>CM050653.1:350362-383572 GCA_027574665.1 Rhynochetos jubatus | reverse complement strand
CCCGGGATGGGGGCTGCGATCCCGGTGTCCGTAATCCCGGTGCCCTGTGCTGGTGCTGGGACACCCAATCCCAGCACGGTGCCGGTACCGGGTGCCGCCATCCCTGCATGCTGTGCCCGTGTCGGTGCCGGTACCGGTGCCGCCATCCCTGCGCGCTGTGCCCGTGTCGGTGCCGGTACCGGGTGCCGCCATCCCTGCGCGCTGTGCCCGTGTCGGTGCCGGTACCGGTGCCGCCATCCCTGCACGCTGTGCCGTGTCGGTGCGGTACCGGTGCCGCCATCCCTGCGCGCTGTGCCCGTGTCGGTACCGGGTGCCCGCCATCCCTGCGTGCTGTGCCCGTGTCGGTGCCGGTACCGGTGCCGCCATCCCTGCGCGCTGTGCCCGTGTTGGTGCCGGTACCGGTGCCGCCATCCCTGTGCACTGTGCCCATGTCGGTACCGGTGCTGCCATCCCTGCGCGCTGTGCCCGTGTTGGTGCCGGTTACCGGTGCCGCCATCCCTGCACACTGTGCCCATGTCGGTACCGGTGCTGCCATCCCTGCACGCTGTGCCCGTGTTGGTGCCGGTACCGGTGCCGCCATCCCTGCACGCTGTGCATGTGTCGGTACCAGTGCCACCATCCCTGCGCGCTGTGCCCATGCTGGTACCGGGTGCCACAATCCCTGCATCCTGCACGGTGTTGGCATCCTCAATTCCTGCACCGCGCTGATGCCGGTGTCGGTGCCCCCGGTCCCGGTGCCAGTCCTGGGACACCCAACCCATTGTGCCCGGTGCGTGCCGGTGCCCCCTGCCGGTGCTGGAACCAGTGCCCCCCATTCCGGTGCCCCCGGTCCCGGTGCCAGTCCTGGGACACCCAACCCGTGTGCCCGGTGCCGGTGCCCCCTGCCCGGTGCTGGAACCAGTGCCCCCATTCCCGGTGCCCCCAGTCCCGGGTGCCAGTCCCGGGACACCCAACCGTGTGCCCGGTGCCGGTGCCCCCTGCCCGGTGCCCCCAGCCCCAATCCCGTGCCCACGCAGCGTGTCCCCCGGGTGAGCTGCGGCGCGACCCCGGTGCCGGGTCCGGTTGCGAGCGGAGCTGCCAGGACCTGTGGACGAGCCGCGGGGCAACTGCAGCGGGGGGGGAGCGGCGGGGGGGGGCTGCGCCTGCCCCCCCGGCCTCTACCGCAACGGCACCGGCCACTGCGTCCCCCCGGCCCGCTGCGGCTGCCGGTACCGCGGGCGGCTGCGCGAGGTGAGCGGCACCGGGCCTGCGGGGGGGTGCCGGGGGGGGCCCGGGGCGGCGGGAGGGTCCCGTACTGGGCTGATACCCCCCCCGCCCCCCAGGCTGGCAGCGAGTGGCCGGAGCGGTGCGGGACGTGTCGCTGTGAGGAGGGGCGGGTGGTCTGCACCACCACTGCCCCCCCTTGTCTGCCCGAGGTGGGGGGCGCCGGGGGGGGACCCGCGGGTGGGGAGGGGGCATGTGTGGGGAGTGGGTGCTCGTGGGGAGGGGGCACTGGTGGGCAGGGGGCGCTGGTGGGGAGGGGGGTGTGTGGGGAGGGGATGCTGCTGGGGAGGGGTCATGGGAGGGGCTGATGGTGGGAAGGGCTCACGCGTGGGGAGAGCTGCTCGTGGGGAGGGGTCGCTCGTGGGGAAAGAGCTTGTGTGGGGAGGGGTCGCTCTGGGGAGGGGAAGCTGGTGGGAGGGGACACGCATGGGAGAGCATCTGTGTGGGGAGGGGTCGCTCGTGGGGAGGGGGGGTGTGGGCAGGGGACACTCGGTGGGGGGCTGTGGGCAGGGGGTGCTGGGGGGGGTCGCTCGTGGGGCATGGGGTGCTGTGGGCAGGGCACATTCGTGGGAGGGGTCGCTCGTGGGGAGGGTGTGCCTGTGGGCAGGGGACACTCGTGGGGTGGGGGCTGTGGGCAGGGGGTGCTGGGGGGGTCGCTCGTGGCATGGGGTGCTGTGGGCAGGGCACATTCGTGGGGAGGGGTCGCTCGTGGGCACGGGGTGCTGTGGGGGTCGCTCGTGGGCAGGGTAACCCGGGGGGGTCCCGCGTGCCCCCGCAGGGCGCGGTGAAGGTGCGGGAGCCGGGCGGCTGCTGCCCGCGTGCCGGGAGGCGTGGCCGGGTAAGGCGCGGGGGGGGTGGGCGCGGGTGGGGGGTCACCCCGGTCCCGGCCCACGCGTGGCGCCGCGGGCATCCCACGGCCGTGCCCGGCGCCCCAGACGAGCCGCCCCCCCCGTGCCCGGCGCGTGACGGAGCGGCGCACGATCGCGCTGGGCCCCTGCGCGCTGCGGGGGTCGCGGTCAGCTCGTGCGCCGGGAGCTGCCCTCCCGCACCGCCGTCAGCGCGCAGGTCAGCGGGGGGGCTTGCGCGGGGGGGCTGCACGGGGGGGGCTGCGCGGGGGGGCTGCGCAGGGGGGCTGCACGGGGGGCTGCACGGGGGGGCTGCGAGCGGGGGGCTGCACGGGGGGGCTGCGCGGGGGGGCTGCGCGGGGGGGCTGCGCGGGGGGGCTGCGCGGGGGGGCTGCGAGCGGGGGGGCTGCGCGGGGGGGCTGCGCGGGGGGGGCTGCACGAGGGGGCTGCACGGGAGGCTGCACGGGGGGGCTGCACGGGGGGGCTGCACGGGGGGGCTGCGAGCGGGGAGGGGGCAGGAGCATCGGAGGGGCGGGAGCGGGGGGTTGGGGGCACTGGAGGGGAGGGGGGGTCAGGATGCGGGGGGCGGGGGACGGGAGCCGGGGGGGGCATGGGGGTCCTGGGAGGTTGGGGTGAGCAGAGCCGGGGGGGCACTGGAGGGGGGGGGCGGGAAAGGGGGGGGGTCATGGGGAGGTTGGGGTGGGCAGGGCCGGGGGGGGCACTGGAGGGGGGGGGGGGGGTCAGGATGCGGGGGGAGGGGGACAGGAAGGGGGTGGGCACTGGGGGAGATGGGGGGCAGAGCCGGAGGGGGGGAGGATCTGGGGGGAGGCTGGGGCCTTGAAGGGGGTAGGCGGCGGGGGGGCCGGGATGCGGGGGGGTCGCTCTGCCACCGCCCCCCGCAGCGCCCCTACCTGCGGAGCCTGTGCGCGTTGCTGCACGTACCGCCTGGACCCCGCCCGCCCCGTGCGCGACGCTGCGCCTGCCCTGCCCCGGGGGGGGCGCCCGCCCCGCCCTCCTGCCCCTCATCCGCGCGTGCCACTGCGCCCCTGCCAGGGTGGGCGGGGGGCACACGGGGGGGCGGGGGGAAGCCGGAGGATGCCAGGGGGCAGCCGGGGGGCGAGTCTCGGGGGAGGGGGGCAGCGGGGGGGGCGGGAGGGGGGGGCCGGGGCAGGCGCGGGGGCGGGGCGGGGGGGTGGGGAGCCGAGGGATGGGGGGGGCACCCCCTGGGGTGGGGGGAAGCCCCGAGAGGGGTGGGGAGACCCCAGGAAGGGGGGGCAGCCCCAAGGAGGGGGGGGCGCCGCCGTGACGGCCCCCCCGCGCCGCTCTCCCGCAGGTGGGGATTTCTCCCGGCGCTGAGGACACCCCCTCCCCCCCGCCCCTCCCCCCCCAGCGGGTGGCTGCAATAAACCTGCGGGAACGACCCCGGGTCTGGCACCGGGGGGGGGCACCGCGGGGGACTGGGGGGGCTGGGGGAGACCGAGAGGGCCAGGGGGGGGGCAGCAGCCCCCACGGAGGGGGGGTGGGGGGTGTCTCTGGACGGGCGGCAGCCTGTGCCTGCTCGGGGGCGGGCGGGGGGCTGCGGGGGGGCACCCAGCGCTTGGCTCACCCCTCCCTCAGCGCCCGGGGGGTCCGGCTCCCCCGCGTGGGTGTCCGGGGGCTGCCGGAGGGGGCCCGTGGCGGGGGGAGGGGCTCGGAGCACGTCGGGGGGAGCCTCTCTGGCGGGGGGGGGGGGAGGAGGACCCCACGGGGCCCCCCCAGTTCCCCCTCTCCGGCCGGGTCATTCGGCAGCGCCGGGACGGGCACCGGCTGCCCCTGAGCCCCCCCGTGGCGGTGTGGACCCCTCCCGTGCTGGTGTGCTCTGGGGGTGGGGGCAGGCCTGGTGGGCTCCCCCCGACACCCCCCCCCCCCCCCGGAGGCTTTAAACACCCGGGTGAGGTGGCAGCCCCCCACAAACAGCCCCCCGTGGGCGGCTGCGCCACCCCCGCCCCCCCCGCTCCCACCCAAAAGAGGGGTGAGGGTGTCACCGGGGCCACAGCCCCCCCGGCGAGGAGGGACGAGGGTCCTGGCTGCCGGCGAAGGGTGGGGGGAGCCCAAAGTACCAGCGTGGCCCCCCAGCGGGACCACCCGGGTGTGTTCACACCGTTTATTGGCCTCCAGAGCAGAACCGAGCGGGGCACCCCCTCACCACAGCCCCCGCGCCCCGGCAGCGGCCCCCAGCCCAGCCCTCGCGCGCAGGAAGGGGTGGGATGGGATATTGTGGGGCTGGGGGCTAGGTGGGATCGGAATGGGGTGGGGGGGCAGGGGAGGAGGGGGCGGGAAGACTCGCTCCGGCCTCTGGGCCGAGCCCCGCTGCTCCGTGCCGTGGGTCCGGCCGTGGTTCAGCCCCGTGGCTCAGCCCGTGGCTCAGCCCGTGGGTCCGGCCGTGGTTCAGCCCGTGGCTCAGCCCGTGGGTCCGGCCGCGGGTCCGGCCGTGGGTCCGGCCGTGGCTCAGCCCGTGGGTCCGGCCGTGGGTCCGGCCGTGGCTCAACCCGTGGGTCCGGCCGTGGTCCGGCCATGGCTCAGCCCGTGGGTCCGGCCGTGGGTCCGGCCGTGGGTCCGGCCGTGGCTCAAACCCGTGGGTCCGGCCGTGGGTCCGGCCATGGCTCAGCCCGTGGGTCCGGCCGTGGGTCCGGCCGTGGGTCCGGAGGCCGCCCCCGCTCTGGCAGCCGTTGCCGCGTTCCGGGCGCTGGTGGCGGCGGCGTCGCCCGTCCCGTCGGCGGGGCCCCGCCCGGCGCTGCTCGACGGTGGAGCCGCAGCCGTGCCCGTCTCCAGGCGGAGCCCCCGGGGCTCGGGGCTGACCCACGGCCCCCCGGGCTCCGCCGGAGCTCTGCCACGACCCCCGGGACCCGCTGCACCGGCTGCCGGGGGGCTGCGGGGACCCCCCCGAGGCGGCCCCCAGGCTCGCTGCCGCCTCCGCCGCCTCCGGCTCCAGCTCCGTCTTGCGCCGCCGCTCCCCGTCGCCGTCTGCCAGGACAGGGGACCCCCCGGAGCCCCCCCGGAGCCCCCCCGGAGCCCCCCAGGCTCTCGGGCGCCGCGTGTGCCGAGGAGCTTTCCTTCGCGCCGGACCCCGACCAAGGCCCCCGGCCCCCCCCCGCGCTCCCCTGCGCCGCTGCGGTGGCCGGGAGTGGCCGGTCCTGGGGGGACACGGGGTGACCAGCACCCCCGGCTCCACCGTCACAATGAGCTCGGGGACGGCGTCACCCGCTGGGGGGGCCCGGGGGGGCCCGGGGCTGCCGTGGGTGCTGGCAGGGCTGGGCACCGCAGGGGCTGCCCACCCCAGCGGGGGGGCACGGGCGGGACCCCTGGGGCGCCCACCGAGCCTTGGTGTCCCCAGCGGCACCGGACGGTGGCAGGGACAGTGTCACCCTCCCACGCTCGGGGGGCGCCACCCTCGGGGACGGCCCCACGCTCGGAGACAGCCCCACATTTGGGGGACCCCGTGCTCGGGGGGTGCCACCCTCAGGGGTCCCCACGCTCGGGGACAGCCCACATTCGGGGGACCCCGTGCTCGGCTCCCCCCTGCAGCGAAGCGATGGGGCTGGTGAGGATGTTTTGTGGGGTTGAGGGGGGGGGGCGGGGGGGACCCCTTCCCACGGGACACTGGGTCTGCCCCATAGCAGCAGCCCCCCCCCGCGCCCCACATCCCCCTCCCAGCTACCGGGATGGCTGGGGGTCGTTGTTGGGGGGTCGAGGGGCGGGGGCAGTCGGACACCCACCGCCCAGCAGTCCCCGCACGGTGCCCACCCCCACGCCACGTCCCCCCTCCCGCCTGCCCGGGGTCCCAATCCCGGTGCCCACCCCCCCGCCCCGCCCAGCCTGTCCCGGTAGCCCACCGGTGCCCCCCCGCCCCCCCGCGCTCACCGCGGGCGCTGGCAGCCGGCCCCACCGATGGTCCGCCGGGGGGCGCGGGGGGGGGGCAGGGGCCGAGGAAGACAAAGGGCGCCGCCCGCTGCCTGCCGGGAGCTGTAGTCCGACCCCCCCCCCCCCACCGGTGGAACGGGGGGGTCCCGCTGCCCCGGACAGGATGTTCCGGGTTCTACCGGGACGCTCCAGTGTCCCCGGCCCGGGATGCGCCGGTACCCCCAGGGACCCCCCAGTACCCCCAGGGACCCCCCGGTGCCCCCAGGGACCCCCCGGTGCCCCCAGGACCGGAGGAGCCCAGCCTGGGGCACTGGCCCTGCTGCCCCCCAACCCGGGATGGGGATGGGATGGGACAGGGGGGGATGGGGGGGGGGGATGGGGATGGGGATGGGATGGCCCCCCCCGAACGGGGGCACCACTCGCCACACGCCCCGTGACCGCGGCACCGTCCTCTCGCCCCCACAGCATCCACGGCACAACCGGGACGGCGTGGGGCACCCAAACCCACCCCGCGAGCACCGTGAATGGGGGCTTGGCTGGGGTGGGGGGCAAACCTGGGGTTGGGGGGCACACCAGGGCTCAGCTGGGGTCAGGGGGTGCAAACCGGGGCTTGGCTGGGGTCAGGGGGGGCAAATCAGGGGTCGGGGGTGTAGGTAGGTAGGAGCGGGCGGCCGGAAGGTTTCGTGCTGTGGGGGAGGACAGGGCCCCTCCCCTGGTAGCCGCAGCGCGCAGTGTGTGGGGTGAGCGGGCGGGAGTGACGTGAGGAACCCAGGCCGTATAACGGTGTCACACACCAACGAGCGCCCTTTGCCGCCCGCCACGTTGGTGTCTGCGCCGATGGCCCCAGCGCCCCGCGGTGGGTCGCCGGGCCGATCCTGAACCAGGCCGCCACGCCTTGCGGAGGCGACAAGGGGGGGCAAACCTGGGGTCGGGGGGAGCAAACCTGGGGTCAGGGGGGCAAACCTGGGGTCAGGGGGGCAAACCTGGGGTCAGACACACCACAGCCCCCCAGTATGGCCCAGTCTGTACAGCCCAGCCCCACAGCCCCCCAGTATGGCCCAGCCCCACAGACACCCCCAGTATGGCCCAGCCTGTACAGACCAGCCCCCCAGTATGGCCCAGCCCTACAGACACCCCCAGTATGGCCCAGTCCATACAGCCCAACCCCACAGACTCCCAGTAGGGCCCAGCCCCACAGCCCCCCAGTGTGGCCCAGCCTCACAGACATCTCCAGTATGGCCCAGCCTGTACAGACCAGCCCCCCAGCCCCCCAGTATGGCCCAGTCCCACAGCCCCCCAGTATGGCCCAGCCCTACAGACACCCCAGTACGGCCCAGTCCATACAGCCCAACCCCACAGCCCCCCAGTATGGCCCAGCCCCACAGACACCCCCCAGTATGGCCCAGTCTGTCCAGCCCGGCCCCACAGCCCCCCAGTATGGCCCAGTCCATACGGTCCAGCCCCACAGCCCCCCCCCGGCTGTGGGCCCCACTGCGGGCACCCCCCATGGAGGAGGCTCAGCATCTCCCCCACCCCTGGGGTGGCCGGACCCCCTCTCCCCCAGTAAGTCCCAGGGGGTCCGGGGGTCTCCCACAGCCACTGTGCCCCCCACCCCCGACAGGCCGAGGGCCCTCGGTCCGGGTCCCCCACCCCGGACCCCCGGGACAGCCCCCCCCGAGCCCTTGGTCCGGGTCCAGGATGGGATGAAATACAACAGAATGGAATCAAATTTGGAATAGAATAAAATAGAAACTTGGAATAAAACTTGGATCAGAACAGACCAGAGCAGAACCGAGCAGAGGGGAACTGGATTATTTCATCTGGAACAGACCCACAGCCTCCTCATCCAGAGGGACTGGGCAGGCTGGGGGCAGGGATGGCATCCAGAGGGACTGGGCAGGCTGGGGGCAGGGATGGCACCCAGAGGGACTGGGCAGGGTGGGGGGCAGGGCTGGCACCCAGAGGGACTGGGCAGGGTGGGGGGCAGGGCTGGCACCCAGAGGGACTGGGCAGGCTGGAGAGGTGGGACCCTGCCGACCGCAGGGAGTTCAGCCAGGCCAAGGGCAGGGTCTGCCCAGGGGTCGGGGCAATCCCAGCACCGGGCCAGGCTGGGGATGGATCGGGAACAGCCCTGAGGGGGAGGGCTGGGGGGGCTGGGGGCGAGGGGCTGGCCAGGAGCCGGCCGTGTGCGCTGGAGCCCAGAAACCAACCGGATCCCGGGCTGGATCCAGAGCAGCATGGCCAGGGGGGCGAGGGAGGGGATTCTGCCCCTCTGCTCCCCTCTGGGGACACCCCCCCTGCACTTCTGCCTCCAGCTCTGGGGCCCCCACCAGCAGGAGGACACGGAGCTGTTGGAGCGAGGCCAGAGGAGGCCCCGGAGATGCTGCGAGGGCTGGAGCCCCTCTGCCATGGGGCCAGGCTGGGGGGGTTGGGGGGTTCAGCCTGGAGAAGGGAAGGCTCCGGGGAGACCTTGGAGCCCCTTCCAGTGCTGGGGGGTACAGGAGAGCTGGGGGGATTTTCCAAGGGCAGGGGGTGCCAGGACAAGGGGTGACGGGGTTAAGTTGCCCAGAGAAGCTGTGGATGCCCCATCCCTGGGAGTGCCCAAGGCCAGGCGGGATGGGGCTGGGAGCACCCTGGGCTGTGGGAGGGGTCCCCCCCCTACTATGGCTGGGGCTGGGGGGGCTCTGAGGTCCCTTCCCACCCAACCCATTCCACGATTCCATGATCCAGTCCATCCATCCCTCAGCAATGGCCACACTGGGGCTCCCTGGGCAGTGCGGGGGCAGGGCAGCAGGTTGGGGGGTTGGGGGGGTGTCCTGGTGCTGTTCATCCCTCCGCCCCCGGAGCTGCCCAGCCCCCCGCCCCCTCCCAGCGGGACGCTGAGGGCCCAGCACCAGGGAAGGGCTCGGCCTCGGCTGGTGGGATGGGCCCCCCCCGGGCACTGGGAGAACTGGGAAGGGCTCCACGGGGATATTCCGGGCCCTGGTGGGAAAACCGGGAAGGGAGGGATTTCCCAAGGGGCTCGCGGCTCCCTGCCACGTCCCGGGACGAGACCCCCCCCCCGAGAGCGGCTGCAGCTACGGCGGGCAGCCGCCCGGGTCTGCCCCCGCGCCCCGTCCCCCCGCGTCGCCCTCGTCGCGCGCCCGCCGGCGCAGGGGCAGCTCGTCCTCGGCGCGGAGGGTCCGGGCGCGGCGGGCGCCGGCGAGGGGGCCCTGTCCCGCGTGCACGCGCCGGTGAAGCGCCAAGTTGCTGCCGCGGGCGAAGCGGCGGCCGCAGTCGGGGCAGACGTGGGCGCGCTCCTGCGCGTGGGCGCGCTGGTGGATCACCAGGCTCTCCTGCCAGGCGAAGCCGCGGCCGCAGCGCCGGCACACGAAGGGCTTCTCGTCGCGCTCGGCGGCGCGGTGCCGGCCCGCTCCGGCGGCTTCCTCGACGCGCTGGCGGCGGCGGGCTCGCTGGCGGCGCGCCGTCCCCACGGCGTGCTCCTGGCGGTGCGCTCGCGGGGCGCGCTGGCGGCGGAGGCCGTCGCCGCAGAGCGAGCAGGAGTAGCCGGCTTCGCCGCCGTGGCTCGCCCGGTGCCGCAGCAGGTCTCCCTTCAAGCAGAAGGCGGTGGCGCAGACGGCGCAGGCGTGCCGGTGCCGGCTCCGGTGCTTCTTGTGGATCAGGAGGTTGGAGCGGTGCCGGAAGGCCTTGCTGCAGGCGCCGCACCGGTAAGGGGGGCCGGGGGGCTGGTGCTCGTCCTGGTGAAGCCGCAACCGGGCCTCGTCCTCGAAGCTCTGCCCGCAGGTGCCGCAGATGAGGAGCCCCGAGCCCCCCGGCGCCCGCCGCTCCCACGCCGGCGGCTCCCGGGGGGTGTCCCAGGCCCCCGGCGCCGCGGGGTCCCAGCCGGGGCAGAGCGCGGGGGACCCCGGCTCCTCGGCGGGTGCCGCGCACGGGACGCGGCGTCCCCGGTCGGGCTCCTCGGACGGGTCCTCGCCGGCCGGCCCGGCCCGGGTAGCTGCGGGGAACGGGGGCGGCGGTCAGGGCGAGGGGGGGTCCCCGGGCGGGGGCACCACTCGCCACATGCCCCGTGACCGTGGCACCGTCCACTCACCCCCACAGCATCCACGGCACAACCGGGACGGCGTGGGGCACCCAAACCCACCCCGCGAGCACCGTGAATGGGGGCTTGGCTGGGGTGAGGGGGCAAACCTGGGGTTGGGGGGGCAAACCTGGGGTTGGGGGGCACACCAGGGCTCAGCTGGGGTCAGGGGGTGCAAACCTGGGGTCAGGGGGGCAAACCTGGGGTTGGGGGGCACACCAGGGCTCAGCTGGGGTCAGGGGGTGCAAACCGGGGCTTGGCTGGGGTCAGGGGGGGCAAACCTGGGGTCAGGGGGGGCAAATCAGGGCTTGGCTGGGGTCAGGGGGGCAAACCTGGGGTCAGGGGGGGCAAATCAGGGCTCGGCTGGGGTTATGGGGGCAAACCTGGGGTCAGGGGGGGCAAATCAGGGCTTGGCTGGGGTTATGGGGGCAAACCTGGGGTCAGGGGGGGCAAATCAGGGCTCGGCTGGGGTTATGGGGGCAAACCTGGGGTCAGGGGGGGCAAATCAGGGCTTGGCTGGGGTTATGGGGGCAAACCTGGGGTCAGGGGGGGCAAATCAGGGCTTGGCTGGGGTCAGGGGGGGCAAACCTGGGGTCAGGGGGGGCAAACCTGGGGTCGGGGGGGGCAAACTTGGGGTCGGGGGGGCACACCAGGGCTCAGCTGGGGTCAGGGAAGGCAAACCTGGGGTCGGGGGGGGCAAACCTGGGGTCAGGGGGGCACACCGGGGCTCGGCTGGGGTCGGGGGGGACAAACTGGGGCTCGGCTGGGGTTGGGGGGGCCAACCCGGGGCTCAGCTGAGGGAGGGGGGTCTGGCTGGGGCTGAACTGTCACCGACCCCCAGCCTGGCGCCCCCAGGCCGGGCGGGGGGTCCCCGCGGTCACTCACGGGTGCCGGAGGTCTCGGGAGCTTCGCCGTGCCCCCCCCCGCGGGGGACCCCCCCGCACGCCTCCTCCCCTGGCTCCATGTGGCGGCCGAGCGTGGGGGGGGGCCTGTGCGGAGAGAGCGAGCTCAGCACCCCCCCCAGCGTCACCGGGGGCGGGGGGGATGCTGGGAGGGGCGGGGGGGGCACCCGGGTGGTGAGCAGCTTTGGGGGGGCGGGGGGCGCCGAGGGGGGGGCCGGGGTACCTGGAGCCGGTATTCCTCACGCGGCGGGGCCGGGGGGGGCGGGGGGCACGCCGCAGCCCCGCTCTGCGTGGAGAGACGGCAGGTGGGGCCGTGGGCGGAGGGGCCGGGGCTGCTGACCCCCCCGCTGCGCCCCCTCGCCCCGGGGGGGGGTCCTTACCCAGGCTGCTGACCAGGCGGTAGTTGGCCAACATGACGTCGCGGTGCAGCCGGCGCTGCCAGGCCGCCAGCGCTGCCCACTCCTCGGCGCAGAAGGTCACCGCCACCTCCTCGAAGGTCACCTGGGGACACCGCGGGGGGGCTGAGGGGACACGGTGGCACCGGGCACTGACAGGACCCCCCGGGGAGTGGGGGAGGGGGGGTGTGCTGCTGCCATGGTCACCCCCTGCCCACGCTGTCCCCAAATGCCACCGTCCCTAAACAACCCTGTCCCCAAATGCCACCGTCCCCATATGTCCCCTCTCAAATGCCCCCTCCCCAAATGCCACCGTCCCCAAATGCCACCGTCCCTAGGTGCCCCTGTCCCCAAATGCCCCAATCACCACCAGCCCTAATTAGCCCTGTCCCCAAATGCCACCATCGTCAAACATCACCGTCCCCAAGTGCCACCATCCCTAAACATCCCTGTCCCCAAATGCCCATGTCACCAAATGCCCCCTCCCCAAATGCCACCATCCCTAAGTGCCCCGTCCCTAAATGCCACCGTCCTTAAACATCCCTGTCCCCAAATGCCACCATTCCCAAATGCCACCATCCCCATGTGCCACTGTCCCCAAGTGCCACCATCCATAAACAACCCTGTCCCCAAATGCCCATGTCCCCAAATGCCCCCTCCCCAAATGCCACTGTCCCCAAATACCACCATCCCTAAGTGCCCCCACCCCCAAATGCCACCGTCCCCAAATGCCACCGTCCCCACGTGCCACTTCCCCAAGTGCCACCATCCATAAACATCCCTGTCCCCAAATGCCCCCTCCCCAAATGCCACTGTCCCCAAATGCCACCATCCCCAAATCCCCCTCCTCAAATGCCCCCTCCTCAAACGCCCCCCATCCTAAGCGCCACCCTCCCCAATTAGCCCTGTCCCCAAATGCCACCGTCCCCAAACGTCACCGTCCCCAAACCCCCTCCCCAAGCGCCCCCGTCCCCAACCCGCCACTCCCGGCCGGGACCCCCGGGCACCCGCGGGGGGGCTCCTGGGGGTCTCCGGGCTCGGCAGCGGTCGGGCCACACGCACACCCCTCCCCCCCCGCAGGACCGGCGCCAGGGCCGCCCCCCACCCCCGCCCGGCCCCGCCGCCCCCCGCCCGCGCTCCGGTGGGTCCCGGGGAGGCTCCGCTCGGTCTCACCGGCTGCATCTCCGCGGGGGGCGGGGGGTGGGGGCGGGGGGCACCCGGCACGGAGCCCCGCGATGGCGCCAGCGGAGCCACGACTGGGGCGGGCCCGGAAGGGGGCGGAGGGGGCGGGCCCGCAGCGGGGGGAGGGGCACCGGGCTCGGGGAGCACCGGGAATCGGGGGGAGCATCATCCCCGGGCACCGGGAATAGGGGGGAGCGTCAGTCCCGGGTACCGGGAACCGCGAGGAGCATCAGTCCCGGGTACCGGGAGCATCCGGGCACCGGGAATCACGGGGACCTTCAGCCCCGGGCACCGGGAATCGCGGGGACCATCAGCCCCGGGCACCGGGAATCGCGGGGAGCATCAGCCCCGGGCACCGGGAATCACGGGGAGCATCAGTCCCGGGCACCGGGAATCAAGGGGAGCATCAGCCCCGGGCACCGGGAATCGCGGGGAGCATCAGTCCCGGGCACCGGGAATCAAGGGGAGCATCAGCCCCGGGCACCGGGAATCAAGGGGAGCATCAGCCCCGGGCACCGGGAATCACGGGGAGCATCAGTCCCGGGCACCGGGAATCAAGGGGAGCATCAGCCCCGGGCACCGGGAATCGCGGGGAGCATCAGTCCCGGGCACCGGGAATCGCGGGGAGCATCAGTCCCGGGCACCGGGAATCAAGGGGAGCATCAGCCCCGGGCACCGGGAATCAAGGGGAGCATCAGCCCCGGGCACCGGGAATCGCGGGGAGCATCAGCCCCGGGCACCGGGAATCAAGGGGAGCATCAGCCCCGGGCACCGGGAATCGCGGGGAGCATCAGTCCCGGGCACCGGGAATCACGGGGAGCATCAGTCCCGGGCACCGGGAATCAAGGGGAGCATCAGTCCCGGGCACCGGGAGCATCCGGGCACTGGGAATCACGGGGACCATCAGCCCCGGGCACCGGGAATCGCGGGGACCATCAGCCCCGGGCACCGGGAATCGCGGGGAGCATCAGCCCCGGGCACCGGGAATCACGGGGACCATCAGCCCCGGGCACCGGGAATCACGGGGACCATCAGTCCCGGGCACCGGGAATCGCGGGGAGCATCAGCCCCGGGCACCGGGAATCACGGGGAGCATCAGCCCCGGGCACCGGGAATCACGGGGAGCATCAGCCTTGGGCACCGGGAGCATCCGGGCACCGGGAATCGGGGGGAGCATCAGCCCCGGGTACGGGAACCGTGGGGGGAATCATCCCCGGGCACCGGGAGTGGCGGGGACCATCAGCCCCGGGTACCGGGAATCACGGGGACCATCAGTCCCGGGCACCGGGAATCGCGGGGAGCATCAGCCCCGGGTACCGGGAATCACGGGGAGCATCAGTCCCGGGTACCGGGAATCACGGGGACCATCAGTCCCGGGCACCGGGAATCAAGGGGAGCATCAGTCCCGGGCACCGGGAATCACGGGGACCATCAGTCCCGGGCACCGGGAATCGCGGGGAGCATCAGCCCCGGGTACCGGGAATCACGGGGACCATCAGCCCCGGGCACCGGGAATCAAGGGGACCATCAGCCCCGGGCACCGGGAATTAGGGAGCCGTGGGGAGCCGGTGTTCGGGGCCCTGGGGGGTCAGCGGGGACTGATCCAGCCACCCCCTGCCCGGCTCTGCCCGCCCACCCCCACGACCCCTCCGCTGTGCTTGGTGCCCCCCGGCTGTGGGGTGGGTGTGGGGGGCTGGCCGGGTGCGGATGACGGGGTCCCCCATGCCGTGGCACCCATGGGCTCCCGGGGGGTCGGAGAGGGGCGCAGCTCCGTGGGGGCTCCGCTGGTGGTGCCGGTCCCCCCTGCGGGAATTCCTGCCCATCGGCACCGCTGGCAACCGGGATCCCGGCTGGGGACGTTCCGCTGGGAACGAGCAGCCGCCGGAGCGTCCCGAGTGGGAACGAGCATCCACTGGTGTGTCCTGGCAGGGAATGACCATCCACTGGTGTGTCCTGGCAGGGAATGACCATCCACTGGTGTGTCCTGGGTGGGAATGGGCATCCACCAGTGCGTCCCAGCATGGAATGAGCATCCACTGGGACATCCCAGGAGGGAATGAGCACCCACCGTCCCACCCTGGGATGGGGTCAGCACCCACCGTCCCACCCCGGGATGGGGTCAGCACCCACCGTCCCATCCCGGGATGGGGTCAGCACCCACCGTCCCATCCCGGGATGGAGTGAGCACCCACTGTCCCATCCCGGGATGGGGTCAGCACCCACCGTCCCATCCCGGGAGGGAGTCAGCACCCACCGTCCCACCCCGGGATGGAGTCAGCACCCACCGTCCCATCCCGGGATGGGGTCAGCACCCACCGTCCCACCCCGGGATGGAGTCAGCACCCACCGTCCCATCCCGGGATGGGGTCAGCACCCACCGTCCCACCCCGGGATGGGGTCAGCACCCACCGTCCCATCCCGGGATGGGGTGAGCACCCACCGTCCCACCCCGGGATGGGGTCAGCACCCACCGTCCCACCCCGGGATGGGGTCAGCACCCACCGTCCCACCCTGGGATGGAGTGAGCACCCACCGTCCCACCCCGGGATGGAGTCAGCACCCACCGTCCCACCCCGGGATGGAGTCAGCACCCACCGTCCCACCCCGGGATGGAGTCAGCACCCACCGTCCCACCCCGAGATGGGGTCAGCACCCATCGTCCCACCCCGGGATGGAGTCAGCACCCACCGTCCCATCCCGGGATGGGGTGAGCACCCACCGTCCCACCCCGGGATGGGGTCAGCACCCACCGTCCCACCCCGGGATGGGGTCAGCACCCACCGTCCCATCCCGGGATGGAGTGAGCACCCACCGTCCCACCCCGGGATGGGGTCAGCACCCACCGTCCCACCCCGGGATGGAGTCAGCACCCACCGTCCCACCCCGGGATGGGGTCAGCACCCACCGTCCCACCCCGGGATGGAGTCAGCACCCACCGTCCCATCCCGGGATGGGGTCAGCACCCACCGTCCCACCCCGGGATGGGGTCAGCACCCACCGTCCCACCCTGGGAGGGAGTCAGCACCCACCGTCCCACCCCGGGATGGGGTCAGCACCCACCGTCCCACCCCGGGATGGGGTCAGCACCCACCGTCCCACCCCGGGATGGGGTCAGCACCCACCGTCCCACCCTGGGAGGGAGTCAGCACCCACCGTCCCACCCCGGGATGGAGTCAGCACCCACCGTCCCACCCCGGGATGGGGTCAGCACCCACCGTCCCACCCTGAGATGGGGTCAGCACCCACCGTCCCACCCCGGGATGGGGTCAGCACCCACCGTCCCATCCCGGGATGGGGTCAGCACCCACCGTCCCACCCCCGGCAGCAGCTCGGCCGCGCACAGCTCCTTCCACGCTCCTTTCCCGGCCGATCCCACATGGAAAAGCTCCGGAGGGCGAAACCCAAAAACCCCCGAGGAGGCGTCCGGGGGGGCTGGACCCGCTCCTGCCCCAGGCCCGGGCAGCGGCTCTGTCTGAGGGGGTGGGAGAAGGGATCCCGGTGTGTCGGGGTGGTGCTCCGGGCAGGGGTTTGGGAAGGGAGGGGTTGGGGGTTGGGATTCGGGATTTGGGACTTGGGATTTGGGATTTGGGAGGGCGGAGTTTGGGATCTGGGATTTGGGATTAGGATTTGGGATTTGGGATTTGGGATTAGGATTTGGGATTAGGATTTGGGATCTGGGATCTGGGATTTGGGATCTGGGATTTGGGATTTGGGATTAGGATTTGGGATCTGGGATCTGGAATTTGGGATTCGGGATTTGGGATTTGGGATTAGGATTTGGAATTTGGGATCTGGAATTTGGGATTAGGATTTGGGATTTGGGATTTGGGATTAGGATTTGGGATTTGGGATTTGGGATCTGGGATTTGGGATTTGGGGTTTGGGATTTGGGATTTGGGATTTGGGATCTGGGATTTGGGATCTGGGATTTGGGGTTTGGGATCTGGGATTTGGGATCTGGGATTTGGGATTTGGGATCTGGGATTTGGGATTTAGGATTTGGGATCTGGGATTTGGGATTTGGGATCTGGGATTTGGGGTTTGGGATTTGGGATTAGGATTTGGGATCTGGGATTTGGGGTTTGGGGTTTGGGATTTGGGATTTGGGATTTGGGATCTGGGGTTTGGGGTTTGGGATTTGGGGTTTGGGGTTTGGGATTTGGGATTTAGGATTTGGGATTAGGATTTGGGATTTGGGATTTGGGATTAGGATTTGGGATTAGGATTTGGGATCTGGGATCTGGGATTTGGGATCTGGGATTTGGGATTTGGGATTAGGATTTGGGATCTGGGATCTGGAATTTGGGATTCGGGATTTGGGATTTGGGATTAGGATTTGGAATTTGGGATCTGGAATTTGGGATTAGGATTTGGGATTTGGGATTTGGGATTAGGATTTGGGATTTGGGATTTGGGATTTGGGATTTGGGATCTGGGATTTGGGATTTGGGGTTTGGGATTTGGGATTTGGGATTTGGGATCTGGGATTTGGGATCTGGGATTTGGGGTTTGGGATCTGGGATTTGGGATCTGGGATTTGGGATTTGGGATCTGGGATTTGGGATTTAGGATTTGGGATCTGGGATTTGGGATTTGGGATCTGGGATTTGGGGTTTGGGATTTGGGATTAGGATTTGGGATCTGGGATTTGGGATCTGGGATTTGGGGTTTGGGATCTGGGATTTGGGATCTGGGATTTGGGATTTGGGATCTGGGATTTGGGATTTAGGATTTGGGATCTGGGATTTGGGATTTGGGATCTGGGATTTGGGGTTTGGGATTTGGGATTAGGATTTGGGATCTGGGATTTGGGGTTTGGGGTTTGGGATTTGGGGTTTGGGGTTTGGGATTTGGGATTTAGGATTTGGGATCTGGGATTTGGGATCTGGGATTTGGGATTTGGGATTTAGGATTTGGGATTTGGGATCTGGGATTTGGGGTTTGGGATCTGGGATTTGGGATTTGGGGTTTGGGATTTGGGATTTGGGATTTGGGATCTGGGATTTGGGGTTTGGGATCTGGGATTTGGGATCTGGGATTTGGGGTTTGGGCGGGTGGTGGCTCGCTATCTCAGGATTAGGGTCCAGAATTCCGCAGCAGAGCTTGGCCCCCCCCGGATCCGCACAGGATCCCGGGCGACGGCTCGGCGTGACGGAGACGCGTGTACGGAGGGGCCTGGCGCCAGCTGCCCTGGAGCTGGGGGGGAATAGCCCCGCGGGATGGGGGGGCAGCGCCGGGGCGCAGCCTGGGGGGCGTTCCAACCCAAACCGCGGGGCCGGGGGGTGCCGGGCCCACTCCAAGGGAGGCGACGAGGGTGACTTCGGGGACCGGCCAGTTCCCGGCCCGGATGTGGTTTGGGCACCGCCGGGATTCAGCCGGGAGCCGAAGCGCCGCGCAGCCGCCCCCCACCCGGCACCCGGCCGGGTCCCCGGGTCCCCCCCGGCCCTTCCAGCTCTGCGCCCGCCAGCGCCCGCCTCCCGCCGTGGGGGTGCTGCACCGAGGACCAGGGACCTGGAAACCACCGGGAGCGTGTTTTTCCCAACAGCCGGACCGCCGGAGCCGGGGATGGCCCGGCGACTCTCCTTTCCTCCGGGGAGCCGGGACCAGAGCCCACCAGAACCCCCAGGGAAGCCCCCCCGCCAGGCCCCAGCCCGCAGGCGGACGAGCCCGCGGAGCCCCTGCGGGACGTCGCGCGCACACACGTGTCACGGCGCGGGACGGGTCTCGCCCGACGCCGCTCCCGGTGCGGACGACGGCTGGAGCCACCCCCGCGCACCCGGCGCGGCAGTGAGGAACGCCGGCGCTCGGAATCCACGCCGGCGTTCAAGGGTTAACACCTCCTCTGGGACTTTGTCAGGAACGCAACGAGAGATTAAAGGGACAGAAAATCGCTCACCACCCCCTGCCCGACACCCGACCAGGGCCCGAGAGCCGGACCCAGAGTTGGAGCCCGAGAGCTGGAGCTGGAGCCAGAACCGGAGCCAGAGCCCAAGAGCTGGAGCCCGAGAGCTGGAGCTGGAGCCAGAACCGGAGCCAGAGCCCGAGAGCTGGAGCCTGAGAGCCAGAGCTGGAGCCTGAGAGCTGGAGCCGGAGCCAGAACTGGAGCCAGAGCCCGAGAGCTGGAGCCCGAGAGCTGGAGCTGGAGCTGAAGCCAGGGTTGGAACCAGAGCCGGAGCCTGAGAGCCAGAGCCCGAGAGCTGGAGCTGGACAGAGCCAGAGCTGGAGCTGGAGCCAGAGCCGGAGCCCGAGAGCTGGAGCTAGAGTTGGAGTCCGAGAGCTGGAGCTGGAGCCAGAGCCCAAGAGCCAGAGCCCAAGAGCCAGAGCTGGAGCTGGAGCTGGAGCCTGAGAGACAGAGCTGGAGCCAGAGCCCGAGCCCCAGAGCCAGAGCCCGAGAGCCGGAGCCTGAGAGACAAGGCCAGAGCCCAAGAGCTGGAGCTGGAGCCGGAGCCTGAGAACCGGAGCCCGAGAGCTGGAGCCAGAGCCCAAGAGTTGGAGCCCGAGAGCCAGAACCAGAGCCCAAGAGCCCAAGAGCCAGAGCCCGAGAGACGGAGCCCAAGAGCTGGAGCCCAAGAGCTGGAGCTGGAGCCAGAATTGGAGCCTGAGAGCTGGAGCTGGAGCTGGAGCCAGAGCCAGAGCCTGAGAGTCAGAGCCAGAGCCCGAGCCGGAGCCCGAGAGCCTGAGCTGGAGCCCGAGAGCCGGAGGCCGAGACCTGGAGCCTGAGCCGGAGCCTGGGAACTGGAGCCGGAGCCCCAGAGCCGGAGCCCGAGAGCGATGGCAGCAGAGCACAACCAACCCCGTGCGCAACAGCCCGGCCGGGGGAGCCCCCCGACTCCTCAGCAAGCTAACGAGAGACCTAATGAGTGACCTAATGAGTGACCTAACGAGCGACCTAATGAGCGACCTAATGAATGAGCTAATGAATGAGCTAACGAACGGCCATGCCCGCCCCCCCCGATGCCCTGAGTGCCGTGCCGTGGGACGAAACACCCCCACGGTCAGTCGGGGTTCACACCCAACCCCCCCCCATATCCAGGCACCTGCACCCCAGTACAACCAGTGCTGCCCCCACCCCCCCCCAGGGTGGTTGATGTGGTCAGGGAAGGCGCAAGGGCTGTTGGGAATGTCCGAAGGCATAGGGCGGCCTGGAGCCGGGAGAGGAACAGACACACCCCAGCCCCCAGTATGGCCCAGCCCCACAGCCCCCAGTATGGCCCAGCCTGTACAGCCCAGCCCCACAGCCCCCCAGTATGGCCCAGCCTGTACAGCCCAGCCCCACAGCCCCCCAGTATGGCCCAGCCTGTACAGCCCAGTCCCACAGCCCCCCAGTATGGCCCAGCCCCACAGACACCCCCAGTATGGCCCAGCCTGTACAGACCAGCCCCCCAGTATGGCCCAGCCCCCCAGCCCCCCAGTATGGCCCAGCTCCACAGACACCCCCCAGTATGGCCCAGTCTGTCCAGCCCGGCCCCACAGCCCCCCAGTATGGCCCAGCCCTACAGACACCCCCAGTACGGCCCAGTCTGTACAGCCCAGCCCCACAGCCCCCCAGTATGGCCCAGCCCCACAGACACCCCCCAGTACGGCCCAGTCTGTACAGCCCAGCCCCACAGACCCCCAGTATGGCCCAGCCCCACAGACACCCCCCAGTATGGCCCAGTCTGTCCAGCCCAGCCCCCCAGCCCCCCAGTATGGCCCAGTCCATACGGTCCAGCCCCACAGCCCCCCCCCGGCTGTGGGCCCCACTCCGGGCACCCCCCATGGAGGAGGCTCAGCATCTCCCCCACCCCTGGGGTGGCCGGACCCCCTCTCCCCCAGTAAGTCCCAGGGGGTCCGGGGGTCTCCCACAGCCACTGTGCCCCTCCCCCCACCCGACAGGCCGAGGGCCCTCGGTCCGGGTCCCCCGCCCCGGACCCCCGGGACAGCCCCCCCCGAGCCCTCGGTCCGGGTCCCCCCCAGCCGGACCCCCGGGACACGGCCCCCAGAGCGTGGGGGTCCCAGCGGGCACTGACCCCCTCTGCCCCCCCCCGCAGAGCTGCTCCGGACCCCTCGGGCCGGGGGTCTGCGATCCACATCCTGCCCCGCTTCCCGCCCGGGGGGCAGCGGACGGGCCTGCCAGCCCCCCACCCCGCGGGGGTGACCCCCTCCCGCCCCACATCCCGCAGGCGGGAATCGCCGGGGGCCGGGGGGGGGGGTCTGCAGCTCCTGGGCCGGGGGAGCGATCCGGCGGCACCGGCACCGGCACCAGCCACGCGGCCAGGGCTGATGCCGGCGGCTCTTCCGGGGTGCCCCGGTTTCCGGGATCCCCCAGTTTCCGGGATCCCCCAGTTTCCGGGATCCCCCAGTTTTTTGGGACGCCCCAGCTTCTCTGGGATACCCCAGTTTTTGGGAACCCCCAGTTTCCGGGATACCCCATCTTTCTGGGATACCCCAGTTTTTTGGGATACCCCAGTTTCTGGGATGCCCCATTTTTCCAGGATGCCCCAGTTTCTGGGATGCCCCAGGTTTTTGGGATACCTCAGTTTCCGGGATGCCCCAGTTTTTGGGATCCCCCATTTTCTGGGATGCCCCGGTTTCCGGGATGCCCCAATTTTCCAGGATGCTCCATTTTTCCTGGATGCCCCGGTTTCCGGGATGCCCCGGTTTCCAGGATCCCCCGTTTTTCCAGGATGCCCCAGTTTCCGGGATGCCCCGGTTTCCGGGATCCCCCATTTTTCCAGGATGCCCCGGTTTCTGGGATCCCCCAGTTTCTGGATCCCCCAGTTTCTGGAATACCCCATTTTTCCGGGATCCCCCATTTTTCCGGGATCCCCCATTTTTCCGGGATCCCCCAGTTTCCGGGATCCCCCACTTTTCCGGGATGCCCCAGTTTCCGGGATGCCCCATTTTTCCGGGATGCCCCAGTTTCCGGGGTGCCCCGGTTTCCGGGGTGCTGTACCGGGGCCGCGGCCCCGCAGCCTGCCGGACACACACGTGGCCGCTGCCCGCCGGGAGAACCGACCCGACCGCGGAGGGCGTTGGGCGGGGGCTGCCGGGCGCAGGGAGCGACCCCCGTGACACCAACCCCACCCGGACGGGGCAAACGACCCCGAGGCGGGGGCAAAGGCGGGGGGGGGGGACACGGCGCGGAACCGGCCGCGCGGGGACTGCCCCCGCGTGGGGAAACGGCGCCAAGCACAGCCTGGGCGGGTATTCCCAGCAAACCACGGAATGGGCGGGGGGGGACACCTCAGAGCCCCCCCAGCCCCCCGCCACGGGCAGTGCCCCCTCCCACAGCCCAGGGTGCTCCCAGCCCCACCCAGCCTGGCCTTGGGGGCTCCCAGGGATGGGGCACCCCCAGCCATCTCAACCCCGTCACCCCCTGTCCTGGCACCCCCCGCCCTCGGAAAAGCCCTTCCAGCTCTCCCGCAACCCCCCCCCCCCCCCCAGGCACTGGAAGGGGCTCTGAGCTCTCCCCGGGGCAGAGGGGCTCCAGCCCCCGGAGCATCCCCGCGGCCCCCCCGGCCCCTCTCCCCCAGCCCCGTGTCCCCCCGCTGTGGGGGCCGCGGGTGGGTCTGGGGGAGCTGCCGTGGCTGCAGCCACCCGCCCCCAGCGCAGCCCCCGGCGCCTCGGGCCCGTCCTCCCGACTAGGCCGCGTTGCCATAGCGACCGCGGCCGCTCTAGCCGACCATAGAGCGGCGGCCTGACTCCCCCTGCTGGCGCACCGGGGCGGCGGCGGCCGTTGCTATGGTGCCGGCGGCTCCAGGGGGCGTCGCCGTGGGAGGGACGGACCGCGGGGGGGGGGGGGGGGGCGTTGCCATGGGAACCGCACCGTGGCGTGGGTGAGGCGTTGCCGTGGGAACGGGGGGGGCGGCCGTGGGGATGGGGAGGGGGCACGGACACGGGGCTGCTGCGCTTTTAGAGGCCGGGGGGGGGGGCGGGGGGGGCGGGGGGGCCCCCCGCAGCCCCCCCGAGCCCTGTGCGTGGTGGTGGTCTCGCGTGGGTCTGTCCCGGCCGTTATCCGGCCTCGGCCCTGGAATTTGATCGGGATGGGGGGCCGGAGGGGACGGGGGGAGGCGGAGCGGCGGGGGGGGGAGGGCCCCACGGCAGCGGCCTTGACCCCGGGCAGGCTCGGGCAAGGGGTTGGCCCCCAGCCCGGACAGCGCGGGGGGGCCGGGGGGGGTCAGCGGGGGTTGACCCCCCCTCGAGGGGGCAGAGAGCGGGCAGAGAGCGGGCAGCAGCCGCGCAGGGAGGTTTGGGGAGCGCGGGCAGGTGAGTGGGGGGCGGAGGAGGGGGGCTGCGGCGCTGGGCAGGGGGCTGAGGGTCGGAGGAAGCTGCCTGCAAGGGGGGGGGGGGCTGCTCCCCGGGGAGCCGGGACACCGGAGGGGGGCTCGTTTTGTCCGTCAGGGTGGGGGGGCTCGGCTCGGGCTCAGAGCCCCCCCAGCCTGGCGTGTGAGGGGCTCGGGGGTCTCAGTTGTGCCACCGGCCGCCCCTACAGGGCGCCCCCGCCCCGAACCCCCCCCCCCGTCCCACTGGCCGAAGGGGCCGCGGCTGGCACAAGCCCCCGCTGGGGCCCCTCGCCTGGGGGAGGGCTGGACCCCAGCACGCCGACGGCTCCCTCCCGGGGGGGGGGTGCCCCCATGGGGCCGGTGCTCAGCGCCCCACGGCGACCCTGCTGCCCCGGGCGGGAGGGCCAGCACGGCACGGCATGGCACGGCACGGCACGGCATGACATGGCACAGCACGGCATGACATGGCATAACATGGCATAACATGGCATAACATGGCACGGCACGGAATGGCACAGCACAGCACGGCATGGCATGACATGGCACAGCATGGCACAGCACAGCATAACATGGCATGACATGGCACGGCATGGAATGGCATGGCACGGCACGGCATGACATGACATGGCATGGCACGGCATGGCATGGCATGACATGGCAGAGCATGGCACAGCACAGCATAACATGGCATGACATGGCACGGCACGGCATGGTGTAACGTGGCATGGCACAGCACAGCATAACATAACATGGCATGGCATGACACCGCATGGCACAGCATGGCACAGCATGGCACAGCATAATATGGCACAGCACAGCACGGCATGACATGGCATGACATGGAATGGCACGGCACGGCACAGCATAGCATGGCTGGCACAGCATAACATGGCACAACATGGCATGGCATGGCACAGCACGGCATAACATGGCACGGCATGACATGGCACGCATGGCAAGCATAACGGCATGGCACGGCATGGCATGGCATGACATGGCATTGCATGGCACAGCATGACACAGTATGGCATAACACGGCACGGCACATCACGGCACGGCATGGCACGGCATGGCATAACATGGCACGGCACATCATGGCACGGCACGGCACGGCACGGCACGGCACGGCACAGCCTGCCATACCAGGACGGGACAGGATGGCTTGTGCCGTCACCACCCCCCGCTGCCCTTGCCCCCTCTCGCCGCCGTGCCAGCCCTCTCGGTGGCCACCGGCTGCGGCCGCTCCCCGACCCCGGTGCCGGTCACCGGCGGCCGCAGGCGGGACCTGTCCCCGCGGCCGATGGCTCCGTGTGCCCCCAGGACCCCCCGGGATGTGGCTGCCCCGGCTCGCCTGGGCACTGGCCGTGCTGGGTGTCGCGGCCGGCTCCGACGCCGGCCCCGAGCCCGGCCCCACGGCGACGCCTCCAGACGCGGCCTCCATCTTCGCCGACCTCTCCGCGGCGGAGCTGCGCGCCGTGCGGACCTTCCTGATGAGCCGCCCGGAGCTGGGGCTGTCCCCGAGCCGGGGGGGGCCCCTGGCCAAGAACAGCCTCTTCCTGGTGGAGCTGCTGCCCCCCAAGAAGCGCCAGGCCCTGCGCTACCTGGACCACGGCGGCCCCCGGCCCCGGCGCGAGGCTCGGGCCGTCGTCTTCTTCGGGGCGCAGCCGGAGCCCAACGTCACCGAGTTCGCCGTGGGGCCCCTGCCGCGCCCCAGCTCCTACCGCCCGCTGCGGTTCGAGGGGGGCCGCGGCGTCCCCTTCGCCGCCCGGCCCATGACCCAGCTGGAGTACGAGCTGCTGCACCGCGCGCTGGCGGAGGCGACGGAGCCGCTCTACCGCCTCCTGCGCGACACCACCGGCTTCTGGTTCCACAACTGCTCCCGCCGCTGCCTGACCTTCTCGGACGTCGCGCCGCGGGGGCTGGCGTCCGGCGAGCGCCGGAGCTGGCTGGTGCTGCAGCGCTTCGTGGAGGGCTTTTTCCTGCACCCCGTGGGGCTGGAGGTGCTGCTGGACCACCGGGACCCCGACCCGCGGCGCTGGGCGGTGCAGCGCCTCTGGTACAACGGGCGCTACTTCTCCAGCCCGCGGGAGCTGGCGGAGCGCTACGAGCGGGGCACGCTGGCGGTGGCGCGCTTGCCCGAGCCCCCGGCCCACCCGCTCTTCTCCACCTACGAACCCCGCGGGCGCTTCGCCACCGGGACCCCCGGCGAGGTGCACGGCGCCAAGGTGTGCGAACCCCAGGGCCGGCGGTACCGGCTGCGGGGCAACCGCCTGGAGTACGGGGGGTGGAGCTTGGCGTTCCGGCTGCGCTCCTCCGCCGGCCTCCAGCTCTTCGACGTGCGCTTCGACGGCGAGCGCCTGGCCTACGAGGTGAGCGTGCAGGAGGCCGTCGCCTTCTACGGCGGCCACACGCCGGCCGCCATGCAGACCAAGTACGTGGACGCCGCCTGGGGGATGGGCTCCGTCACCTACGAGCTGGCCCGCGGCGTCGACTGCCCCGAGACGGCCACCTACCTGGACGCCCACCACCTCTACGACGCCGACGGGCCGGTGCGGTTCTCCGGCGCCGTCTGCGTCTTCGAGCTCCCCACGGGCGTCCCGCTCCGGCGGCACTTCGACAGCGATTTCCAAGGGGGGTTCCAGTTCTACGCGGGGCTGGAGGGGCGGGCCGGCGGTCCTGCGCACCACCTCCACCGTCTACAACTACGACTACATCTGGGACTTCCTCTTCTACCCCAACGGCGTCCTGGAGGCCAAGGTCCACGCCACCGGCTTCATCCACGCCACCTTCTACACCCCGCGCGGCCGGCGCTACGGCAGCCGCGTCCGCAGCCACGTCCTGGGCAACCTCCACACCCACCTGGTCCACTACAAGGTGGACCTGGACGTCGCAGGTGACCCCCCGCCCCACCCCCAGCCCTCTCCCGCCGCCCCCCCCGCGGCCGCCCGTCGGCGCCGCCGACCGCCCGTCTCCGCTGACCGCCCGTCTCCGCCCGCAGGCACCGGCAACAGCTTCGAGACGATGGACGTGCGCTTCGAGAACATCTCCAACCCCTGGAGCCCCGGCGCCCGCGTGGTGCAGCCGCGGTTGGAGCGGCAGCCGCGCGGCACCGAGCGCCAGGCCGCCTTCCCCTTCGGCGCCGCGTTGCCGCGCTACCTCCTCTTCTACAACCCGCGGCGGCGCAACCGCTGGGGCCACCGTCGCGCCTACCGCGTCCAGCACAGCTCCCACGCCGGCCCGGTGCTGCCGCCGGACTGGCAGGAGGAGAAGGCCGTCTCCTGGGGAAGGTGGGCTTCGAGGGGGGCGGGGGGGGGGGGTCCCGGCACCGCCGTCGCGGCGGCCTTCTGCAGGGTGGCACCGCGTGGCTCCACGTCCTCACCCCCGCGACGGCCGCCGCTGCCGGGTGACCCTTGGTGAGACCCCTGCCCCAGCCCCACCCCCCCGCCGGGTTCCCACTGTGGTGGCCCGGAGCAAGCGGTGGGACACGGGGGCCCCCAGCCACGCCCACCCCCCGCAACCAGGGGGACCCTCCCCCAGCCCCCAGCCCCTCCCTGGGGGAGCTGGGCAGGGGTGGGGGATGGGGAGACCCCCCAGCCCCTCCCTGGGGCAGCCTGGGCAGGGGTGGGGGATGGGGAGACCCCCCAGCCCCTCCTGGGGTATCCTGGGCAGGGGTGAGAGATGAGGGGACCCCCCCAGCCCCTCCTGGGGTATCCTGGGCAGGGGTGGGAGCTGGGGCAACCCCCCTGCAGCCCCCAGCCCCTCCCTGGGGGAGCTGGGACGGGGGTGGGGGAATGGGGAGACCCCCCCAGACCCTCCCTGGGGTAGCCTGGGCAGGGGTGGGGGATGGGGAGACCCCCCAGCCCCTCCCTGGGGCAGCCTGGGCAGGGGTGGGAGAAGGGGGCCCCCCGCAGCCCCCAGCCCCTCCCTGGGGCAGCCCGGGTGGGGGCGGGAGGTGGGTCCTCGCCCCTCGCCACAGCACCCACCCCCGCGGGTCAGCTCCACGCCGCCGGCCGTGGGCCCGATCCTGTGCCCCCCCCCGCCCCCCCCGCAGGTACCACCTGGCCGTGACGCGGCACCACGAGTCCGAGCCCAGCAGCAGCAGCATCTACGCCCAGAACGACCCCTGGGACCCCCTGGTCACCTTCGAGGGCTTCATCCGCGACAACGAGACCATCCGGGACCAGGTGACACCGCGGGGGGGCGGGCTGGGGGGGGGGGCGGCCCCGGCGCACGTTCCGGGGGGGTGGTCCGCCCGCCCCACCCCCCCAACGGCGGCCGCCGGCAGGACCTGGTGGCCTGGGTGACGGTGGGGTTCCTGCACGTGCCGCACGCCGAGGACGTCCCCAACACGGCCACCCCCGGCAACGCCGTCGGCTTCCTCCTGCGCCCCTTCAACTTCTTCGACGAGGACCCCTCGGTGGCCTCGCGCGACCCCGTCATCGTCCGGCCGCTCGACCCCCCGGCCTTCACCCGCCTGCACGTCCAGCGCTGGACCCCGGCCAGCCCCGGCCCCTGCGTCGACCCCCGCCCCTTCACCTACAACGGCACCTACCGGGTGGTGTGAGCGGGGGGGGGCGCGGGGGGGGGCGTCCGGCCACCGCGGCCTGGCGAGTGACCAGTAAAGGGGATGCCGCCTCCTCCGGCCACGTCTCTGCCTGGGCCCCCCCCACCCCGGGGGCAGCAGGGCGGGTTGCCCCCCCCCCCCCCAACAGCTTCCTGTGACCTTTGCCCCCCCCGTGGTCCTGTGCCCCCCCCCCAGGTCCCGGAGCCACGGTGACCCCATTGGCTCACTGGTCAAGGCTGCCCCCCCCATTCCCGTGACCTTTGCCCCCCCCGTGGTCCTGTGCCCCCCCCCCGGGTCCCAGAGCCGCGGTGACCCCATTGGCTCATTGGTCAAGGCTGCCCCCCCCATTCCCGTGACCTTTGCCCCCCCCGTGGTCCTGTGCCCCCCCCCCGGGTCCCAGAGCCGCGGTGACCCCATTGGCTCACTGGTCAAGGCTGCCCCCCCACTCCCGTGACCTTTGCCCCCCCGCCCCCCCCCGGGCTGCATCACGTGGGGCAGGTGCTGGCGTCACACCCCCCCCGCCCCCCATGGCCCCCCCAGAGACCCAGCTCGGCCGTGACCCCCTGCCCATCAGTCAAGTGTGCCCCCCCGGTTTTCCGTGACCTTTGCCCCCGCCCGGGGCCGTGCCCCACGTTGGGGGGGCGCTGGCCTCCCCCCGCCCCCCCCGGGGTCCCGTGGCCCCCCCCCGTGGCCCCAGCGCGGAGCCACCAGCCGCACGCAGAGCCGGGGGGTCTCTCGGGTTTATTGGGGAGGGGTCGGGGTGGGGCACCGAGACATGCAGGGCAGTGTGAGACGGGGGGGGGGCACACGCGGCGCCCGGCTATGGGATGACGGCACAAACACGGCACACGCTACGGCGGGGGGGGCAGCGGACCCCCCCCGTGCCCCTCTACCCCCCACCCCCCCCGTGGGGCATCCCCCTCCCTGTGCGGGGGGCGGCACCCCCTGCCCTGTGCCACCCGCTGGGCCGGGGGGGGGGCACCCAGCTGCGGGGGGGGGGCACAGGAGGGGGGCTGCCCCCCCCTCGGACACGCGGCGCTGCCCCACGGACACACGGTGACACGCGGCGCTGCCCCCACGGACACACGGTCCCGGGTGGAGGGGGCGGCCGGGATGAGGGTGGGGACACGGCGGGGGGTCCCAGGCGCCCCCGCCCCCCGCACACACGTGACAGGCCGGGGCACACACAAACACACGTATGGACACGCGTGGGCTGTCCCGGGGGGGCACAGCACTATTGGGGGGGGGGGCGCCTGGCACCGCGGGAGCCCCCCCCACCCCCCGGGATACACGCGGCGTGGGGGGTGCCGGGCACGAGGGACACACGCCGTGGGGGGTGGGGGTACAGCCCCCCCCCCCCCCCTCTCCGGCTGGGGAGGGGGTCGTGCCCTCTGCGGCTCTGATGGGGGGGGGGGGGGGGGACGCCCCCCAGCCCCGGCCCCCCCAGCCCTGGAAGCGCCAGCGCGGCGGAGGGGGGGGGCCCGGCCCCCCCCGGGTTAGGGCAGCTAGAGGGGAGGGTCTGTCCGTGGGGGGGGGTCCCGGCCCCCCTCCCTGCCCATTAGCTGCCGGGGTCGGAGCCGTGTCTGTGCAGGGGCTGCGCGGCGGGGGGGGGGGCGGGCGCGGGGGGGCGGGCAGCGAGCGGCGGCGGGGGGGGGGGCGCCGCCGGCTCCAGCAGCAGCACCACGTCCGGGGGGGGGGGCGGCGGCGGGGGGGGCTCCGGGGCGGCGGGGAACCTGCGGGAGCCAAAGGAGGGGCTCAGCCCCCTGCCCCGGGGGGGGGGCGGGGGGCTGCCCCGAGCTGGGGGGGCTCGGGGTGACCCCAGAGGGGGCTGGGGGGGCTGGGGTATGGGGGGGGGGGGGGGCACTGAGCTGGGGGGTGACCCCAGAGGGGGCTGGGGGGGCTGGGGTATGGGGGGGGGGCGCTGAACTGGGGGGTGACCCCAGAGGGGGCTGGGGGGGGGCTGGGGCATGGGGGGGGGGGGCACTGAGCTGGAGGGGGTGACCCCAGAGGGGGCTGGGGGGGGCTGGGGTATGGGGGGGGGGGGGGGCGCTGAGCTGGGGGGTGACCCCAGAGCATGCGGGGGGGGGGGGGGGGGGGCTGGGGGCATGGGGGGGGCACTGAGCTGGGGGTGACCCCAGAGCATGCGGGGGGGGGGGGGGGGGGCTGGGGCATGGGGGGGGCACTGAGCTGGGGGTGACCCCAGACAGGGCTGGGGGGGGGGGATGGGGCATGGGGGGGGGGGCGCTGAGCTGGGGGGGTGACCCCAGAGGGGGATGGGGGGGGATGGGGTATGGGGGGGGGGCGCTGAAGCTGGGTGTGACCCCAGAGTGGGCTGGGGGGGGATGAGGCCGGGGGAGGGGGCGGCCCCAAGCTTGGGGGTCTTGGGGGGTGACCCCAACCCTCAGTGGGGGCTGGAGGAGGGGGCTGGGGGGGGGTGCCCTGAGCCTGGGGGTCTCACCTGAGCGAGCGGCTGGATGGGGGTTGATGGGCAGGACGGGCTGCGGCAGCCCCGGGGGGGCGGGGGGCTGGGCCGGGGGGGGCGCGGCGCTGTAGGCGGGGGGCACGGGGGGGGGCCTGGCGCTGCAGCAGCCGCAGGATGGAGCCCATGTCCGAGGCCACGCGCGACTCCAGCCTGCGGGGACACGCGCCGGGGGGCAGCACGAGCCCGCCGGGGGGCAGCACCCCCCCCGCCGGGGGCCAGCACGAGCCTGCCGGGGGGGCAGCACCCCCCCCGCCGGGGGGCAGCACGAGCCCGCCGGGGGGCGGCGGCACGGCAGGGAGGGAGGGGTCCCCAGTAGGGAGTGGGGAGGGGGTCCCCAGTAGGGAGCTGGGATGTGTCCCAGTATGGAGCTGGGATGAATCCCAGTATGGAACGGATTGTGTCCCAGTATGGAGCGGGGAGGGGTCCCAGGATGGAGCGGGGAGGGGTCCCAGGATGGAGCGGGGAGGGGTCCCAGTCTGGAGCTGGGGACGATGCTCCCAGTATGGAGCAGGGCTGAATCCCAGTATGGAGCAGGGATGCTCCCCAGTGTGGAGCGGGAATCTGTCCCAGTATGGAGGTGGGAGGGGTCCCAGTACGGAGCTGGGATCTGTCCCAGTATGGAGCAGGGATACATCCCAGTCTGGAGCTGGGATCTGTCCCAGTCTGGAGCTGGGGATGATGCTCCCAGTATGGAGCAGGGCTGAATCCCAGTATGGAGCAGGGATACATCCCAGTCTGGAGCTGGGATCTGTCCGAGTATGGAGCTGGGGGGGGTCCCAGTACGGAGCTGGGATCTGTCCCAGTACGGGGCGGGGCTGAATCCCAGTACAGAGCTGGGATCTGTCCCAGTATGGAGCTGGGGGGGGTCCCAGTACAGAGCTGGGATCTGTCCCAGTACGGGGCGGGGCTGAATCCCAGTACAGAGCTGGGATCTGTCCCAGTATGGAGCTGGGGAGGGTCCCAGTACAGAGCTGGGATCTGTCCCAGTACGGGGCGGGGCTGAATCCCAGTCCGGAGCCGGAGAGGAGGCAGCAGGCCCAGAGCCCCCGCCCGGGGGGGTGCGGGGTCGGGGCCGGGGGTCCCGCTGCCCAGGGCCCCCCGGTACCTGTTGAGCTGCCTCTGGAGCTGGTCCAGGCGCGTGTCCAGCTCGGAGCGGCGGGGGGGCGGCCGGCGGCGGGCCGGGGGGGGGGCGGCGCGGGGCGGGCCGGAGCAGCGCGGCACCTCCTGGTACTGCCCCCCCCGGCTCTCCCCCCAGAAGCTGAAGATGTTGGAGACCCCCGAGAAGGCTCCTGGGAGACGGGGGGGTGGGCGGGGAGCTTAGGGTGAGGGAGTGGGGAGGGGTCCCAGGATGGAGCGGGGAGGGGTCCCAGTATGGAGCGGGGAGGGGTCCCAGTACGGAGCGGGGAGGGGGTCCCAGGATGGAGCGGGGAGGGGTCCCAGTACGGAGCGGGGAGGGGTCCCAGCACGGAGTGAGGAGGGGTCCCAGTACGGAGCGGGGAGGGGTCCCAGTATGGAGTGGGGAGGGGTCCCAGTACGGAGCGGGGAGGGGTCCCAGGATGGAGCGGGGAGGGGTCCCAGTATGGAGCGGGGAGGGGTCCCAGAATGGAGTGGGGAGGGGTCCAGGATGGAGCGGGGAGGGGGTCCCAGTATGGAGTGGGGAGGGGTCCCAGTACGGAGTGGGGAGGGGTCCCAGTATGGAGTGGGGAGGGGTCCCAGAATGGAGCGGGGAGGGGTCCCAGGATGGAGCGGGGAGGGGTCCCAGTATGGAGTGGGGAGGGGGTCCCAGAATGGAGTGGGGAGGGGGTCCCAGTATGGAGTGGGGAGGGGTCCCAGTATGGAGTGGGGAGGGGTCCCAGTACGGAGTGGGGAGGGGTCCCAGAATGGAGCGGGGAGGGGTCCCAGGATGGAGCGGGGAGGGGTCCCAGTATGGAGTGGGGAGGGGTCCCAGAATGGAGTGGGGAGGGGTCCCAGGATGGAGTGGGGAGGGGGTACCAGTATGGAGTGGGGAGGGGTCCCAGTACGGAGCGGGGAGGGGTCCCAGGATGGAGCGGGGAGGGGTCCCAGTACGGAGTGGGGAGGGGTCCCAGTATGGAGCGGGGAGGGGGTCCCAGCACGGAGTGGGGAGGGGGTCCCAGTACGGAGCGGGGAGGGGTCCCAGTATGGAGCGGGGAGGGGGTCCCAGGATGGAGTGGGGAGGGGGTCCCAGCACGGAGTGGGGAGGGGTCCCAGTATGGAGCGGGGAGGGGTCCCAGTACAGACTTGGGAGGGGTCCCAGGATGGAGCGGGGAGGGGTCCCAGGATGGACTGGGGGAGGGGTCCCAGCAGGCCCAGAGCCCCCCCCCCCCGGCGCAGGGTGGGGGGGCCAAGGGGGGGCACGGGATGGGGTTCGGGGGCTGCTGGGGCCCTGGGCGAGGGGGGCGCAGGAGCCGGGGAGGGGGCGCAGAATGCCGAGGGACCCCCCCCCAAAGACCCCCGCCCCCCGCCCCCCCCTACCTGAGAGGGGGGTTGCACGTGTCGCTGCCCTTGTGCTCCTGGCCGGGGGCGGGGGGCTCGGTGCCCGGGCCGGGGGGGGGGGGTCGTCCTCGTCGCTGGAGGGGGGGCTGGGGGGGGGGGGGGCTGGGGGGGGGGGGCTGGAGGGGCACCCGCTCCCACTCAGCCGACCCCCGGGGGGCCCCCGGAGCCTGGCAGCTCCTGCCCGGCCGCGCGCCTGCCTGCTCTGCTCCCGGCGGCGTCTGGGGAGGGGGCACGGGGGGGGGGGTCACTGCGTCCCCCAGGGGCAGGGACCCCCCCCGGACCCCCCCCCGACCCCCCCCCCCCCCGCACCCACCTCTGTCCGCGCGGCGGCGGAAGGACAGTTTGCGCCTGCGCAGGCGGGGGAAGCCCCCGTCCCGGCCGCCGCTGCCCGGAGACCCCGGGATCATGTTGGTCTGGGGGGGGGGAGAGTTGGGGGGGGGGCGCGGGGAGACCCCCCACCCCCCCACCCCAGCTGGCAGGGACTGGGGCAGGGGGCAGCTGCGTGGGCAGCGCGTGATGCCGGGGGGGTGATGCTGGGGGTCCCCCAGGCTGTGCAGCCCCCCAGCCAGACCCCCCCGCACCCCCCTGGCCCCTCCGCGACCCCCCCAGCCCCTTGTGCCCCCCCCCCAGCCCCCTGTGCCCCCCCCCCCAAGCCCTTGTGCCCCCCCAGCCTTTGTCCAACCCCCAGCCAGGCGATGCTGGGGGTCCCCATCCCGAGCATCCCCCATCCTGGACCCCTCGGCACCCCCCAGGCTCAGCAACGCGGGTGCCCCCTCACCCCCCTGTGCCCCCCCCAGCCCCTTGTGCCCCCCCCCTAGGC
>CM050653.1:5000-349862 GCA_027574665.1 Rhynochetos jubatus | reverse complement strand
CTCCCCCTCACCTCATCATCATCGTCCAGCCGCACCCGCTTCAGCGCCACGATCTCGTGCGTCTCCCGGTTCTTGGCCTTGAACACGGTTCCGTAGGTGCCTGCGGGCAGCCGGGTCACGACAGCCGCCGGGTCGCGACAGCCGCCGGGTCGCGACAGCCGCCGGGCCCCGCCCCCGGCCGGGCCCCGCCCCGGCCAGGCCCTCCCGCACGGCCCCGGCCCGGCCGCACCTTCCCCGATCTTCTCCAGCTTCTCGTATTTCTGCATCGCGCCGCGACCCGGTCCCGGTCCCGGTCCAAGTCCCGGTCCCGGCCCCGGCCCCGCCACGCCTCCCGGCAGCCCCTGCGAGCGCCACGCCCCCTCCGCCACGCCTCCCGGCAGCCCCTGCGAGCGCCACGCCCCCTCCGCCGCGTCGCCACGCCTCCCGGCGCTGGCCACGCCCCCCGCCCCCCCGAGGTCGCGGGTTCGATCCCCGGCTCCTCCCGCCCCGCCCCGCGGCACCGTGGCACCGGGCCGGCCCGCGGCGGGGGACGCAGGCCGCGCCCACCGGGTGCCGGCACCGCCGAGGACCCGCCCGGGACCGCCCCACCCCGGCGCGCTCTCGGGGCCGCTCCGCCCCGCGGGAGCGCGCGCAGACCCGCCCGGCGGTGGGACTCTCCGGTAAGCGGCGGGGGCGGGAGACGGAGCCGCGTTGGCGCCCGCCGGGGGCGGCGGGGGCGGTTCGGTTCGGTCGTGTCTGGTTTCGGTGCCGGTCTCGTACGGTCCAGTCTGGTGCCGGTCCCGGTGCTGGTTCCGGTCTCGGTGCCGCCTGGTCCTGGTCCCGGTCCCGGTGCCGCCCGGTCCCGGTGCCGGTCCCAGTGCCGTTCCCGGTCCTGGTCCCGGTCTGGGTGCCGGTCCCGGTCCTGGTTCCTCTCGGTGCCGGTCCCAGTGCCGTTCCCGGTCCTGGTCCCGGTGCTGGTCCCAGTGCCGTTCCCAGTCCTGGTTCCGGTCTTGGTGCTGCCCGGTCCTGGTACCGGTCCTGGTTCCGGTCTCGGTCCCAGTGCCGTTCCCGGTCCTGGTTCCGGTCTCGGTGCCGCCTGGTCTTGGTGCCGGTCCAAGTGCCGTTCCCGGTGCTGGTTCCGGTCTCGGTGCCGCCCGGTCCTGGTCCCGGTGCCAGTGCCGTTCCCGGTGCTGGTTCCGGTCTCGGTGCCGCCCGGTGCCGGTGCCAGTGCCGTTCCCGGTGCTGGTTCCGGTCTCGGTGCCGCCCGGTGCCGGTGCCAGTGCCGTTCCCGGTGCTGGTTCCGGTCTCGGTGCCGCCCGGTGCCGGTCCAGTGCCGTTCCGGTCCTGGTTCCGGTCTCGGTGCTGCCCGGTCCTGGTCCCGGTGCCGGTCCTGGTTCCGGTCTCGGTGCCGCACGGTCCCGGTCCCGTTCCCGGTGCCATTCCCGGTGCCGTTCCCGGTTTCGGTGCCGCCCGGTCCTGGTACCGCCCGCTCCGTCCCGTCCGCCGCTTTCCCAGCCCCGGGGGGGGATGGGGGGGGGTGTCTGTCCCCCCTGTGCCCCCCCCCGCCCCCCGCAGCCCTTCGGGGTCGCTGCGCGGCTTCAAGCGGCCGCCGGGGCCGTGGGATTTGATCGCCCTAACGACCCCCCCCCGCCGGTACCCCTCCCCCCCGCCGGTACCCTCCCCCCGTGCCCCCCCGACCCCCCCGGGGCCCACCGCGGGGGGGGGGCAAGAGCAGGGCTGCAGCGAGGGGAGGGGGGCGGCGGGGGGGGGGGGCGGGAGCGTCCCCCCCCCATCCCGTTGGGATGGGGGGGGACGCTCCCGCCCCCCCCCGCCGCGTTGGAGTGGGTCCAGCCCCACAGCGGCGCCCCCCAACCCATCGGAACCGGGGGGGGGGGGCTGGCAGCCGCCCCCTGTCATTAGGGGGTGACCGCAGGGACCGGGCGGGCTGCCCCACACCGCCCGGGGGGGGGGCGGGGGGGGGGGAGGAGGGGGCGGGGGGGTCTCCCGGGGCTTGGCACCGTGTGCTGGCTCCGGGCCGGCCCGCGGGTTTCCGGCCCGCCCGGTGTCGGAACCTGGCACGCGGCGGCTCCCGGGGCCACGGGGCACAGCGCCGCTGCCCCCCCCCGGGCCTCTCCCCCGGTACCGGCACCGGGCTCCGGTGGGGGCTCTGGTGGGTGCCCGGTACCGGCTGGGGGCTCCGTGCCAGCCCATGGCTCCAGTGGGTGCCTGGTACCGGCCGGGGCTCTGGTGGGTGCCTGGTACTGGCCAAGGGTTTTGGGTCGGCCTGGGACTCTGGTGGGGGTTCTGATGGGTGCCCGGTACCGGCCAGGGGCTCCGTGCCAGCCCATGGCTCTGGTGGGTACCTGGTACCGCCCCATGGCTCTGGTGGGTGCCCGGTGCCAGCCAAGGGTTCTGGGCCGGCCTGGGGCTCTGGTGGGTGGTCGGTACCGGCTGGGGGCTGCGTGTCAGCCGGGTGGGTGCCTGGTACCAGCCCGGGGCTCTGGTGGGTGCCTGGTACCGGCCAGGGGTTCTGGGCCAGCCCGGAGCTCTGGTGGGTGCCTGGTACCGGCCAGGGGTTCTGGGCCAGCCCGGAGCTCTGGTGGGTGCCTGGTACCGGCCAGGGGTTCTGGGCCAGCCCGGAGCTCTGGTGGGTGCCTGGTACCGGCCAGGGGTTCTGGGCCAGCCCGGGGCTCTGGTGGGTGCCCGGTACCGGCCAGGGGCTCTGGTGGTGCCCGGTACCGGCCAGGGGTTCTGGGCCAGCCCGGGGCTCTGGTGGGTGCCCGGTACCGGCCAAGGGTTCTGGGCCAGCCCGGAGCTCTGGTGGGTGCCTGGTACCGGCCGGGGGTTCTGGTGCAGGGTCTGTCTCGGCCCGTGGCTCTGGTGGGGGCTCCAGTGGGTGCCCGGTACCAGCTGGGGGCTCCGGTGGAGGGTCCGTACCAGCGGGGGGGGCTCCGGCGGGTGCCCGGTGCCGGCCGGGGGTCCGGTGGGGCAGGTGCCGGTACCGGGAAGGGCCCCGCGGGAAGCCGGTGCCACCGGGAGCGCGGAGCGGAACCGCCGCCCCGCCGGGCGATGGGGGGTGGGGCGGGGCCGGCGGGGGGGGACCGGGTGACCCCCGGGGTGACCCACCGAGCCCGGTACCGGGGGGGGGGCTCTGCCTGCCGTGCCCCCCCCGGGGCAGGGGCCGGGCGCGGGGCCGTGATTCAGCTCCCGGATCCGGCGGTTTCGGGCCGGGGGGGATTGGGGGGGCGGGGGGGGGCGGGGGCTCGGGGGGGGCAGGGCAGCGGGAACGCGACGCCGGGACCCCCCCCGGTGCCGCTCTCCGTCGTGGGGTGCGGGGGGGCCCTGCCCGTGGGGGTGGGAGGCCGGTGCCGGGGAGCACCGGGGTGTGGGCGCAGCTCTGGGGGGGGCGGCCCCTGGGGGGGGGGGTGCTGCCCCGGGGGGTGCCGGTGTCCCCGTGCCGGTGTCCCGTGCCGGCGCAGCGTGGTGGCGGGAGAGGGGGGGACACACCGGGGGGGGGCGCTGACCCCCCGGGGGCAGCCGTCGCCATCCCTGGGCTGGACTGGGGGGCCGGGGGGGCTCTGTGGCCGGGACCCCTCGCTGCCCGCTCCCGTGGGGGCGCGGTGCGGCTGTGCCGGCTGGGGGGCGCAGGGCACGGCCGCCCGGTGATACCGAACCGCCCCGGCGAGGCCGAGCTGCTGGGAGCGCGGCTGCCCCGGTGATACCGAACCGCCCCAGTGATACCGAACCGCCCCAGTGATACCGAACCGCCCCGGCGAGGCTGAGCCACCGGGAGCGCGGCTGCCCCGGTGATACCGAACCGCCCCAGTGATACCGAACCGCCCCGGCGAGGCTGAGCCACCGGGAGCGCGGCTGCCCCGGTGATACCGAACCGCCCCGGCGAGGCCGAGCTGCTGGGAGCGCGGCTGCCCCGGTGATACCGAACCGCTCTGGTGATGCTGAGCCGCCAGGAGTGTGGCTGCCCCGGTGATACTGAGCCGCCCCGGTGATACCAAACTGCTCTGGTGATACCGAACCGCCCCGGCGAGGCCGAGCCACCGGGAGCGCGGCTGCCCCGGTGATACCGAACCGCCCCGGCGAGGCCGAGCTGCTGGGAGCGCGGCTGCCCCGGTGATACCGAACCGCTCTGGTGATGCTGAGCCGCCAGGAGTGTGGCTGCCCCGGTGATACTGAGCCGCCCCGGTGATACCAAACTGCTCTGGTGATACCGAACCGCCCCGGCGAGGCCGAGCCACCGGGAGCGCGGCTGCCCGGTGATACCGAACCGCTCTGGTGATGCTGAGCCGCCCCGGTGATACCGAACCGCTCCAGCGAGGCCGAGCTGCCAGCACTGCAGCCGCCCCGATGGAGCCAAGCCACCGGGACCACAGCCGCCCCGGTGATACCGAGCCACCGGGACCATGGCCGCCCCAGTGGGGCTGAGCTGCCGGAACCATGGCCGCCCCGGTGATACCGAACCACTCTGGTGATGCCAAGCCGCTGGGACCATGGCCGCCCCGGTGAGGCTGAGCCGCCCTGGTGAGGCCGAGCTGCTGGCACCGCAGCCGCCCCGGTGATACCGAGCCACCAGGACCATGGCCGCCCCGGTGAGGCCAAGCTTCCGGCACCGCAGCCGCCCCGGTGAGGCCGAGCTTCCGGCACCGCAGCCGCCCCGGTGAGGCCGAGCCGCCCCGGTGATACCGAGCCGCCGGCACCGCAGCGGCCCCAGTGAGGCTGAGCTGCCCCGGTGAGGCCGAGCTTCCGGCACCGCAGCTGCCCTGGTGATACCGAGCCGCCGGCACCGCAGCCGCCCCAGTGATACCGAGCCGCCGGCACCGCAGCCGCCCCGGTGAGGCTGAGCTGCCCGGTGAGGCCGAGCTTCCGGCACCGCAGCCGCCCTGGTGAGGCCGAGCCGCCGGGAGCGCGGCGGTGGCTGCGGAAGAGCTGGCGGCGGCGTTGCCTCACTTCCCGCGTTGCCCAACCCGCCGCCGGCCCGGCTTCCCCTCCCGGCCCGCGCGGCGCCGGAGCCGGCCGCGGGCGGGCGCCGGGGGCGCGGGGGCCCCGTGGGGCAGCCCCCCGGGGGCCGTGGGGCTGGGCTCTCTAATCGCCTGAGCGGATCAGGCGGGCAGGCCGGGGCCGGCCCCAGGCATGTGGCGGGGGCGGGCGGCGCGCGGGCACCGGCGGGAGCCAGCCGGGAGCAGGCGGCGCGGGCACCGGCGGGGGCGGGCGGCGCGGCCTTGGCAGCCGGCGGCGGGTTCCAGGGGCGACCCCGGGCCCTGCCCCGCTCCCCGGCACGGGGGGCTGTCGTGCCGCGGGGCTGGCGCGACCGGGGTTACCGCCCGGAGCCGCCCTCCTGCTCCGGGGGCCGCGCCGGGGCCCGGAGCCTTGGGGGGTGGGCGGCGCGGTGAGACCCCCGGAGCCGCTGTGGGGCGGCCCCACCATCCGCCCCAGGGTGGCCTGGGGAGCGCGGGTGGGGGCTGGGCTGGCGCGGGATGGCTCCGGGGTCAGGATGGCTCCCGGCGCGGGATGACGCTGGGTGTGGGATGGCTCCGGGTGCGGGATGGGTGCGGGATGGCCCTTGGTGCTGGATGACTCCGGGTGCGGGATGGCTCCGGGATGGCCCTTGGTGCTGGATGACTCCGGGTGCGGGATGGCTCCGGGATGGCTTCTGGCGCGGGATGACTCCGGGTGTGGGGTGGCTCCTGGTGTGGGACGGCTGCAGCATAGGGTGGCCCTTGGTGCGGGATGGCTCCGGGTGCGGGATGACCCTTGGTGCTGGACGACTCCGGGTGTGGATGGCTCCGGGATGGCTTCCGGCGCGGGATGACTCCGGGTGTGGGATGGCTCCGGGGTCAGGATGGCTCCCGGCGCGGGATGGCTTTGGGATGGCTTCTGGCACGGGATGGGTGTGGGACGGCTCTGGATGGCTCCAGGTGTGGGATAGCTCCCGGTGCGGGATGTCTCTGGACATGGGATGGGTGTGGGACAGCTCTGGGATGGCTATGGGTGCAGGATGGCCCCTGGTGCGGATGGCCCTTGGTGCTGGGTGACTCCAGGTGTGGGATGGCTCCAGGATGGCTCTGGGCATGGATGGGTCCCGGTGCGGGATGGGTGTGGGATGGCTCTGGGATGGCTCCCGGCGCGGGATGGCCCTTGGTGCTGGATGACTCTGGTGTGGGATGGCCCTCGGTGCGGGATGACTCTGGGTACAGGATCGGTCCCGGTGCGGGATGGTTCCAGGATGGCTCCGGGTGCGGGATGGCCCTTGGTGCTGGACGACTCCGGGTGTGGGCGGGTGTGGGTCCTGGTGCAGGATGGGTGCGGATGGGTCCTGGTGTGGGATGACTCTGGGTGCAGGATGGCCCTCGGTGCGGGATGGGTTTGGGATGGCTCCTGGCGCGGGGCGACTCTGGTGCTGGACGACTCTGGGTGCGGGATGGCTCTGGGTGCAGGGTGGGTCCCGGTGCGGGACGGCTCTGGGATGGCTCCCGGCGCGGGATGGCCCTGGACACGAGATGGCTCCGGGATGGCTCCGGGTGTGGGACGGCTCCCGCGTTCCTCCCCGCCGGGCTGGCACGCGCTCCGGCGCCGCCCACCCCGCCGCCGGTGACTCAGCCGCCGCCACGGAAAGCAGAAGTTCCCCCCCCCCCCTCGCCCCCGGCCTCACCCCCCCCCCCAGAGTAGGGGCGCGGGGGGGGGGCCCCGTCACCCTTTCCGCAGGGTCAAGCCTCCCGCCCCTCCGCGTCCCCGGCTCGGTGGCACCGCCGTAACCCGGGGTGGGACACCGGGACCCCCCCCCCCCCACTCCTCCCCCACGCCGGGAGGGGGGGTCAGACGTCCCGGAGAACAATCCCGAGTGTGTTCCCAGCGCTCCCTGATCCCGGCCAGCGGGATTAAACCCAACAAGCTGCTTAGTGCCGGGCTCGGGAAGTGGCCGGTGGCCACCAACCGTTCCGGTGGCCACCAACCGGCTCCGGTGGCCACGGTCGGGCTCGAGGAGCCGCGGCCTCTCTGAGGCCGCGGCTCCTCGAGCCCGGCCGTGGCCACCGTGTTCCCATCCCATGGGGGGGCCACGGGGGGGGGGTGAGCGTGACGGGGAGGCACCCATGTGAGACGCAGTCACCCGTGTGTGTGTGTGTGTCCCCCCCCCGGGTCCCCGCCGTCACGTGGGGTCACCTCCCGCCGTGATAAACCCGGAGCCGGTGGGTGTGGGGGGGGGTGGGGGGCATCCCGGTGAACGGAGCGGCCGTGGGGGCAAGTGTGGGGTGACTTGGGGGGGGGGGGGGGGCGCTGGCTGCGCCCCGCTGGGGTTGGGCGCGTGCCCGGGGTCCCGGCGGGGGGGTTGGGGGGGGGCGCTGGGATCTTTCTCCCGGTGTTTGTTTTGGGCCCCCCCCCCCCCCCGCGCTCTGGAGGAGCCAAGATAAACCAGCCCCACCCGTGGGGGGCCCCCCCCCCCCCCAACAACAACCCGAGGATGGGGCAGACCCCCACGCCCCCCCCCCCGGGGTCTGGCACGGCATCCTGTGCCCTGGGCCAGTGCCACTGCCCCGGTGTGGGGCGGGGGGGGGTCTGCGGATGGGTCGTGCCCCTCACACCCACCCCCTGTGCTCCCCCCCCCCCAGGTTATGCTGCCCCGACAGCCCCCCCTGAGCCCCCGCGAGAAGGAGAAGGGCTGAGCCGGCCGGGCCGGTGCCATGACCCACGTCCCGGCGCCCCCCGGGCTCCACCAGCTCCTCTCCTCCGCCTTCCAGAGGGTGAGTGCCGCAGCCCCACGGCTGCCGGGGGGCGCGGGTGGGGCGGGGGGCGCGGGCCGGGGGGGGGCCGGTACCCCCCACCCTCTCCATCCCCAACCCCGGGCGAGGCGGCGGCGGCGGCGCCGCGCGACCCACCCGCCACGCGGCGCCGGAGCCGCGTGGCACCCGCCGTGGGGCAGAGCCGTGGGGCAGGACCCACGGTGGGCCCCCCCCCCCCGGGGTGGGTTCGTGGGGTGCCCGGAGCGGGGTTAATCATTAACCCTTCGCGGCGCAACCGCCCGCTGCCGCCGGGAAAGGCCCCCGGCGCCACGCACGTGACCCCCCCGGGGGGTGTGTGTGTGTCCCCCCCCCGGGAAGGGGACCCCGGGCCCCTTCCCCATCCATGGATTTCCTCCTGGGATCCTGGGTAAGCCGCGGGGGGGCCCTTGGCCCCCCCGGTACCGCCCCCCCCCCCCGGTGCCGAAGCTGGGCCTGGCGGAGCCATGGGGTGGGGGGGGGGCACGCAGGGACACGGGGGGGCACAAAGGGGTGGGGTGGGGCACACGGGGGGGTGGGGGGGGCAGAAAGGGTCCGGGGGGGGGCACAGGGTTGGGGGGGGCACACAGGGTTATGGGGGGGCACACAGGGACGGCACACGGGCTCAGGTGCTGCTCAGCCCTGCTGACCCCTGGGGTGACCCCCCCCGGACCCCCCCCCCCAGTCACGGCACACGTGGGGATGAGGCAGGGTCGGGGGGGGGCAAGGGGGGCACGGTGTGGTCTGGGCACGGGTGGCACGTGGGGGGAGGGGGCCAAGGTCGTTTTGGGGTGGGGAGGGGGGGGATCCTGGGGTTAGGGGGTGCCGAGGGGTCGGGGGGGGGTGGGGGGCTGGGGGCGGGGCTGGGGGGTCGGGGGGGGATGCTGCTGTCTCCCTGATGCTCTGGGTGCTGGGTGCAAGGGGGGGGGGGGGGGGGGGGGGCAAAGCTCCCGCCTTACCGGGGGGGGGGAGCACGGTACCGGGAGGGGGGGGTGACAGTGCAGCCCACCCCGACCCCTGCTGCCCCGGGGGGGTCAGTGGGCCGGGGGGGGGGGGTCATCGTGCGGCCACGAGCAGAGTCGGGGCGTTCCCGGGGGCATCACCGGGCAGGGGGGGGTCTCTGCAGCCCGGGGGGGGGTCGGGGCATTACCGGAGGGTCCGTGCATTGCCGGGGGGGGTCCGTGCGTTCCTGGGGGGGTGGGGTGTGTCTGTGCATTCCGGGGGGCGTGGGTGCATTGCCCGGGGGGTGGGTGCATTCCTGGGGGGGGGTCCATGCGTTGCCGGAGGGTCCGTGCATTGCCCGGGGGGGGGTCGGTGCATTCCGGAGGGTCCGTACATTGCCGGGGGGGGTCGGTGCATTCCGGGGGGTCCGTGCATTGCCAGGGGGGGTCCGTGCATTGCCGGGGGGGTCGGCGCATTCCGGGGGGGGCCGGGGGGGCCGGCGATGCTGCGGGCGCAGCCGCTGCCCTCTGCGGGCCGCTGTCACCTTGAGCCGCGCGCGGGGCCGCTCCGTCAATATTTGGCGAGGCCGGGGAAGGAGCCGCCCCCCCCCATCCCCCCCCCCATCCCCCCCCCGCCGCCCCCATCCCCGATAAAGCGCTGCGGGAGCTGCGGCGGGAGCGCGGCTCCGCCATGACTCAGGTAGGACCGGCCGGGCGGGGACGCGCCCCCCCGCCCCCCCCCCAGTCCCGCATCCCACCCCCCCCCGGGTTTCCCCCAGCGCTGCACCCCCCCCGCAGCCCCCTCGCCCCACCCCCGGCCCAGCCAGACCCCCCCGCCCCCCCCAGCACCCACAGCCAGGGTACGGCACCGGGGGTGCTGGGGGGCACGGGTTGTGGGGGGCTTGGAGGGGGGCACGGCAGGACCCCGGGGTGCTGGGGGGCACGGGGGGGCCACGGCAGGACCCCGGGGTGCCGGGGGGCACGGGGGGGGGGGGGGGGTGTCACAGCAGGCCCCCCGGGGTGCTGGGGTACGTGCGGGGGGAGCGCGGTGCTGGGGGTCGTGGGGTGCATATGGGGCGGTGGGTGCCCGGTCCAGGGGTGCAGCCGGGGTGCACGGCCCAGGGGGTGGGGGGGACCCCAGAGGGCAGGTCCCTGGGTCGCAGGGCTTTGGGGGACCCCAGCGAGAGGGTCCCTGGGGGTGCGGGGGGGGCCCCGGTGAGCAGGTCCCTGGGGTGCAGGGCTTTGGGGGACCCCAGTGAGCAGGTCCCTGGGGTACAGGGGGGACCCCAGCCAGCCCATCCCTGGGGTGCAGGGCTTTTGGGGACCCCATCAATCAGGTCCCTGGGGCGCTGGGGGGGACCCCTGTGAGCCCGTCCCTTGGGCACAGGGTGTTTGGAGACCCCGGTGAGCCCCTCCCTGGGGTGCAGCAACTTTGGGGACCCTGGTGTACCCGTTCCTGGGGTGCAGGGGGGATCCTGGCCAGCACTTTCCTGGGGTGCAGGTGTTTTGGGGACCCAGGCAAGCCCCCCCCCCGGGGGTGCAGGGCCTTTGGGGACCCCAGTGAACCCATCTCTGGGGTGCAGGTATTTTGGGGACCCCAGTGAGCCTGTCCTGGGGGTGCAGGTGTTTTGAGGACCCCAGCGAGCCCCCCCCGGGTGCAGTACCTTTGGGGACCCTGGCGAGCCCCCCCCCGGGGGTGCAGGTGTTTTGGGGACCCCGGCGAGCCCCCCCGGGCACAGCACCTTTGGGGACCCCAGCGAGCCCCCCCCGGGCGCAGCACCTTTGGGGACCCCGGTGAGCCTGTCCTGTGGGGTGCAGGTGTTTTGGGGACCCCAGCGAGCCCCCCCCCCGGGGCGCAGCACCTTTGGGGACCCCGGCGAGCCTCCCCCCCCGGGCACAGCACCTTTGGGGACCCCGGCGAGCCTCCCCCCCCCGGGCGCAGCACCTTTGGGGACCCCGGCGAGCCTCCCCCCCCCGGGCGCAGCGCCTTTGGGGACCCCGGTGAGCCTCACCCCCCCGGGGCACAGCGCCTTTGGGGACCCCGGTGAGCCTCCCCCGGGGCGCAGCACCTTTGGGGACCCCGGTGAGCCCCCCCCGGGCACAGCACCTTTGGGGACCCCCACCGCGCAGGTCCCCGGGGCGCAGGGGAGACCCCAGCGACCCCCGCGCCTAACCGGGGCGCGCGCGGCGGGGGTGTCCCGCGGCGGTGCCGGGCTCCCGCTCAGCGCCCCCTCCCCCCGGGGGGGTCCCGCAGCCCGAGCAGGAGGCGCCGGGCTCAGGCGCCTTCGGGGGGGCGGAGGAGGAGGAGGAGAAGGACCTGAACAAGGCGCTGGGCGTGGAGCGCTTCGAGGAGATCCTGAGCGACGCCCACCCCCGCGGCGCCGAGGAGCCGGGGCGCAGCTACGGCGAGGAGGACTTCGAGTGTGAGTGGGGGGCCGGGGGGGGGGCGCGGCGAGGGGGTGGGCAGCGCGCCAAACCCACCCGACCCCCGCAGACCACCGCCAGTCGTCCCACCACATCCACCACCCGCTCTCGGCCCACCTGCCCCCCGACGCCCGCCGCAAGAAGGGGGTCCCCAAGAAGGGCAAGAAGAGGCGCCGCCGCCCCTCGGTCCCCGGCGAGACCCCCCCCATCGAGGAGGCCGAGGAGGATGAGGATGAAGAGACGGAGCAGCCCACCCCCCCCGAGGCGGTGCAGGTGAGGGCAGGGCCGGGGGGTCCCGGGGGGGCGGCGCTGGGGCAGCGGGGCCTGGAGAGGAGCCGGCGGGGGGGGACGTGCGGCCCCACGGTTCCTCCCGTGCCCCCCCCCCCCCCGCCGCCCCCCAGTTCTTCCTGCAGGAGGACGAGGTGACCGACCGCCGGGCGGAGGAGCCGGGGACCCCCGCGACGCCGCCCAGCCCCCCCCCCGGCCCCCCGCAGCCCCGCGTCCCCCGGGGATGCCCGCGCAGGCAGGTGAGCGGGCACCGGGGCGGGGGGGCCGGGGGGGGGGCGGTGGGGTGGGGGGCGCGGCCCCCCCCGGCAGAGCTCAGAGCTGGGCGCCCGCCCCACAGCCCCGATGTGGAGGAGGGAGGTTCAGCAGAGGGAGCGGCCCCCCCCCCCCGAGGCGGGGTCCCCCGGTCGCCCCCTCCCCAAGGCGCAGCCGGGGCACCGGAGCTACAACCTGCACGAGCGGCGGCGCATCGGGAGCATGACGGGCGCGGAGCAGCGCCGCTACGCCCAGGTGCCCACCGACGAGTCGGAGGCGCAGACCCTCGCCTCGGCCGACCTGGACTACATGAAGAGTGAGTCGGGGGGGGGTCACCCCGCGCCCCCCGGGGCCCAGCACGCGGCCCCCTGCGCCCGCGGGCGGCCCTTGGCGCGAGGGGGTCGGTGACGCGCGGCGCCGCGGCGACCCCCCCCCAGCCCCGGTGCCGAGGGCGCGTGGGGTCCTGCCCCCCCGCCCTGAGCAGGATGCTGGCCCGCGGCCCCCCCGGCCCCCCAGGCCGGGCTCGGCGTCCCCTCCCCGTGCCGGGGCTCGGCGTGCGCCCCCCTCCCCGCCGGGGCTCGGGGCGCCCACCCGTCGCTGCCCTCGCCAGGTCACCGCTTCGAGGACGTGCCGGGGGTGCGGCGGCACCTCGTCCGGAAGAGCGCCAAGGGGCAGGTGGTCCACGTCAGCAAAGACCACCGGGAGCCCAGCGCCCGGCACCGCAGGCAGCCCCGGCAGCCCCACGAGGTGCGGGGGGGCCGGGGGGGGGCGGGGGGCGCGGGGCCACCCAGGAGACGGAGCGCGCCGCGGGCTCGGGAGAGCGGTGGGGTGGGCGCCGCGGAGGGGGCTGCCCGGGCGCGGACCCGGTGCCGCGGGGGTCCCGGCTGTGCCGGCCGTGACCGGGCAGCGCTGACCCAGCCCTGCCAGCGCTGACCCGGCTGTCCTGGCAGTGACCCGGCTGTCCTGGCAGTGACCTGGCCGTGCCGGCACTGACCCAGCCATGCCAACACTGACCTGGCCATGCCAGTGGTGACTGGGCAGCACTGACCCAGCCATGCTGGCAGCGCCCTGGCCGTGCCGGTGGGGACCAGGCCAGTAGTGACCCGGCCGTACTGGCAGTGACCTGGCCGTGCCGACACTGACCTGGCTGTCCTGGTGGTGACCCGGCCGTGCCGACACTGACCTGGCTGTGCCAGCGGTGACCGGGCCATGCTGGTGCTGGCCATGCCAGTGGTGATCCGTCTGTGCCGGTACTGACTGTGCCGTGCCGGTACTGGCCAGGCTGTGCCAGCACTGGCCATGCCGGTGGTGAGCTGGCCGTGCCGGTACTGACCGGGCCGTGCTGTGCCGGTAGTGATGCGGCCGTGCTGGTACTGACCAGGCTGTGCCGGTGCTGATGCGGCTGTGCCGGTACTGACCGTGCCGTGCCGTGCCGGTGGTGATCCATCTGTGGCGGTACTGACCGTGCTGTGCTGTGCCAGTGGTGATCCGTCTGTGGCGGTACTGATCGGGCCATGCCGTGCCGTGCCGGTGGTGATGCAGCTGTGGCGGGCCGTGCCGGTGGCGATGCGGCTGCGCCAATACTGACCGGGCTGGGCCGGTGGTGATGTGGCTGTGCCGGTACTGACCGTGCCGTGCCGGTGGTGATGCGGCCGGGCTGGTACTGACCGTGCCGTGCCGTGCCGGTGGTGATGCGGCTGTGCCGGTACTGACCGTGCCGTGCCGTGCCGGTGGTGATCCGTCTGTGGCGGGCCGTGCCGGTGGCGATGCGGCTGTGCCAATACTGACCGGGCTGGGCCGGTGGTGATGCGGCCGTGCCGGTACTGACCGGGCTGGGCTGGTGGTGATGCAGCCGTGCCGGGCCGGTGGTGATGCGGCCGCGCCGGTACTGACCGGGCTGTGCCGGTGGTGATGCGGCCGCGCCGGTACTGACCGTGCCATGCCGGCAGGTGTTCGTGGAGCTGAACGAGCTGGTGGTGGACAAGAACCAGGAGCTGCAGTGGAAGGAGACGGCGCGGTGGATCAAGTTCGAGGAGGACGTGGAGGAGGAGACGGACCGGTGGGGCAAACCCCACGTGGCCTCCCTGTCCTTCCGCAGCCTCCTGGAGCTGCGCAAGACCCTGGCCCACGGTAGGGAGGCACGGCCGCCCCCCGGGGCCCGGGCGGTGGGGGGGTCCCGGCCCCGCTCGCCTCACCCCCCCCCCCCGGTTCCGTCGCGCAGGGGCCGTGCTCCTGGACCTGGACCAGAAGACGCTGCCGGGGGTGGCTCACCAGGTGGTGGAGCAGATGGTCATCACGGACCAGATCCGGGCCGAGGACCGCGCCAACGTGCTGCGGGCGCTGCTGCTCAAGCACAGGTGGGTGAGGAGGGGGCGCCCCGCGGCCCCCCCGCTCCGCCTTGGCCCCCCGCTCCGGCGCGGCGGCGGTGGCGGGACGGCGCCGGTTGCCTCCCGCAGCCACCCCAGCGACGAGAAGGACTTCTCCTTCCCGCGGAACATCTCGGCCGGCAGCCTGGGCTCCCTGCTCGGCCACCACCACGGCGCCGGCCACGCGGCCGAGGGCGGCGAGCCGGCCCTCACCGAGCCCCTCATCGCCGGCCGCGCCCCCGAGCGCGATGCGCGCCTCGACGTGGAGCGGGAGGTGAGCCCCCGGCCCCCCCGGCCTGCCCCCGCGCGCCCCCCCGGGGGGTGGGGGCGGGCCGTGACCCCCCGCCCACGCTCTGCCCGCAGAGGGAGGCGCTGGCCCCCCCGCCCCCCGCCGGCATTGCGCGCTCCAAGTCCAAGCACGAGCTGAAGCTGCTGGAGAAGATCCCGGATGACGCCGAGGCCACCGTGGTGCTCGTGGGTACGGCGGGGGGCGGGCGGGGGGGGCGGGGGCGGCGGGGGGGGCTCCCGCGGTGACGGCCCCGCGCCCCCCCCAGGCTGCGTGGCGTTCCTGGACCAGCCCACCATGGCCTTCGTGCGGCTGCGGGAGGCGGCGGAGCTGGACTCGGTGCTGGAGGTGCCGGTCCCGGTCCGGTTCCTCTTCGTGCTGCTGGGGCCCAGCAGCACCCACATGGACTATCACGAGATCGGGCGCTCCATCTCCACCCTCATGTCCGACAAGGTCAGCCGCGCCCGGAATGGGGGCCCCGGGACCCCCGGGGTGGGCACTTGGACCCCATGGCCGGGATCGGGGCCCCAGGACCCCCGGGATCATGGCCCTGGGACCCCCAGGGTGGGCACTTGGACCCCACGGCCGGGATCGGGGCCCCAGGACCCCCGGGGTGGGCCCTTGGATCCCATGGCTGGGAATGGGGCCCTGGGACCCCCAGGATCATGGCCCTGGGACCCCCGGGGTGGGCACTTGGATCCCATGGCTGGGAATGGGGCCCCGGGACCCCCGGGATCATGGCCCTGGGACCCCCAGGGTGGGCACTTGGACCCCACAGCCGGGATCGGGGCCCCAGGACCCCCGGGGTGGGCCCTTGGATCCCATGGCTGGGAATGGGGCCCTGGGACCCCCAGGATCATGGCCCTGGGACCCCCGGGGTGGGCACTTGGACCCCATGGCCGGGATCGGGGCCCTGGGACCCCCGGGATCATGGCCCTGGGACCCCCAGGGTGGGCACTTGGACCCCACGGCCGGGATCGGGGCCCCAGGACCCCCGGGGTGGGCCCTTGGATCCCATGGCTGGGAATGGGGCCCTGGGACCCCCAGGATCATGGCCCTGGGACCCCCGGGGTGGGCACTTGGATCCCATGGCTGGGAATGGGGCCCCGGGACCCCCAGGCTGGGCCCTTGGAACCCACGGCCGGGATCGGGGCCCCAGGACCCCCGGAGTGGGCACTTCGACCCCACGGCCGGGATTGGGGCCCTGGGACCCCCAGGGTGGGCACTTGGATCCCACGGCCGGGCTCAGGGCCCCAGAACCCCCGGCGCGGGCGCTCTGACCCCATGGCCGGGCTCAGGGCCCTGGGACCCCCAGGACGGGCACTCGGACCCCACGGCCGGGCTTGGAACCCCGTGGAGCCCCCGGGACGGGCGCTCTGCCCCCACGGCCGGGCTCAGGGCCCTGGGATCCCCGGGATGGGTGCTCTGCCCCCACGGCCAGGCTTGGGGTGCCGTGGAACCCCCGGGACGGGCACTCTGCCCCCACGGCCGGGCTCAGGGCCCCGTGGAGCCCCCGGGACGGGCACTTTGCCCCCACGGCTGGGCTCAGGGCCCCGTGGTGCCCCCGGGACGGGCGCCCTGACCCCCCCCAACCCCGCCAGCAATTCCACGAGGCCGCGTACCTGGCCGACGACCGTCACGACCTGCTCAACGCCATCAACGAGTTCCTGGACTGCAGCGTGGTGCTGCCGCCCTCCGAGGTGCAGGGCGAGGAGCTGCTCCGCAGCGTCGCCCACTTCCAGCGGGAGATGCTGAAGAAGCGGGAGGAGCAGGAGCGGCGGCTGCTGCTGGAGCCCAAGTCCCCCGAGGAGAAAGGTGCCGGGGGGGGGCTGGCGGGCCGGGGGCGCCCGGTGGGGGGCTGGCGGGCGGGGGGCACCCGGCGGGCGGGGTCTCACCGCCCGCTCCGGCCGCAGCGCTGCTCAAGCTGAAGGTGGCGGAGGGCGAGGAGGAGGAGGAGGAGGCCGACGACCCCCTGCGGCGCACGGGCCGGCCCTTCGGGGGGCTGATCCGGGACGTGCGGCGCCGGTACCCCAAGTACCTGAGCGACTTCAGGGACGCGCTGAACGCCCAGTGCATCGCCGCCGTCATCTTCATCTACTTCGCCGCCCTGTCGCCGGCCATCACCTTCGGGGGGCTGCTGGGTGAGCGCCGGGGGGCCGGGGGGGAGCCCCGTCCCGCCGGCGGCCCTGAGCCCCATCTCGCCCGCAGGGGAGAAGACGCAGGACCTGATCGGGGTGTCGGAGCTGATCATCTCCACGTCGCTGCAGGGGGTGCTCTTCTGCCTGCTGGGCGCCCAGCCCCTGCTCGTCATCGGCTTCTCGGGGCCCCTGCTCGTCTTCGAGGAGGCGTTCTTCACGGTGAGCCCCCCCGGGGGCGGCGGGGGCGTTCCGCCCCCCGCCCCGGCTGACCCGCGCCGGCCCGCCCGCAGTTCTGCACGTCCAACGGGCTGGAGTACCTGGTGGGGCGCGTCTGGATCGGGTTCTGGCTGGTGCTCATCGTGCTGGTGATGGTGGCCTTGGAGGGCAGCTTCCTGGTGCGCTTCGTCTCCCGCTTCACCCAGGAGATCTTCGCCTTCCTCATCTCCCTCATCTTCATCTACGAGACCTTCTCCAAGCTGGCCAAGGCGAGCGGGGCGGGATGCGGGAGCGGGATGCGGGAGCGGGATGCTGGGGAGGATGCGGGAGCAGGATGCTGGGGAGGATGCGGGAGCGGGATGCGGGAGTGGGATGTTGGAGTGGGATGCGGGAGCAGGATGCTGGGGTGGATGCGGGAGCGCGATGCTGGGGATGGATATGGGAGTGGGATGTGGGAGCGGGATGCCAGGACGGCTGCAGGAGCGGGATGCCAGGGCAGATCCAGGAGCAGGGTGCTGGGGAGGATGCAGGACTGGGATGCCTGGGAGGATGCGGGAGCGGGATGCTGGGGATGGATATGGGAGTGGGATGTGGGAGCAGGATGCCAGGACAGCTGCAGGAGCGGGATGCCAGGGCAGATCCAGGAGCAGGGTGCTGGGGAGGATGCAGGACTGGGATGCCTGGGAGGATGCGGGAGCGGGATGCCGGGTGGATGTGGGAGCGGGATGCTGGGGAGGATGCAGGAGCGGGATGCTGGGGAGGATATGGGAGTGGGATGTGGGAGCGGGATGCCAGGGCAGATCCAGGAGCAGGGTGCCGGGGTGGATGCAGGAGCAGGATGTGGGAGCGGGATGCTGGGGAGGATGCGGGAGCGGGATGCAGGAGCGGGGTGCCAGGGCAGATCCAAGAGCAGGGTGTCGGGGTGGATGTGGGTGCGGGATGCAGGAGTGGGGTGCCAGGTGGATGTGGGAGCAGGATGCTGGGGAGGATATGGGAGTGGGATGTGGGAGCGGGATGCCAGGACGGCTGCAGGAGCGGGATGCCAGGGCAGATCCAGGAGCAGGGTTCCGGGGCGGATGCAGGAGCAGGATGTGGGAGCGGGATGCTGGGGAGGATGTGGGAGTGGGATGTGGGAGCAGGGTGCTGGGGCAGATGCAGGACTGGGATGCCTGGGAGGATGCGGGAGCGGGATGCTGGGGATGGATATGGGAGCAGATGTGGGAGCAGGATGCCAGGTGGATGCGGGAGCGGGATGCGGGAGCGGGATGCGGGAGTGGGATGCGGGAGCGGGATGCCGGGCTGGATGTGGGAGCAGGATGCCAGGTGGATGCGGGAGCGGGATGCCGGGCTGGATGCGGGAGCGGGATGTGGGAGCGGGATGCCGGGCTGGATGTGGGAGCGGGATGCCGGGCTGGATGCGGGAGCGGGATGCCGGGGCGGACGCCGGACGGGGCTGAGCATCGCGCTGCCGCAGATCTTCCAGGAGCACCCCCTGCACGGCTGCCTGCGGGCCAACGGCACGGGCGCGGAGGCGTGGGGCAACGGCAGCGCGGTGCCGGGCAACGGCAGCGCCGGCCGCGCCGCGGGCAAGGTGACGGGGCAGCCCAACACGGCGCTGCTCTCCCTGGTGCTCATGGCCGGCACCTTCTTCGTCGCCTTCTTCCTGCGCAAGTTCAAGAACAGCCGCTTCTTCCCCGGGCGGGTGCGTGGCGGGGGGCCCTGGGGGGGTGAGCCGGGCTCGGGGGGGCACGGCCGAGCGGGGGGAGGGGCGTGGCTTGACGCTGCGCTTCCCGCAGATCCGGCGGCTCATCGGGGATTTCGGGGTGCCCATCGCCATCCTGGTGATGGTGCTGGTGGACTACAGCATCCAGGACACCTACACGCAGGTCAGCACCCCCCCGCCCCCCCCGGGGGAGCACCCACCCCCGCCCACCGCCAGCGTGGCCGGCCCCCTCCCCCCCCCCCCCGGCATCTCGCCCCCCCGGCTGGGCCGGGAGCCCTTGGAGCTCTGGGGGGGGCCTCGAGGGGGCGCGGAGCCGGCGCCCCCAGCCCGCGTTTCCGGCCCCCCCAGAAGCTGAGCGTGCCCAGCGGGTTCTCGGTGACGGCCCCGGCCAAGCGGGGCTGGGTCATCAACCCCCTGGGCGAGGGCAGCGACTTCCCCGTCTGGATGATGGTGGCCAGCGGCCTCCCGGCCGTCCTCGTCTTCATCCTCATCTTCATGGAGACCCAGATCACCACGTGAGCGCGGGGGGGCCGGGCCGAGCCACGGTGCTCCGTGCCGTGCTGAGCCGTGCCGAGCTGTGCCAAGCTTTGCTGTGCCGAGCTGTGCCGTGCCAAGCTGAGCTGTGCCGAGCCATGGTGCTCCGTGCCATGCTGTGCCGTGCCCTGCTGAGTTGTGCTGAGCTGTGCCAAGCTGTGCCAAGCTGTGCCGTGCCATGCTGAGCTGAGCTGTGCCGAGCCACGGTGCTCCGTGCCGAGCTGTGCCGTGCCCTGCTGAGCCAAGCTGTGCCATGCCGAGCTGTGCTGAGCCATGGTGCTCCGTGCCGTGCTGATCTGTGCTGTGCTGAGCTGTGCCAAGCTTTGCTGTGCCATGCCGAGCTGTGCCGAGCCACGGTGCTCCGTGCCATGCTGTGCCGTGCCCTGCTGAGCTGTGCCAAGCTTTGCCATGCCATGCTGTGCTGTGCCCTGGTGAACCGTGAGGTGCTGAGCTGTGCCAAGCTGTGCCGTGCCATGCTGAGCTGTGCTGAGCCGTGCCATGTGGTGCTGAGCTGTGCCAAGCTGTGCCATGCCATGCTGTGCTGTGCCCTGGTGAACCGTGAGGTGCTGAGCTGTGCCAAGCTGTGCCGTGCCATGCTGAGCTGAGCTGTGCCGAGCCACGGTGCTCTGTGCCGAGCTGTGCCATGTGGTGCTGAGCTGTGCCAAGCTTTTCTGTGCTGTGCTGAGCTGTGCCGTGCCCTGCTGAGCTGTGCTGAGCTCTGCCAAGCTGTGCCATGCCACGCTGTGCCGTGCCCTGGTGAACCGTGCGGTGCCGAGCCGTGCGGTGCCGTGCTGAGCTCTGCCAGGCTTTGCTATGCCACACTGTGCCACGCCGTGCCGTGCCGAGCTGTGCTGTGCCATGCTGAGCCGTGCCATGCTGAGCCGTGCCAAGCTGTGTGGTGCGGTGCTGTGCTGTGCCGTGCCATGCTGCACCGTGCTGTGCCGAGCTGTGCCGTGCTGGGCTGGGCTGTGCCGAGCCGTCCTGTGCTGAACTGTCCTGTGCCGTGCCATGCTGTGCCATGCTGAGCTGAGCTGAGCTGTGCCATGCTGAGCCGTGCGGTGCCGTGCTGAGCTGTGCCGTGCTGAGCTGAGCTGTGCGGTGCCATGCTGCACCGTGCTGTGCCGTGCTGAGCTGTGCTGTGCCATGCTGAGCCGTGCCATGCTGAGCCATGCCAAGCTGTGTGGTGCGGTGCTGTGCTGTGCCGTGCCATGCTGCACCGTGCTGAGCCATGCCGAGCTGTGCCGTGCTGGGCTGGGCTGTGCCGAGCTGTCCTGTGCTGAACTGTCCTGTGCCGTGCCATGCTGAGCTGTGCCATGCTGAGCTGAGCTGTGCCGTGCCATGCTGAGCTGTGCCGTGCTGAGCTGAGCTGTGCCGTGCCATGCTGAGCCGTGCAGTGCCATGCTGAGCTGTGCCGTGCTGAGCTGAGCTGTGCCGTGCCATGCTGCACTGTGCTGTGCCATGCCGAGCTGTGCCGTGCTGAGCTGTGCCGTGCCATGCTTAGCTGTGCCGAGCTGTGTGGTGCGGTGCCATGCTGCACCGTGCTGAGCCGTGCCGAGCTGTGCTGTGCCATGCCATGCTGTGCCATGCTGAACCATGCTGAGTTGAGTTGTGCTGTGCTGAGCCGTGCCGTGCCATGCCATGCCATGCTGAACTGTGCCGTGCTGTGCCATGCTGTGCCGTGCTGAACTGTGCCGTACCGAGCTGTGCCATGCTGAGTGGAGCCGTGCTGTGCCATGCTGTGCTGTGCCATGCCATGCTGAACCATGCCGTGCCGAGCTGTGCCGTGCTGTGCCATGCTGCTGTGCCGTGCCGTGCCATGCCATGCTGAACCATGCTGAGCTGAGCTGTGCTGTGCCGTGCCGTGCTGAGTGGAACTGTGCTGTGCCATGCTGTGCTGAACCATGCTGAACCGTGCCGTGCTGTGCCATGCCGTGCCGTGCCGTGCCATGCTGAACTGTGCTGTGCCATGCTGAACCATGCTGAACCGTGCTGTGCTGTGCTGTGCTGAGCCGTGCCGTGCCGTGCTGTGCCATGCTGAACCGTGCCGTGCTGTGCCGTGCTGAGTGGAGCCGTGCTGTGCCATGCCATGCTGAACCATGCCGTGCCGAACTGTGCCGTGCCGAGCTGTGTGGTGCCACACGGTGCCGTGCCGAGCCGTGCTGAGCCCCGTCCGGCCGTGCCGACGCTCCGCCCTTGTGCCCAGGCTGATCATCAGCAAAAAGGAGCGGATGCTGCAGAAGGGCTCCGGGTTCCACCTCGACCTCCTGCTCATCGTGGCCATGGGCGGCTTCTTCGCGCTCTTCGGGCTCCCGTGGCTGGCGGCGGCCACCGTGCGCTCCGTCACGCACGCCAACGCCCTCACCGTCATGAGCAAGGCCGTGGCGCCCGGGGACAAGCCCAAGATCCAGGAGGTGAAGGAGCAGCGGGTCACCGGGCTGCTGGTGGCCGTGCTCGTCGGTAGGTCCGGCCCCGAGAGCGGGGCTGCCCCGGGCCGCGGCCAAATCGCCGCGGCCGTCCCGTCCCCCGCGGCCACCCGCGCGTGGGGGGTGACCAGGCGGGGGCGGAGGGGCCGCGGGGGCTGTTGCGAGCCCCAGCCGGGGGTCCGGGCGCCCCGGCCCCGGGGCTGACTCCGCTGTGGCGCAGGGCTGTCCATCGTCATCGGGGACCTGCTGCGGCAGATCCCGCTGGCCGTGCTCTTCGGGATCTTCCTCTACATGGGGGTCACCTCGCTCAGCGGGATCCAGTTCTACGAGCGGCTGCAGCTCCTGCTCGTGCCCCCCAAGCACCACCCCGACGTCACCTACGTCAAAAAGGTCGGCGAGGGGGCCCGGGACCCTTGTCTGAGGCAGCACCCTGGGGTGGGGGCACCCGGGGGTGTGTGGGGAAGCCTTGTTTGGGGTCCCAGAGGGGGGTGGGACCCCTGTCTGGGGCAGCAGCCAGCTGGGGGCACCCAGGGGTTGGGGCATCTGGGGGTTGGGCACCCTTGAGTTGGGGCACCCTGGAGTTGGGTCACCCTTGGGTCAGGGCACCCTGGGGTTGGGAGCACCCAGGGGTTGGGGCACCCTGAGGGAGGGTCAGGGGCACCCTGAGTTAGGGTCGGGGGCACCCAGGGGCTGGGGTTAGGAGCACCCTGAGTTAGGGTCAGAGGCACCCAGAGGTAGGGTCAGGGGCACCCAGGGGTCGGAGCACCCAGAGGTGGGGTTGGGGGCACGCAGGGGTTGGGGCACCCTGAGGTAGGGTCGGGGGCGCCCAGGGGTTGGGGTTGGGGGCACCCAGGGGTCGGGGCACCCGGGGGTTGGGGGCACCCTGAAGTGGGATCAGGGACACCCAGGGGTCAAGGCGCCCAGGGGTCGGGGCACCCAGGGGTCAGGGCACCCAGAGGCAGGGTCAGGGGCAACCTGAGGCGGGGTCGGAGGCACCCTGGGGTCAGGGACACCCAGGGGTCGGGGTGCCCAGGGGTTGGGGGCACGCAGGGGTCGGGACGCCCAGGGTCCCGGGCCGGGGTCTCCCCGCGCTGACCCCGCGGCGCAGGTGCGGACGCTGCGGATGCACCTGTTCACGGGGCTGCAGCTGGGCTGCCTCGCGCTGCTCTGGGCCGTCATGGCCACCGCCGCCTCCCTGGCCTTCCCCTTCCTCCTCCTCCTCACCGTCCCGCTGCGCCGCTGCCTGCTGCGCCGCCTCTTCACCCCCCGCGAGCTCAAGTGTGTAAGTACCCCCGGGCTGGGGGGGCTGGGGGGGCGCTGGGGGGGCTTGGGGGGGGCCGGGGTGGGTCTGGGGGCAGCCTTGGGTGTGGGGTGGGAGTGCGGGGGGGCCCCGGGGGGGCTGCTGGGGGTGCATGGCTACACTCCTGGCTGTGGGGAGGGGTCCCTTCCCCCCCCAGACCCCCTCCCCACTCGGTGCCCTCTCCCCACCCCGAGGGTCCCGCTCCCCACCCGGGTGCCCCCTCCGGGCCCCCTCCCTACCCCGGGTCCCCCTCTCCACCTGGTGCCCCCTCCCCACTCCGGGTCCCCCTCTCCACCTGGTGCCCCCTCCCCACTCCGGGTCCCCCCCCCCGACTCCCCGTTCCCGCAGGCGAGCGGGGGGCGGCGCTGTCGGGGGGGCAGAAGCAGCGGGTGGCGCGGGCGCTGAAGGGGGCGCGGGGGGGGCGCTGGGCGGGCTGAGGGGGGCGCTGGGGGGGGGGGGGCGCGGACCCACGCCGCGGGGTGCCCCCTCCCGGCCCAGCTGGACGCGGACGAGGCGGAGCCGGTGCTGGACGAGCGGGAGGGGGTGGACGAGTACAACGAGATGCCGATGCCGGTGTGACGGGACCCCCACCCGGGGGGGGCAGCGGCTGCGCTGGGACCCCCCCCAGCACCGGGGGGAGCCCTGCCAAAGAGACCCCGGGCCCCCCCCGCGCCCTCCGGCGGGGCACGGGGCCAGGTCTTTGCCCCCCCCGGCAGGCCATGGGGCTGAGCCCCCCCCGGGGCCCCCCCGCAGGGCTGCAGGCCCTGCCCCAGCCCCCCCCGCAGCCCCCCCCCGGACAATCAGGCGCTTCCACCGGGGATGGAGCGACGTGGATGGCAACGAGGAGCGGGGGGGGCCGGGGGCGCCAAGGGGGGGCCGGGGGCGCCCCCCCCCCCGCCCGCGGGCAGCACGTGGAGCAGCACCAAGGCTGGTGCCGGCCCTGCTGGGGGGGGGGGAGTGTGCCCCGGGGGGGCTGTGCCCGGGGGTGAGGGGGGTCCCGGTGCCCCGGGGGGGTCCTGGTGCCCCGGGGGGTCCCGGTGCCGCGGGGGGGTCCCGCGCTAATAAACACAACGGACTTTGCACACTTTTCACCGGTTTTATTGGAAAGGTGATGCCCCCCCATCCCCCCCCTATCCCCGGGGGGGCAGCCCCTGTGCAAACAGCCACGGCCCCCCCCTCCCCGCCCCCCCAGTGCCGCTGGGGCGGGTCCGGGATTACGGGGGGGGGGGGTGGGGCTGTGAGGGTGCCCCCCAACCCCCCCGTCACAGCTCCCCCCTCCCCCCCCGCAATAAATATCTCGCAGTACCCGGCCCCACGTGGCGGAGCGGGTGCCCCCCCGGCGCAGGGGGCCGGCAGCCCCCCCGCTGTGCCCCCCCCGGCGCAGGGGGCCGGCAGCCCCCCCGCTGTGCCCCCCCCTCAGAAGCGCAGCTCCCTCAGCTTCTGCCGCAGGTACTGCTTGGCCTCCTCGATGCCGCTCACCTTCTCCAGCTCCGTGTAGGGCAGCTGCGGGGGGGGGGCACCGTCAGTGCGGCCCCCCCCCCCGGCACGGCCCCCCCGCCCCGCCCCCGCCCCCCCCGCCCGGCTCCAGCACCCCCCCGCCCCGGGGAGGAGCACCGGGACCCCTCCCCAGGGGATGGGGGGGCTGTGCCTTCCTCGGGGGGGGGGGCAGGGGGTCCCTCCCTGCCCCCCCCCCAGCCCCAGAGCTACGGGGGGGCTCTGGCATGGCCCCCCAGAGCTACGGGGGGGCTCAGGGAAGCCGGGAGCGCCGAGGCACCGGCCCCACACCATTCCCACCCGCGGGAAGGGGAACGGAGCAGCCGGGAGGGGACGGGCGGAAGGACGGCTGCGGGGGGGCTCTGCCACGGGGGGGCAGCCCCACAGCCGGGGGGGGGCAGCCCCACAGCCAGGGAAGCAGCCCCACAGCCGGGGGGGGCAGCCCCACAGCCGGGGAAGCAGCCCCACAGCCCGGGGGGGCAGCCCCACAGCCGGGGAAGCAGCCCCACAGCCGGGGGGGGCAGCCCCACAGCCGGGGAAGCAGCCCCACAGCCCGGGGGGGCAGCCCCACAGCCGGGGAAGCAGCCCCACAGCCCGGGGGGGCAGCCTCACAGCCCGGGGGGGGCAGCCCCACAGCCGGGGGGGGCAGCCCCACAGCCAAGGAAGCAGCCCCACAGCCGGGGGGCAGCCCCACAGCCGGGGGGGGCAGCCCCACCTACCTGGAGCAGGCAGTAGCCCAGCAGGCGCAGGTGCCGGTCCCTCATGGCGCGGGAGCCCACCAGGATGTCCGAGTTCTGGCAGTAATGCCACTTGTCGTTCACCGACAGCACCACCCTGCGGGGGGGGACACGGCCTTACCCCCCCGCAGCACCCCCCGACGCCCCCCACACCCAGCCGGGGGGCAGGGACGCACCGCGGGCTGGGGGATCTGCCGCATCCCGGGGGGCAGGAGCCGGGGCTGGGGGTGCCGGGGGGGACCCGGGGGGGGACCCGGGGGTGCCAGGAGGGGTCGGGGGGGACCCAGGAGGTGCTGGGGGTGCTGGAGGGCGACCCGGGGGGGGCTGGGGGTGCCGGGGGGGAGCCGGGGGGGGGACTCGGGGGTGCCAGGAGGGGTCGGGGGGGACCCAGGGGGTGCTGGGGGGTGCCGCGGGGACTCGGGGGGGGACACGGGGGGTGCCAGAGGGGGCGCCGCAGGGACCCGGAGGGTGCTGGGGGGTACTGGGGGGGACCCGGGGGTGCCAGAGGGGGCCAGGGGGGGCCCAGGGAGTGCTGGGGGATGCTGGGGGGTGTCAGAAGGTGCCGGGGGGGGGCTGGGGGGTGCCGCAGGGACCAGGGGGTGACCCAGGGGGTACTGAGGGGGGCTGAGGGGGAGCAGGGGGGTGCCAGAGGGGGGCTGGGAGGGAGGCTGGGGGGGACCCGGGGGTGCCAGAGGGGGGCTGGGAGGTGCTGGGGGGTGTGGGGGACCCGGGGGGTGCTGGGGGGGTGCCCGGGGGGGGCAGCTCGTTACCTCCGGATCTCCTCGGCTCCCGGCAGCCCCTCGCGCGGGCTGGGCCGGCGGGGGGAGGGCGGGGGGCAGTCCTCGCCGGGGGGGGGGCTCCTCGCGGGCGGCTCCTCCTGCGCCCGCTCCCCCTGGAAGCGGCTGGTGGCGCGGGGGGGGGCGGCCGGCGGAGCCTTCCTCGCCCCCCCCCTCGCCGCCGCCCTCCTCCTCCTCCAGCATCTTGCCGATGGGGAACTGGAAGAGGGGGGGCGCGGGCGCGCGGGCGGGGGGGCCGCCCTGGCCCTCGGGGGCAGGCTCGTGGCTGCGGGCGCAGCGGTAGGCGGGGGGGGGCTGGTAGCAGGGCCCCCCCGGCGCGGGGCAGAGCGCGGGCAGGAACCGCCCGGCCAGGCCGCTGTCCCGCGCCCCGGGGGGGCTTCCCGGGGGCTCCGGAGCGAAGGGGGCGAAGTCCTGCAGGTCCGAGGCCAGGGCCAGGACGCTGGAGCGCGGGGGGGGGGCCGGGGGGGGGCCTTGGGGGGCGGCGGGAGGCGGGAGAGGGGCAGCACCGTGCCCGAGCGGTTCATCCACAGCAGGAAATCTGCCGGGGGGGGGAAGGGATCGGGCCCTGGAGACCCCCCCCACCGCCGGGCGGGAGCGCGGGGGGAACCCCCCCCCAGCTGCGGGGGCTCCGCTGGCATTCTGCTGCTCCCCCCGCCCCCCCCCAGTGACCCCCAGCACTCATCCCGCAGCCCCTCCAGCCCCCCTGCAGCTCCCCTCCAGGCCCCCCCCAGCGCCCCCCAACCCCTGCAGCCTCCCCCAGCCCCACCCCAGCCCCCCCAGTACCCGTCCCGCAGCCCCCCCAGCCCCACCCCAGCCCCCCTGCAGCCCCTCCAGACCCCCCCAGCCCCTGCAGCACCTCCAGTCTCCCCCAGCCCCCCCCCCCCCCAACCCCTGCAGCCCCTCCAGCCTCCCCCAGTCCCCCGCACCCCCCCCAGCACCCGGCCTGCAGCCCCTCCAGGCCCCCTCCAGTGCCCCCCCAACCCCTGCAGCCCCCCCAACCCCTCTGCAGCCCCCCCAGACCCCCTCCAGCCTCCCCAGCAGGCCCCTCAGCACCCCCCCAGCCCCCCCCAGCAGTCCCTACAGCCCCCCCTCAGCAGGCCCTTCAGCACCCCCCCAGTCGGCCCCTCAGCACCCCCCCAGCCCCCCCACAGTCCCTCCAGCCCCCAGCAGCCCCCCCAGCCCCCCCTACCTGTGCAGTACCCCGGGGGCAGCACCTCGTCCTGCCGGTAACACTCCTCCCCCACCAGCTGCCGCAGCGCCTCGGCCACCAGCCCCTTGTAGCTGAGGGAAAAGGGGTCAGCGGCCGCGGCGGGGGGGCCCCCAGCCCACCCCCCAGCCCACCCCCCAGCACTGCCGACCCGCTGGGAACCTGGGAAGAGCCGGGAGGCCCCCGGGAGCTCTAGGCCCTGCGCTGGGACGGGGGGGACAGGCTGCAGGGGGTGCCACCCCCGCGGGACGGGGTGTCAGGCGTGGGAAGGGGCTGCCCGGGGAGGGGTCACCGTCCCTGGGGGGGGGCTCAGGGCTTTGCTGAGGTGGCGGTTGCATTGGGTGGTCCCGAGGGTCCCGTCCAACCTCAGCAACCCCCGAAAGGGCTCCTTTGGGGCTGTCACCGGCCCCGTGTCCCCAGTGACCCCGGGCCACCCACCCCAGGGGACAGGTCGGGGTGCCGGCTGTGCTCCCCCCGGCAGCCCTCCCACCCCGGCAGCCCCCCAGCCCGGGCAGCTCCCCTGCCCCACTCCCCTCCCAGCCCTGGCAGACCCCCCCAGCCCCAGCAGCCCCCCAGCCCGGGCAGCTCCCCTGCCCCACTCCCCTCCCAGCCCTGGCAGACCCCCCCAGCCCCAGCAGCCCCCCAGCCCGGGCAGCTTCCCTGCCCCACTCCCCTCCCAGCCCTGGCAGACTCCCCCCGGCCCCAGCAGCCCCCCAGCCCGGGCAGCTCCCCTGCCCCACTCCCCTCCCAGCCCTGGCAGACCCCTCCCTGTCCTCAGGAGACCCCCACCCCAGCCCCGGCAGACTCCCCCCTGCCCCGGCAGACCCCCCCGGCCCCGGCAGACCCCCCCACTGACCTGTACTTCCTGTTGGCCTCGTCGGCCGTCAGGGCGTGCTCGAACATGAGGACGCGGTAGCGGGGGTCGAGGCGGGGGCCGCTGTATTCCCGGAATTCCAGCTCCACCGCCGCGTCCAGCAGCGAGAGGTAGCGGCGCACGATCAGCGCGTAGGGGCTGCCTGCGGGGAGGGGGCAGCCGGCTTAGGGGACCCCCAGCGGCACCCCCACCCCCCCGGGGCGGCGCGCGCCCCGCGCTGCCGAGGCCCGACGTACTCATGACGTTGGTGATGAAGGCCGGGGAGAAGACCTGGTGCAGGACGGTCTGGGGGAAGTGGCTGAGCTGGAACATGGACATGAGGATGTTGACGGTGGCCAGGGGCGAGCTGGCCGCCTTCTGCTCCAGGATGGCCTCCAGCTTGGGGAAGAGCTCGCCGTGGTTGGAGGGGCGGTAGTTCATGCGGCTGAAGGGGAACACCAGCTTCTGGATCACCTGCGGGAAGAGACGGGGGGTTGAGGGGCAGGAGGGGCAGCCCCGGCCCAGGCACGGCCAGAGCCGGGCAGGCACGGGCCAGGGCACGTCCCGGGGACATCCCAGACCGGTTTGGGTGGGGGGGACCTCACAGCCCCTCCAGCCACGGGCAGGGACCCCTTCCACAGCCCAGGGTGCTCCCAGCCTCATCCAGCCTGGCCTTGGGCACTCCCAGGGATGGGGCATCCACAGCTTCTCTGGGAACCTGTCCCAGTGCCCCCCACCCTCTGCAGGAAGAATTCCTTCCCCAGGGCCCAGCTCCATCTCCCTCTGCCCGTTCCAACCCGTCACCCCTTGTCCTGTCACCCCCTGCTCTGGGAAAAGCCCCCCCAGCTCTCCTGTCCCCTCCAGGCACTGGAAGGGGCTCCAAGGTCTCCCCGGAGCCTTCCCTGCTCCAGGCTGAACCCCCCAACCCTCCCAGCCTGGCCCCACACATGTCCCAGCCCCATGGCAGCGAGGTGATGTGGGTTCCCCAGCCCCACACAACCCCCACGGCCCGGGGGGGGGCACTCACCTTGCTGTCGAGCTGCTCCCCGCGCTTGAGGAGGAAGTTGGCAATGGTATCCAGCAGCCGCGGCTCGCGCAGCCGGTGCCGCGCCACGTACTTGGCGATGAGGGCCATGGTGTAGGGGGTGAGGTTCTCCGCCTTCCGGGGGAGCCACTCTGCCGGGGCAAAGCGCCACGGGAGCCGTCAGGGAGCCGCGGCAGCGCGGGCGGGGGTCGAGGCCTGGGCAGCAGAGCACCCCCTCCCCAAACCCAGGCGGCTGCCAAACCCCCCCAGGGTTACAGGGTTGTCTGAGGCTCGGGCCGGTTCCCCCGGCGTGGGCGGCTCCAGCGCCCCACAGTGCCCTCAGGGCCCGACAAGGCCCTTCGCACCCAACTAGGCCCCCAGCCCACCCAACAAGGCCCCAGGGCCTCCAACAAGGCTCCTGGCGCCCAATAATGTTGTCCCAGGGCCCAACTAGACCTCAGGTGCCAACTAGGCCTCGGTCGCCAACTAGGCCTAAGGGCCCGACTAGGCCTCAGGCGCCAACTAGGCCTCAGGCGCCAACTAGGCCTCAGGAGCCCACTAGGCCTCAGGGGCCAACTAGGCCTCAGGAGCCCAACAAGGCCTCAGGGCCCCACCAGGCCTCGGACGCCAACTAGGCCTCAGGAGCCCAACAAGGCCTCAGGCGCCAACCAGGCCCCCAGCCCACCCGACAAGGCCCCAGGCACGCCACAAGGCCCCAGGGCCTCCAACAAGGCCCCAGCTGGCGCAGCCGGATCTCCTCGGGCCCGGGATGGAGGCTCCAAGGCTGCCCCGAGGCTGCCCCACGCACAGAGGGACGCCAGTGCGCCCGGGGGCGGCCGGCGGGGGCCCCCTCACCTGCCATGCTGCGGATGAATCGCTCCTGGCGGTTCTCGTAGAAGAGCTGGGAGCTGAAGATGGCCTCCAGTGCCTTGTTGTTGGCCTCCTGCGCGCACAGGGCCAGCATCTCGTCCAGCAGCGCCAGCTCGTGCTCCCGCATGGCGCTCACCTGCCCCAGCGTGTGCCTGACGAGGCGCAGGATCTTGCGGTTGTTGACGAGCTGCTGGTCGGAGGCCGGGTGGCCCTGCAGCGCCTGCGCCCGCAGCCGGTAGTAGGAGAGGAGCAGGAAGAGGGTCTGGGGGTGCCGCTCCTTCTCCAGGTGCCGCTCCAGGCTGCTGAGGCAGGACTCGACCAGGGGGTGGGGGCTGGAGGGGTGCAGCCGCATCACGCTGCTGAACACCATGGAGACGTCCTTCTGGTTGAAGCGGCCCAGGCGGCTGCGGGATTCCTCCTCCAGCACTCGCACCAGCGGCGACTCCCCGGGCAGCCCTGCGGCCGGGACGGCGTTTAGGGGCGCCCCGAGCCCGCCTCGCGGCTCCGCCGGGCGCGGCCGGCCCCGCATGCCCCGCAGGGGGACGGCCTTGGCGTGGCGGCGGCCGAACCGGAGCCGGGAGAGGGTCTGGCGAGGCACCGGCACCGGGCAAAGCCTGAGGAGCCGGCGGGTTACTCCCACGCGCCCCACCGGCACGGAACCCCCGCCCCGGTCACCGGGGGGAGCCACGTCCGCTCCCTCAACCGCCAACGTCCCCAGGGGCCGTAACCTGGGAAAGCGCCGCGACGGGCGTTTCGGTGGGAAAGCCGCCGCGCCCCCGCCAGCCGCGCTCCCGGGGCAGCGTCCTCCCGCCGCGGAGAGCCGGGGCCAAGCGCGCGGGAGGGAGCCCCGGGCCGCCCGCGGCGCGTCGGGAGGGACCTTTCCAGGAGAGGCGCGAAGCGTTCCGCGCCGCCGGACGGCCCAGCGCCCGCTGCGCTCCCGAGCCCCTGCGCCGCGCGGGGGGGCTTTCATCGTTAATCCAAGGCCCGCGGGAAGGCGAGAGTGAAGGATCGGTCTGGGCAGCCGCTTTGTTCCCCGGAAAGCGCTGTCAGGAGGGAGCGGGGAGCGGGCAGGGGCGGCCGAGGGGAACAAAGCGCGGGGCGGGCCGGGGGGGCCGGGGGGAGCGGCGCCCGGCAGCCTGAGCTCAGTGTCAACAAACACACGGCGCCGCGAGGCGGGGGGAGAGCAGAAACGCCCCCCACCCCCCACCTCCCCCCCCCGGCTTCGGCGGGATCTGGAGTTACTGCGTCAATGCGGGGCCGGGCGTCTCCGCACAGCTCGGCTGAGGCGGAACCGGGGGGGGGGGGGGCAGGAGACGTGCGTGTGGGTCGGGGGGGCGCAGGGCTGGCAGGAGCCGCGGGGGGGTGGCAGAGGAGCCCCCTCCTCGCAGTGGGACCCCGGCGCAGGAACCCCAATCCCGACCCTCCCCCAGGTTCCGAGCGGGCGCCGGGGGCTCGCCGAGGGGCTCGCCAAGGCCTGGCGCCTCGCAGGCGTCGGCACCACGCTCCGAGGAGCCGTTCATCCTGACCCCACCGGCCCCTCCGGGTGGCTCCCGCCAGCCGGACCTGACCCCGTCCAGCCGCGCGTCCCAGGCAGAGCCTCCTCCGTCTGCCCCCCGCCCAGGCCCAAACCCAGACCGCGGCTCCCGTTCCGCGGCAGCCGGCCCGGCAAGCTCTGCTCTCGCCTCAGGAGCCCGCGCCCGCCCGCCTCCCCCTCCCCGGCGCGGGCAGCCGCCGGCCCCCCGACGCTCACCCAGCGCGGCAGCGGCGTAGAGGCAGTTGACGATGCTGAAGTTGTCGAACTTGGGGCAGCCACCGATGATGGCCTGGCAGAGGGTCTGGAACTCCGGCTGCTCCAGCATCTGGGCGGGCCCGCGGCTCTCCCCGCCGGCGCCGGCCTGGCCCGGCGGCAGGAGCTGGCCCAGCTTGTGCAGGGCGATGGGGTAGTGGCTGGCGGACACCTTGCCGGGGTTCTGCGTGACCCAGCGCAGCACCTCCCCGACGCTGCGCGAGCGCTCGATCAGCCGCTTCAGCGTGAAGAAGGTGTCGTAGCTCATCTTCTCGTGGATGAAGTTCCAGCTCTTCCTCTTGCCGTGCCCGCGGGGCCGGCAGGCGTCCGGGGGAAAGGCGTGGAGCAGCCCATGGCCGTAGGGGTCCAGGGGCAGCAGCACCGCCCGCGGCTTGGCCCGGCCGGCGCAGTAGCAGGCGGGATACATGCCGGCGCCGCTCCGCTCAGCGGCGGCCAGGCCCGGCGGGACTCCGGGCCGCGCGCCCTCCCGGGTCAGAGCGCGGAGCCATGGCAGCAGGCGCAGCATGGCGGGGGCGGGGCGGCTCGAGAGGCGTCCGAGAACCGGGAGACCCTGCGGACGAGAGCGGGGGTGAGCGGGGGGACGAGCTGGAGCCGGAGGGGGACGCACGGAGCCCGCCCCGGCCCCCCCCCGCCCTTCGCAGCCCCCCCGGGCCCAGGTCGCCCCTCCCGCAGAGGCCCCGGGACCGGGACCCCGGCCCGCACAGGCGTCCCCGCCCTGGCCAGCCCTTCCCCGCCCCCGGGGCCCCCGGCTCACGCATCCCCCCCCGGCCCGGGAGCCCCGGCCCGCACAGGGCCGCCCCCCGCTTTCTCCCGGCCCGTCTGCACTGGGCACCCCTGGCCCGGTACCGGGACCCCCAGAGCACACTGTGTCCCCGCCCACGGTACCGGGACCCCCGGGGCACACTGTGTCCCCCGGCACCGGGACCCCCGGGCCGCGCTGTGTCCCCCTCCCGCGGTAATGGACCCCCAGGCCGCGCTGTGTCCCCCTCCCCCGGTACCGGGATCCCCGGGCCGCGCTGTGTCCCCCTCCCCCGGTACCGGGATCCCCGGGCCGCCCTGTGTCCCACCCCCCCGGTACCGGGACCCCGGCCGCGCTATGTCCCCTCCCCCGGAACCGGGAGCCCCGGGCCGCCCTGTGTCCCCCTCCCCCGGTACCGGGACTCTCGGGGCGCACAGGGCGCTGCTGCCCCGGCAGCGGGTCCCTCGGGCCAGGCCGCACCGGGACCGCGACCCCGGGAGCGCGACGCCCGGCGCAGCCAGGCCCCCGTACCCGGGGTGCCCCGTGCCCACCCCTGCGGCCCAGCCGAGCCCCGCCCGCGCCCCGCCCGGCCCCCGGCCCGGCCCTACATGGCGCTCGCGGCCGCGCTGGGACCCGCCGCCGCCCCGGCCGCTCAGCGCCCCCCGGACACCGAGTCCGCCATCTTCCCGGCAGCCCCCGCGCGGCCGGCGCCCCGCCCACCGCGCGGCACGTACTTCCGGGGGCGGGGCGCGCGTAGCCGCGTATGCAAAGAGCCGCCCACCTCCCTCCAATGAGCGGGCACCTCACCGAGGGGGCGGGGCAGCCCTACCTGCGCAGGCGCGCTGCGGCCCCGTGGAACGCGTGGCCCGGGGAGCGAGCCCCGCCCGCTGCCGCCGGGGAAGCCCCGCCCCCTCCCGGTTTCCCCGCCCCCTCCCCGGTTTCCCCGCCCCCCCCCCCCGCGGCGCAGCGGAGCCGGGAGGCCGCGACCGTTCAGTCCTTCCTCTTTAATCGTGACGGGGCGGGGGCAGCGCGTCCCCCCCCGCCAATCCCGGCCAGCAGCCCCCGGGGGCGGCCGGGCCGTTCCGGTCCGTTCCGTTCCCCCGCGGGGGGCGCAGCCCCAGCCCCGGCCGAGCCGACGCCGCCCCGGGCCGGCCCGCGCAGGCCCCTGCGGAGCCCCAGGCGTGGAGCCGGACGGCTGCGGGGCACCGGGGGGCGGGCGGAGGCTCCGTGCGGGGCTGGGGGTGCCGGGACCCCCCGCCGCCCCCGGTAGCGCGGCGCTCGCCCCCGCGCCAGCCCCGGCGCCTCCAGCCCCCGCGCCGCCCGCTCCTGCAGCCCCGGCCCGCGGGCGCGCTGGCCGCCCCCCGCCCGGGCGGCCGCGGCGGGGCGGGGGTCCCGGGGCCGTGCTACCGGCGGTACACGGTGAAGGCCACGAAGCTGAAGAGGAGGGTGAGCCCCGCCAGGCAGGTGGTGGCGGTGGCGGTGAAGACGTGGCGGTGCTGCAGCTGGAAGTACCAGAGCGCCGCCAGCAGCAGCACGAAGAGCGGCAGCGCCAGGCTGCCCACGTCCAGCGCGGCGGGCGCGAGGCCGGTGGAGGCGCGGGGCGCGGCGGGGGGCGCGGGGCTGTGCTGGCAGACGTGGCAGTGCAGGACGCTGTTGGGGGCGAGGTGCAGCGCCGCCAGGCTCTGGCTGTCGTCGCGCAGCAGCTGGCCCTGGTAGATGAGCCGCACCTGCTGCTCCTGCCCGGGGAAGTGCGCCCTGGGGGGGACACGGAGGGGGGAGGAGTGACCTCCCGCCGGGCCACGGGCCCCCCGGAGCCGGCCGAGGACGCGCCCGCCCTCCCCCCGCAGCCGGCGCTTCGCCCCCGGGCCGGGCCGAGCGATGGTCCCGGGGGGGATGGGGGGGGGGGGCGCAGGCCCGAGCGGGGGCTCCCGGGGGCCGCCGCCAGCCGGGCGGGAGCCGAGCGGGGCCGCGGGGGTCCCGGCCGGGCCCGCCCCTCACCTCTTCAGGGCCCCGACGGTGTCGCCGGGGCGCACCCGGGCCAGGCGCTCCGTGTCGTTGAGGAACTTCAGGCGCAGCACCAGGGGGGGCTCGGCGGGGCCGCCGCCCCCCTCGCCCGGGGCCCCCTGCGCGGGGGCGGGGCCCGCCCGGGCCCGCAGCCCCGCCGCCCCGTCGGGGGCCGCTCCGGAAGCCGCCGCCGGCCCCTTGCTCTCGACGGGGGCCGCGGCAGCGCTCGGGGCCCCCTCGGGCAGCGGCGCGGGGGCGCGCGGGGGGGTCGCGGCGGGCTCGGGGGCGCGGGTGGAGACCCAGGCCAGCCCCAGCACCGCGGCCACCAGCACCAGGGCGAAGAGCACCGTCACCTCGTCGCCGACGCCCTCGATCAGGGCCATGGCGGGGGCGCTCGGCAGGCGGCGGGGGCTCAGCCCGCCGGGGCGCGGGCGAACGGAGCGGCGGCTGCCGCCGGCCCCTCACCCGCCGCCATCGCGGCGCTTCCGCCCGGCCGCAGAGCACGCCGGGAGCCGTAGTCCTGGCGGTGCGCATGCGCCAGGGCGCTCTGGCGCGGGGCACGCCGTTACCGTGACGGCGGTACCGGGGCGAGCGGAGCCCCTGCCCCCCCCCCCTTCCCGGGGCAGCGGGGCAGGTCCCGCGCCGGGCTGCGGGCTTGGGCCGTCCCGGTGGCCGGCGGGCCACGGCGCCGGGGCGGGACGTGGCGGCCCCGCGGGGAGCAGCGCCCTCCCCCTCCCGCGGGGGTCCCGTCCGTGCAGCCACCCCCGTGGGGGTCCCGGCCATCCCGCCGTCCCCGCGGGGGTCCCGTCCGTGCAGCCGCCCCCGCTGTCCCCATGGGGTCCCGTCTGTGCAGCCGTCCCCCTGTCCCCACGGGGGTCCCGTCCATCCCCCTGTCCCCACGGGGGTCCCGTCCGTCCCGCCGTCCCCACGGGGGTCCCGTCCCTGCGGCCGTCCCCCTGTCCCCACGGGGGTCCCGTCCATCCCCCTGTCCCTGCGGGGGTCCCGTCCGTGCGGCTGTCCCTCCTGTCCCCATGGGGTCTCGTCCCTGCAGCCGTCCCGCCGTCCCCACGGGGGTCCCGTCCATCCCCCTGTCCCCACGGGGGTCCCGTCCGTCCCGCTGTCCCCGCGGGGGTCCCGTCCCTGCGGCCGGCTGTGGCTTTCCTCGCCGCCGCCCCCCGCTGGGACCCCCAGGCTCTCCCGAGATTCCTCGAGCCCTTTGGGAATGGTCCGCTCTGCGCTGCGGGGGGGGGGGTCCGGGGCGCTGCGGGGGGGGGTCCTGACCCCACACCCACCGCCCCATCGCCCCCAGTGCCAGCCCCTGCGCCCTGGCCCGGCGGGGGGCCGGCGCGGTTCTCCCCGCGGGGGTTTCGGGGAGATCCAGGGGGTTCGGATGGGCGACCCGCGAGCCCACCGCAGCCCCCCCCCCCCCCCCCGGGGCCGGGACACCCGTCGGCTCAGCTCCCGGTGCTGCTGCCCGGCCCGGCGGGACGTCGGGGCCCGCTGCCGGCTGCTCCTCTCCAGCCGGGCATCCCGCTCCGGCCCGGCGCCCGGGAAGGGCCGAGCTCCGGCCCCTGATCCGGCCCCTCCCGGGGGTCTCTTCCCGCCGCGGGCCCAGGGCTGGGAAAGGGCTGCAGGGGGCTGCTCCCCCCCCGGCTGCCCCGGTCCCGCCGGGTCCGGCAGCTTCCCCGAGCCCTGCGCCCGTCCCTTCCTCCCGGTGCTCCCTGGGGGCTGGGGGGCAGTGGGGGCCCCCCCGCCGCCCCACACGGGCTGCAGCACCCCTGCCGGGCCCGTGGCCCCCGGCGCAGGCGGGCTGGCCCCCGGCCCGCTCCGGGGCAGCCGTGCCCGGTGCTGCCCGGGCTGGAGCCGACGCGGCCCTCCCTCCAGGCGGGAGGAGGGGGAGGGGGAGGCTGCCGATGGGTGCTCCGCCGGCAGCGGCGGCGCCGCACGTGGCGGGCACCCCGAGGCGCGGTCCCCTGTGTCCGACCGGCCGGCCCGGGGCGCGGCTTCGCTCCGGAGAGCTCCGGGCGCGTCCCCCCCTCGGGCTCTCGCCTTCCCGCCCCGCTCCCCAGTTCCGACGCCGTGCGCCGCGGCCGCTGGGTACATCCAGGCCCTCCCGGCACCCCCCCTCCCCAGCCCCGGCTCCGTCTGCCCGCCCGCGGCGGCTCCTCGCTCCCCCCGGCGCTGCGCCGCTCCGGGCTCCGCTCCGCCGGCAGCACCGTGCCGGGGGCGTCGGGGGGGCAGTGGCGGGCGCGGGGGGGTCCCGCTGCCCCGGCGGCGGGGTCTCCCCCCGATGCCTGCCGGCGCGGAGCCGGGCTGTGGGTGCGCCAGAGGGGGCGAAGGGGCGGGGGGGCGGGATGAGCCGGAGCCACAGGCGCCGTGGGGCTGCCGGAGCCCAGCCCGCAGCTCGGGGGGTCGAGGTGGCTGCAGCGGGACAGCGGGACCCCGCGGGACCAGGAAGAGCTGGAGAGTTCGGGATTGCCCAGCCTGGAGCAGGGGAGGTTCTGGGGAGAGCTCAGAGCCCCTTCCAGTGCCGGGGGGGACAGGAGAGCTGGGGGGGCTTTTCCCAGGGCAGGGGGTGACAGGACAAGGGGTGACGGGTTGGAACGGGCAGAGGGAGATGGAGCTGGGCCATGGGGAAGGAATTCTTCCCGCAGAGGGTGGGGGGCACTGGGACAGGTGCCCAGAGAAGCTGTGGGTGCCCCATCCCTGGGAGTGTCCAAGGCCAGGCGGGATGAGGCTGGGAGCAGCCTGGGCTGTGGGAGGGGTCCCTGCCCGTGGCTGGGGGGGCACTGGGGGGGCTCTGAGGTCCCTCCCCACCCAACCCATTCCATGGCTCCATGATTCCATGATGGAGTCAGTTCTGCTCACGTGGCCAATGATGAGGCTAAAGCCACTGGGGGGGGAGAGGGGCTGCCGGGTGAAGCTTCGTGAATTCCCAGGCCGTTTCCTGTGTCATTCGTGGTTTGAGTTTCCAGGAAGCGCTGGGGCCGGGCCGGTGACGGAGCCGGGCCATCGGCATCACCACCAAGGAGCGTGTGGGTGCGTCAGCCACCAGCGGCCTGTCGGGAGCCGTGGGGCTGGCAGGGACCAAGACAGGGACTGGGACAGGGACTGGGACTGGGACAGGGGCAGGGACTGGGACAGGGATGAGGACAAGGACAGGGACAGGGACGTCCCCAGGCAGCCCGTTTCAGGGGGTGCTGGTCTGCTCTCTGCCCCCCGCTGCCCCCGCGCCTCAGCCGGGCACCCCCAGGGAATTCCTGCCGCTCCCCCCCCCGGGGTCACCGGGTGAGACTGGCCAGAGAGGTCCAGGCCAGGACCCCGCAGTGCCACTGCCCAGCCCTCAGCTCTGCGCATCCCGAGGCTCCGTGGAGATGGTGGAGATGGTGACGCTGGCCGCAGGGATGCCTGGCACCTGGCCGGTGCCACGGACTGATGGCACCGAGCCGAAGGACAGGCGGGATGCGGCTGCGTCCTGCGCAGGAGCTGTTCCGCTGATCCCGCCAACGGAGACGCTGCGTGCTGCCGGCCCATCCCAGGGCAGCTCCCAAAATCACACTGATCCCAAAATCACACTGACCATGGCTTATCACCGCGGAGCTTCCCACCGATCCCGCTCCTGGGCATCCAAGGCGTTCTGCCGGGGGTTGCGCTTCAATGCCCCTTTTGCAGCCTGACCTTCCCTTTCCAGGGATTCTCCTTCACCTCCGTCCCGGGCAGCGGCGCCTTTCGCAGCTGGGCCCACACACGTTCCCCATGGGAGTATCACCCGTTTCCCTGCATTGCTTGAGATCCCAGGATCAGGATCTGCTCCTTAACCAGACCTGCCCGTCCCTGCGGGATGCGGCATGGACACGCCTGTTTGGATTCATCCCTGTAACCTTGTACCTTGCACTCCTGTATCCCTGCATCCTTCTATCCTTGTACCTTGCACCCCTGTATCCCTGCATCCTTGCAGCCCTGTATCCCTGCATCCCTGCATCCTTGTAACCTTGTACCTTACATCCTTGTATCTTTGTATCCTTGCACTCCTGTATCCCTGCATCCCTGCATCCTTCTATCCTTGTACCTTGCACCCCTGTATCCCTGCATCCTTGCAGCCCTGTATCCCTGCATCCCTGCATCCTTGTAACCTTGTACCTTACATCCTTGTATCTTTGTATCCTTGCACCCCTGTATCCCTGCATCCCTGCATCCTTCTATCCTTGTACCTTGCACCCTTGTATCCCTGCATCCTTGCACCCTTGTACCTTGCGTCTGTGCATCCTTGTATCCTTGTATCCTTGTATCCTTGCACCCCTGCATCCCTGCATCCTTGTAACCTTGTACCTTACATCCTTGTATCCCTGTATCCTTGCACCCTTGTATCCCTGTATCCCTGCATCCTTGCACCCTTGTACCTTGCATCCTTACATCCTTGCATCCTTGCACCTTGCACCCTGTATCCTTGTATCCTTCTACCTTGCATCCCTGTACCCTTGTACCTTTGCATCCTTTCATCCTTGTATCCTTGTACCTTGTATCCCTGTATCCTTGTATCTTTGTCCCTTGTATTCTTGTCTCCGTGCACCCTTGCCCCTTGTATCCGTGCATCCTGCATCTGTGCATCCCTGCATCCTTCTGTCCTTGTATCCCTGTATCCTGTATCCTTGCATTCATTCACCCTTGTACCTTGTATCCGTGCATCCTGTATCCCTGTGTCTCTGTATCCTGTATCCGTGCATCCTTGTGTCCCTGTATCCTTGCACCCTTCTATCCGTGCATCATGTATCCTGTATCCCTGCATCCCTGTATCCCTGCATCCCTGTATCCTGTGTCCCTGCATCCTGTGTCCCTGCATCCCTGTATCCTGTGTCCCTGTATCCTGCGTCCCTGTATCCCTGCATCCTATATCCCTGCATCCCTGTATCCCTGCATCCCTGTATCCTGCATCCTGTATCCCTGTATCCCTGCATCCCTGTATCCTGCATCCCTGTATCCCTGTATCCTGCATCCCTGCATCCCTGCATCCTGTATCCCTGTATCCTGCATCCCTGCATCCCTGTATCCTGCATCCCTGTATCCCTGCATCCTGTATCCCTGTATCCTGCATCCCTGCATCCCTGTATCCTGCATCCCTGTATCCTGCGTCCCTGCATCCTATATCCCTGCATCCCTGCATCCTGCATCCCTGCATCCCTGCATCCCTGCATCCTGCCTCCCTGCATCCCGTATCCCGTATCCCGTATCCCGCCTCCCTGCCCATCCCACGGGGCAGGGGTCGGGTTCCCAGTGCTCTGCGGGGACGAGGCGGAAGGTGGGAGGTGGCGGGCTTCTCCCTTTCCCCTTGTCCCCCTTCCAGGGGCGCCGCGTGCTCCTCCCGGAGCCTACGGCAACGCCGGAGCGTCGCGGGGCAGCGCGGGGAGTGCCCGGGCTGCGACAGCTCCGCGGGTGCCAGGACCCCGGAGCCGTTGGGCCTGCAGGCTCCGTGGGGTGACGCCGGAAGGGCGTGCCGGGAGCCCCGGGGGTTGGGGAGCCGTGCGGGGGTGCCCTCGGGGGCCGATGCCGGGTGGGCGTTGGCAGGGACCCGCCGCGGCTGCCCGGTCGGGGTTCTCCCCCCGAGGGACCCTGGACACCCCACTGCTGCCCAGCCGGGGTGCTCCCCCCGAGGGGGTCTGGACACCCTGCGGCGGTTGGGGTTCTCCCCCCGAGGGACCCTGGACACCCCACTGCTGCCCAGCCGGGGTGCTCCCCCCAAGGGGGCCTGGACACCCCACGGCTGCAGTTGGGGCGCTCCCCCCAAGGGGGTCTGGTCACCCCGTGGCGGCGGTCGGGGCGCTCCCCCCGAGGGGGTCTGGTCACCCCGCGGCGGTTAGGGTTCTCCCCCCGAGGGACCCTGGTCACCCCGCGCCGGCGGTCCCCGGGAGCGTTCGGCACGGCCGAACCCGGCGGCGGGGCCGCGGGCCCAGCCCGCCGCCGCTCCCGGGACACCCGGCACCCCCGGAGGGGTTCGGAGCGGGGCCCCGCCGCTGCTCCGGGTCACGCGCAGCCGGGCGTCCCGTCAGCCGCGGGCGGGAGCCGCGGTCCCGGGGGGGTCCTGGGCCGGGGGGGCATCCCCAGGGGTCTCTCCTGCTCCCCCTTTTCCGCCGGGGCGGGGGGGTGGGAGCCAGCCCGCACCCCCCCGGCATCGGGACCGCCGGGGGCACCAGCGGGGCTGCTGCTCGCGGGGTTCCTCCCTCCCCCCCGAATCCCCCGCTCCCGGGAAGACCCTCCCCCATTCCCCTCGGGCGGCTCCTGCCCGCCGCCGCGGGGGGGGGTCACGGCGGGGGGTGGGGGGCGCTTTACGGCCCCCGCGGGGGGCGCCCGGCCCGTTGGCCCCGCCGCCCCTGTGTCCGCCCCGCCCTCCCCGGTGCCGGTGCCGCTCGCGGGCGGCGGTGACGCGCGGGCGGGGGCGGCGCGTGACGCGGGGCGGGGGGGGGGGGCCGGCGGGAGCCCGCAGCGCGCGGCCATGCAGCGGCTACCGGCCCCGCGCCGCTGATCGCCGGCCCCGCCGCCGCCGCCATGAACTTCCAGGGCGGGCCCGGGCAGAGCCCGCAGCAGCAGAGCCTGGCGGCGCCGGGCGGGCCGGTGCCGGTGCCGGTGCCGGTGCCCGGGCCCTCGGGCCCGCAGCCGGGCGGGCCGCCGCCGCCGCAGTTCGGGCTGTCCAACTCGGCGGCGATCCGGGCCGAGATCGGCCGCTTCGAGTCGGTTCACCCCAACATTTACGCCATCTACGACCTCATCGAGCGCGTGGAGGACCTGGCGCTGCAGAGCCAGATCCGCGAGCACGTCATCTCCATCGAGGGTGAGCCGAACCGGGCCGAACCGGGCCCCGCCGGGCCGCGCGGGGGCGAGACAAACCGTGCCGGGCGCGGCGAGCCGCGCCGGGCCGGGGGAGGGGGCGAGCCGAACCGGGTAAGGGCTAACCAAGCCGGGCCGGGGCGAGCCGAGCCGAACCGGGCCCCAGCGAGCCCAACCGGGGCGAGACAAACCTCGCCAGGGCGAGCCGAACCGAACCGGGTCGAACCGAACCGGGCCGCGCCGCTGCCCTTTGTCCCCGCCGGCCGCTGCACCTGTCCCGGTGCACCTCGGCCGCTGCCCGCTCGCGGGTCGCCCCCGCGGCCGCCCCCGAACCGGGCCCCGCCGCGGGGGTGGCCGGAGGCGCGGGGGTGGCCGGAGGCGCGGCGGGGCCGGGCCGCGGCCTGCGCCGAGGAGGGCCCGGGGCCTGCGGGGGGGCCGCGACCCCCTCTCCCGCTGCCGGGAGCTGGGCCTGGGGGGCCGGGGCCGCAGGCACCGGGCGGGGGGGGGGTCTCCGCAGCCGCCCCCCGCCCCCGGGGGTGCCGGCCCGGGCCCGCGGCCTGCGCAGAGGGAGCGCGGGCAGCTCCGGCCTTGCCGCGGTGGCCACAGCCGGGGGAGGGGGCGAGGGGTGAGGGGGGTCTGTCCTGGGGGCGAGGGGCGCGCGGGGCCAGGAACCGGGAGCCGGGCAGCGGGATGGACCGGGACCGGGACGGGTTCACGGCTGGCACTCGGCCCGGCGATGGGTTGGACCGGGATCGGGACGGGTTCACGGCTGGAACTCGGCCCGGCAATGGGATGGACCGGGACTGGGATGGGTTCGTGGCTGGGACTTGGCCGGACGATAGGATGGACCGGGACCGGGATGGGTTCATGGCTGGGACTCGGCCGGGCGATGGGTTGGACCGGAACTGGGATAGGTTCATGGCTGGGATCCGGCTGGATGATGGGATGGACCGGGACCGGGACAGGTTCACGGCTGGGACTTGGCCAGACGATAGGATGGACCGGGACCAGGATGGGTTCACGGCTGGGACTTGGCCGGACGATAGGATGGACCGGGACCAGGATGGGTTCACGGCTGGGACTTGGCCGGACAATGGGATGGACCGGGACCGGGATGGGTTCATGGCTGAGATCCGGCCAGACAATGGGTTGGACTGGGACCGGGACAGGTTCACGGCTGGGACTTGGCCGGACGATGGGATGGACCGGGACCGGGATGGGTTCACGGCTGAGACTCAGCCGGGCGATGGGATGGACCGGGACCGGGATGGGTTCACAGCTGGGATCCGGCCGGATGATGGGTTGAACCGGGACCAGGACGGGTTCACGGCTGAGACTCGGCCGGGCGATGGGATGGACCGGAACTGGGATGGGTTCGTGGCTGGGACTCGGCCGGGTGATGGGATGGATCGGAACCTGGATGGGTTCGTGGCTCGGTGCTGAGCCGGTGCTGAGCAGGTGCCGCTCCCTGCACCCAGCCGCCCCCCTCTGCAGCCTGCGGTGACCCCAAACCTTCGGATTTCGGCAGCGGGGCTCTGCCCTCCGGCAGCGCCAGCCTCGTGCCGGGGGTGCCGGGATTGGGGGCCGCTCGTGTCGCCGTGGCGGCCGCTCCCGCTCGGTTGTGGCAGCGCGTTCCCTCTGCTCCCGCTACCTCGCGTCAGGAGCGTCGCCACGCGTGGCCCGCGGGGCCGGTTTTGGGGAGCGGCGGCCCCGGTGGCGGGTGCGGGCAGGGAGTGGCGCGGTACCGGCCCCCGCGGCGGGTGGTGCCGGGGGGGGCGGCCCGGGCCAGGGGATGGTTCCCGTGGAGGGACGGGGGCGGAAGGCTGCGGGGTCACGCGGGCGGGGGAGCGGACATCCAGGGGCTCGCTCGGCGCGTGCTGCGGCGCAAGGACGAGGGGTCCTGGGGGGGGATGGGGCGGGGCTCCTGCGGAACCGGTAAGGGGGGGTGACTGCTCCGTGCGGCCCAATGCCACCGGGAGCCGCTGGATTCACGGGGTTCAGTGAGGGGAAGCGGGGAGGGGTCGGGGGGGGCTGGCACAGGCCCTGGCGGGGGGGTCAGCGTGGGGGAAGACCGTCTCCCGTCCGCCCCCACGGGAGCTCTTCCTGGTGGCTGGCTGCCGGCGGCGGCGGGCCCGAGGGCCCCGTGAGCGGTGGCTCTGATCCTGCTCGTGATTCCCACCCGGCCGTGGCTCCCGGGGCCGTCCCCGCAGGCGTGGCCCACCCTGCCTCCCCGTCCCAGCCGCTCGGGGGGCGCGTGTCCGGCCCCAGGCGCTGCCCTCGGGCGGGCGCGTGAGCCGGCGGGGAGCACGTTGGCGTTGCGGCGGCGTTGCGGCGGCGTTGCGGAGCGTCTCTTAGCAACTCCGCTCGCGCTGCTGCTGCTCGGAGGAAGGTGTGAAAGCAAAACTCCTGCACGCGCCGCTGCGGGGGCCGGGGCTCCCCGGAGCCGGGGGGGCTCAGCCCGGAGCCGGGACGCCGGGACCGGCCGTGGCACGGATCGCTCAGCATCACCGGGGCCGTGTGACCGGGCCGGGGGCCGCGGGGGCTCTGCCGGCTCCAAGCGCAGCCCCCTCCTCTCTCTCCTGCTCCGTGCCTTTCCCTCCAGGCGCGGGCCTGGCGGAGCAGCGATCCCACGGGTTACCCGGCTGCGAGCCCTGCGGGCCGGGGGGGCGGTCCCGGTGTTTGCGCGGCGGCCGGTTACCGGCGAGGGGCTGAGGAACGGGCGTGGCCCCCTGGAAGGGCTCTGCTGGGCACGTCCGGGGCCTGGAAGGACCATCGAGGTGAAGCCACGTGTTCCGGGCCGGGTGCGGAAATTGCTGGAAGAGGGTTTGGGCGGTTTGTTGATGTCCCTGATCCGAGCGTCGGTTCTGGGACCGCGACGACGGTTCCTGGTGCCGACCCCCGCGGGGGAGGGTGCCAGCCGCATCCCAAACCCGGTTTGCCAAGGGAGCGCGGGGCATCGCCAGGCGTGCCCCTGCCGGACTCCAGGTCCTTGTTGCGCCGGCAATCCCTCCCCCCTGGAAGGGAAGAGGAAGAGGACGGGGCCGGTTCCTGGTGGCAGCGGCGTGCCGAGCCCTCCGGCCGGAGCCGGCTGCAGGCGTTCCCTCCGGAAGGGTGCTGGGGGGCGGGAGGGGGCCGTCGGCAGGGGTGCTCGCGCTGCGGGGAGCACGGCCGGGGCGGGGGCGGCGGGGGCTCGGAGCCGGGCGCGGCCACACCGCGGGAAGGGACCCGCGGAGGAGGAACGGGAAGAGCCCGGAGTCGGCGACGCGGTGTTTGGGTCTCCCTGGGGGCTGTTGGGCCCCGGGGCTGGGGCAGGCGGGGGGGGTTGGCTGAATCGCGGGCGGGAGCCGGTGGGTTCCGGCGGTTTCCAACCGCCAAACTGGGACAGATTTTCAGGGGGTGGCAAACAGCGTTTCCCTCATCCCAGCCCGGTGCCGCTGCCAAATTCCGGAGGCTGCCGCGAGCGCCGGGAAAGGTTTGACGCGCGCACGCAGCGCGGGGACACGTGGCTACGGCTCGGGGGGGGGCCGGGACGTGTGACCCGCGACGGCGCCACTCCGGAGCGGGCTGCGGCCGGGATCGCGTTGGCGGCGGCCGGAGCTCGCACGGGGATCACGCAGCGCGGGCGCTTCCCCGGTGCCAGGACGCGGGTTCTGGGCCGGGGGAGCGGCGCCGGCGGAGCAGTCGTGGGGCGGGAGGAGGGGGAGGGAGACCCCTCGGCGGAGCTGCGGTCTGGTGTCGGGAATTGTCCCCGGATGCCGGCTGTCGGGCACGTAACGGAAGGCTCAGCGCTCGGGGAGGGCTTGGCTCCGGAGCCACGATCTCCGCTTGGACGAGGTGGTCGGACTTTCACCGGGGGCTCTGCCCTCCGTGTCCTCGCCCGCCGCTCCGACACGTCCCACTTCCGTCCCGCGCCGTGAGCAGCGGGATGAGTCTGGAGGAGCTCTCCGCTGGTTCTGCGGCAGCCCCGGCGCAGGCTGGGGGGAGCGACCGGCCGCCGGAGCGTTGGCAGCAGGGATCCCCCCGTAGCGCTGGCGCTGCTCCGGGGCCCGGCCGGTTCGCCGGGTTTAGGGCCGGAGCGGGCTCTGGGCCAGCCGCTGTGGCCGCCCTCGTCCCAGGGTTTGGGCCGTTCCCACCCGGCCGGCCGTGAGGCACCGGGTGAGGCCGATGCGTGAGCAGCAGCAGCCCGGGGCGGCCCCGCCGCCGGAATCTTTCTCCGTCGTTACCCGTCTCGCTGTTAATAACCGGCGGCTTTTCGGGAGGCGTCTCCAGCACCCGGGGGGGTGCGGTTCCCTGAGGGAGCAGCCCCCTCAGCCTTGGATACCTCTGCGGGGGGGCCGGGCCGGGGGAGCCGGGGTTGTCCAGCCTGGAGCAGGGAAGGTTCTGGGGAGAGCTCAGAGCCCCTTCCAGTGCCGGGGGGGACAGGAGAGCTGGGGGGGCCTTTCCAAGGGCAGGGGGTGACAGGACAAGGGGTGACGGGTTGGAACGGGCAGAGGGAGATGGAGCTGGGCCCTGGGGAAGGAATTCTTCCCGCAGAGGGTGGGGGGCACTGGGACAGGTTCCCAGAGAAGCTGTGGGTGCCCCATCCCTGGGAGTGCCCAAGGCCAGGCTGGATGAGGCTGGGAGCACCCTGGGCTATGGGAGGGGTCCCTGCCCATGGCAGGGGGGCACTGGGGGGGCTCTGAGGTCATTTCCCACCCAACCCATTCCATGATTCCCTGTTGTGTTTTACGGGGCCGGTCCCCGTTACTGAGGTCGCCTTCGTGTCTCTGGGTTCACGTGCCTGATCCTGTCCTGTACCCGGTTCCGGTGTCAGCGCTGCTGCTCCCCTGGACCCTTTCCCAGCGCCTTTCGAGGCGGGTCCCGGTGCCGGGGCTCGGTGCCGGGGAGCGCCGGGTGCCGGGCGCAGGGTTTGCCGGCGCGTCCTCGCCGGGCTGAATCAGCGGTGGTGAGTGACGCCCTTGGGCTGGCGAGGGTTCCGCTTAGCCGGCTGCTTCCTGCGTTCCCTGACCTCTGCAGGGTTGCCCCGGTTTCCTGGGCCTCTGATTCCCGAAGGCCTGGAAACCGCAGGGATCACGGTGGGAGGAGCTGGGCTCCGTCTCCTCCCGGAGCAGCAACCGCAGAGCCGTCAGCACATCCCCGCTCGGGCGCTGGAGCCGGGTATCTGCGTGGGCGCCCGTCCCGTGCCGTGCTGCCCCTTCCGCGTGCCGGGTCGGGCAGGATTCTGTCTCCGTGGCCTCAGGGCTTCGCTGGAAATCATGGAAAGGGGGTTAAACTCCCAGAAATGAGGGATGGTGGTGGTGAGGCCGTGTTTGTTTGCGTGGGGGGTGCTGGGGTCGGGGCAGACCCCCAGCAGAGGCTCCCGAGGGGGCCTGGAGTGCTCCTCCAGCCGCTTCCCGAGGGAGCGCCCTGGCTCCCGAGCCCGGCGCGTGTCCCGGCCTGCCGGGGGGGTCGGCAGGGCCGGCGCTGCCAGCGTCTCCTGCTGCCCCACGGGAGGATCTGCGTGGGGAGGGTCCCGGGGCCGGTCCTGGTGCGAGGGGAGACCCCGGCCCCGCCAGAGGGATGGGCAGAGTGGAAGCTTGGCTGGAGGAGCCCAGGGCACGCGCTCCGGCTCGCGCAGCCCCAGGCCTGGAGCCACCTCTGTGCGGGGCAGCTCTGGCCTCGGGGAGCTGAACTCCCGCCCGGGGGCTCGCGGAAGCGTGAGAAAACCGGGAAGAGGCGCCGCGGGATGCTGCGCTGGCCAGGAGCTGGGAGGGATGGCGGAGCCGCGGCAGGAGGGTCCGGGTAGCTGAGGCCCGAGGGGGAAGGAGGCTGCCCCGGCTCCGGCACGGGCTGAGGAGGAAGGGATGGGGACGTGGAGACACGCCGCGGGGAAGGAACGGGATGGGCCGTGCCCGCGGTGAGAGGCCGGAGACGGCTGCGGCGCCACAGCTCCCTCCATCCACGACAAGGTGGTTCCCACCGGAGGGACCGTGCGGCTGTCCCCGTGGCGGCTCCTGCCCTGCCCTCCCTTTTCCCGGCGCTCCCCGCTCCCTGGGCAGGGAAGGGATCCGTGGGAGCCGAGCTTCGCGCTGGGCGTCGGCCGGGCCCGTTCTCCGTCGCTCCGCGGGCTGACGGAGCGAGCGCGGGAAGGGGAGAGCGGGCACGGGGAGGGCGGGCAGCCTGTGCCAGACCCTGCGGCCGGGGTGCGATGGCCGGAGATCCTCGGCGGGACGGCAGCGAGGCAGGCGGCCGGAGCGAGGGTAGGAACCGCCGCTGCTCAGGGACTGCTTCCTCCGGGACGTCCCGGGGGCTGCCGCCGAGCTCCGGGGTTTCCGCGTGTTCAGTCCTCGGGGCTGCCTCTCCCCTGGCTGGTTCAGGCTTCCCGATCCCATGGGAATTCCAGCTCTGGCGGCAGCAGGTGGTTTCCCAGCTCGGTCACACGGTCGTTGCTCCTTCAGGGACAGCTCTGCACGCCACCGGCGCTCCAGGGAGCCACGTCCCGCTGTCCCCATCCCCGGGAGCTGCTGCTGTCCCTGTCCCCGTCCCCGGGAGCTGTCCCTGTCCCCATCCCCGGGAGCTGCTGCTGTCCCTGTCCCCGTCCCTGGGAGCTGTCCCTGTCCCCATCCCCGGGAGCTGCTGCCGTCCCCGTCCCCGGGAGCTGCTGCCATTCCCAGGAGCTGCTTCCGTGTGTGTGGTGCAGGGTGAGACTTCAGTCTGTGGCCTGACCTCCCTTCCGGAGTGGCCGGGGCTTTTCCTGGTGGGGATCCCGCAGGCGGAACTCGACCACGTTAGTTTTTGGCGGCTGATGTGTGAGTGCCTGATCCCACCACCCCCTTTCAGGGATTTCCTGCAGCCTGAGGGACCAGGAGCGTTCCCGGGGGTGCAGCAGGAGGGACCGGGAGCGTTCCCGGGGGTGCAGCCTGAGGGACCGGGAACATTCCCAGGGGTGCAGCTGGGGGGACCGGGAACATTCCCAGGGGTGCAGCAGGAGGGACCGGGAGCGTTCCCAGGGGTGCAGCCTGAGGGACTGGGAACGTTCCTGGGGGTGCAGCTGGGGGGACCGGGAGCATTCCCGGGGGTGCAGCCTGAGGGACTGGGAGTGTTCCCTGGGGTGCAGCTGGGGGGACCGGGGGCGTTCCCGGGGGTGCAGCTGGGGGGACCGGGGGCGTTCCCAGGGGTGCAGCTGGGGGGACCGGGAGCGTTCCCGGGGGTGCAGCTGGGGGGACCGGGGGCTTTCCCAGGGGTGCAGCTGGGGGGACTGGGAGCGTTCCCGGGGGTGCAGCAGGAGGGAGCGGGAGCGTTCCCAGGGGTGCAGCCAAGGGGATGGGGAATGTTCCCGGGGGTGCAGCCTGAGGGACCGGGACCATTCCCAGGAGTGCAGCCGGAGGGACCAGCAGCGTTCCCGGGGGTGCAGCAGGAGGGACCGGGAAGTGTTCCCAGGGGTGCAGCCTGAGGGACCGGGAGTGTTCCCGGGGGTGCAGCCTGAGGGATTGGGAGCGTTCCCTGGGGTGCAGCCAAGGGGATGGGGAACGTTCCCGGGGGTGCAGCCTGAGGGACTGGGACCATTCCCAGGGGTGCAGCCTGAGGGACCAGCAGCGTTCCCAGGGGTGCAGCTGGAGGGACCAGGAGTGTTCCCGGGGGTGTACTGGGGGGAACCAGGAGAGCCCAGACCTGCGTGTGGGGCAGGAACATCCTTGTGCCGTCACCCTGTGAGGGGGAGGGGCGATGGGAGGTCATTTGCTGCCTGCCGGCCGTGGGTCAGGGTGTCCGTCCTTCCCGAGGGGGGTCAGCCTAACCAGCCTGCGACGGGCTGTGACTGGTCATCTCCGGCCTTCCAGGGACAGGAGAGAGGGACAGGCGCTTGGCTGGGCAAGGGACGGGCTGGATGGCTGCATCCGTGTCCAAATGGAAACCAGTGACGAGTGGTGTCCCCCACGGGTCCGGACTGGGGCGGTGCTGTTCCATATCTTTATTAAGGACACGGTGGGATCGAGGGCACCCCCAGCAATTTCCCAGTGACCCCGAGCTGTGTGACATGGGGACACTGGGGGGCAGGGCTGGCACCCAGAGGGACTGGGCAGGGTGGGGGGCAGGGCTGGCACCCAGAGGGACTGGGCAGGGTGGAGAGGTGGGACCGTGCCGACCGCAGGGAGTTCAGCCAGGCCAAGGGCAGGGTCTGCCCAGGGGTCGGGGCAATCCCAGCACCGGGCCAGGCTGGGGATGGATCGGGAACAGCCCTGAGGGGGAGGGCTGGGGGGGCTGGGGGCGCTGGAGCCCAGAAACCAACCGGATCCTGGGCTGGATCCGGAGCAGCGTGGCCAGGGGGGTGAGGGAGGGGATTCTGCCCCTCTGCTCTGCTCTGGGGAGACCCCCCCTGCACTTCTGCCTCCAGCTCAGGCCCCCCACCAGCAGGAGGACACGGAGCTGTTGGAGCGAGGCCAGAGAAGGCCCCGGAGACGCTCCAAGGGCTGGAGCCCCTCTGCCGTGGGGCCAGGCTGGGGGGGTTGGGGGGTTCAGCCTGGAGCAGGGAAGGCTCCGGGGAGACCTCAGAGCCCCTTCCAGTGCCTGGTGGGGACAGGAGAGCTGGGGGGGCTTTTCCCAAGGGCAGGGAGTGCCAGGACAAGGGGTGACGGGTTGGACCAGGCAGTGGGAGATGGAGCTGGGCCCTGGGGAAGGAATTCTTCCCGCAGAGGGTGGGGGGCACTGGGCCAGGTTGCCCAGAGAAGCTGTGGGTGCCCCATCCCTGGGAGTGCCCAAGGCCAGGCTGGATGAGGCTGGGAGCACCCTGGGCTGTGGGAGGGGTCCCTGCCCGTGGCTGGGGGGGCACTGGAGGGCTCTGAGGTCCCCCCCACCCAAACCATGTGATGATTCTGCGGAATCTCTTCCAGTTTTAGCTGTCCTTTCCCTTAGGAAGTTTTCCCTGGATAGTTCTGCTCCTGGTTTCAGCCACCTGCCGGGGACACGGGGAACGGACCGTTCCCCCCTTCCACAGCCGGCTCTTTCCCTACTGGAGAACTGCAGCGAATCCTCTCCTGAGTGATGGCTTCCGGTCCGTGTGGTGCCCTGGCCCTCTCTTCCCCTCCCTGCTCCTCCGCACTCCGTCCCCTTGGTCACATCCCCGGAAAAGCTGTCCCAGCTTTGCCTGCTCCGGGGCCGCGCAGGCTGCGGCTTGGCTCCCGCTGGGGATCGGTGCCGCGGGAGTTCTCGGCTGCTCCGTTGGTTCCAAGGTGGGCGCTGCCCTTGCCTCCCATCAGCCGGGAGCTCTCGGGGCTTCGGCTCTTCCCAGGTTGCTCCAGACAATTCCGGGGGCGAGTCCGTCGGGTCTGACAGGGCGCTTCTCACTGGAAGCTCGGGCACGTTCCTCGGCCACTGCTGTCCCGCTGGGCCTGCGGATCCCAGGGAAGCCGTGCGCAGGAAGGCAGGAAACCCGCTCTCCTGGGGGCCCTTTCCGACTGCTCCCCCTGCCCCCGCAGTCGCGGCCCCGCCCGTCCGTGTGCCACCGGTCACCGACGTCCCCGAGAATCGCTGCTTCTCGCCCCGCGGGCCCCTCGCCCCTTCCTCTGCGCGTTGGGCTGGGCCCGCGGTGCTGGTGCCGCTGGAGTGTTTATCCCTCCTACCCTGACCTGCTTTTCCCTTTCCGTGCGCTCCTGCCCGTGCCCGGCCAGCGAGGAGCTCGGGGCTCTGCCACACGGGGCTCCTGCCACGTGCCACCGCGCCGGGATCGTCCCGGTCGTGCCGTTAGCACCGGCTCCGGGGGCCGCCCGGCTTCCTGCCCGTTTTCCCTTGCGGGTTTGCCTCCGGTGGGATCTCCCCACGGAGCCCAGCGTCCCTGCGGGCCCCCTCGGCACGGTGCGCTCCAGGCGGTCTCCGCCGTCCCGCCTCCGACGCCGTCCCGCCTCCGACGCCGTCCTTCTGGGGGTCTGGGGAGGGCTGGCTTGGCCGACCGTGGGACGTGGGACCGGAGTCGGAGGGGCCAAGGTACAACGGGAGGAGCAAACGGCCCGTGGGCAGGCGCGCGTAGGAAATGAGGGTGGGAGCAGCCGCCCGACCCGCTGCTGCGGAGTGTGGGCCGGAGCGCGGCGCGCGGGAAGGGGCAGGACGGGAACGCGGAGGCGGTGGCGGCGAGCGCGCAGGCCGGACCGGGAGGCGGAGGGCAGCGGGGTGGCTCCCGTTGGAAGGGACCCTGGGAGTCTGTCCCCGGCTCCCAGGGGCTTTGTCCTGCCGAGAAGGTCTCGGAACCCCCCCGGGACGGGTTCCCTGATTTTTTGCAGCCGTGCCCGCGGCCCCGGTCCGTTCGTCCAGCTGCTCCTTCCTCTCGCCTCCGAGCGCTGGTGTTTCGCCTCCGGCTGGGGCCCGTCGGGTTTCAGGTCCCACCTGACACCTTCTGTCGGGAGGGCCGTTCCCTGCGCGGTCGCTGTGGCTCGGACCCGTCCCCTCGCGCTGTTCCTTCGGGAAGCTGATCGCAGAACGCCCGGCGAACGTCTCCTCGGGGGTGCGTGTGGGGTGGCCTCTGCGGAAGTTCCCCGGAGCTTGGCTCCCCGGCGTCCTTCAGCGGCGACGGGCGGCAGGCTGGTACTTGGCCCGGCCACCATTACCTTCGCTGGAATCCCGGCTCCTTTCCCCCCTGGGCCCGAGGCCCCTTCCCGCCCAAGCCATCCCGTGATCCGCCGCCCTGGCCCCGTACCGGCCCGCGTTCCCGTAGCCCAGCGTTCCGGCTGGGCGACCCGCCGCCGTCGATCCATCCCGACGGCCCCCGCGTGCCCCCTCGTTCCCGGCGTGTTTGGAAACGGCTTCCGGCGGGGGGAGCTCCACCGGGATGCGGCTCCGCGGGCAGAGCTTTCCCAGCTCTCTGGGGCTGCCCCTCGCCCCTGGATGCCCCCGCGGTGCCACCGGCTGGCCCCTTTCCCACGCCGTGGGCTCTCCGGCTGTTCCCATCGCTCGGCCCTGCTGCGTGTGCCGTCGGTGACGCTGGAAGCGTCGGCTTGTGCCGGGAATTCTGTGGGGGAATCATCGTCAGGAAACACGGTGGGCGGCTTCTCCCTGCTCCGCTCCCGGGGTTTCCACGCGTGTCAGCCTGCGGGGCAGGGGGGGGCGGGAACTCGCACCTCGAAGGCCGTGGGGCTCGTGTTGGTGCCTTTTGGGTTCCGATTCCCCCCGTTGACGGTGGTTTTAATTGTGCTTTTCGCTGACGGGTCTGAAACGAGGCCCTTGGCCTCGTGCTTGTTCCTTACCAGTGTTTTGGTCGGCTCCTGCACTGACTGACGGGTGCTCCTGCTCCGGCACCCACTGCTGGAGCCCATGGAGCTGGTGGAACCCATGGAGGTGATGGAGCTCACGGAGCCCATGGAGCCCATGGAGCTGCCGGAGCCCATGGAGCTGGTGGAGCCCATGGAGGTGATGGAGCTCACGGAGCCCATGGAGCCCATGGAGCTGGTGGAGCCCATGGAGGTGATGGAGCTGCCAGAGCCCATGGAGCTGGTGGAGCCCATGGAGGTGATGGAGCTCACAGAGCCCATGGAGCTGGTGGAGCCCATGGAGGTGATGGAGCTGCCAGAGCCCATGGAGCTGGTGGAGCCCATGGAGGTGATGGAGCTCACAGAGCCCATGGAGCCCATGGAGCTGGTGAAGCCCATGGAGGTGATGGAGCTGCCAGAGCCCATGGAGCTGGTGGAGCTGGTGGAGCTGATGGAGCCCATGGAGGTGATGGAGCTGCCAGAGCTGCCAGAGCCCATGGAGCTGGTGGAGCTGGTGGAGCTGGTGGAGCCCATGGAGGTGATGGAGCTCACAGAGCCCATGGAGCTGGTGAAGCCCATGGAGGTGATGGAGCTGCCAGAGCCCATGGAGCTGGTGGAGCTGGTGGAGCTGATGGAGCCCATGGAGCTGCCGGAGCTGCCAGAGCCCATGGAGCTGGTGGAGCTGATGGAGCCCATGGAGCTGCCAGAGCCCATGGAGCTGATGGAGTTGCCGGAGCTGGTGGAGCCCATGGAGCTGATGGAGCCCATGGAGCTGCCGGAGCTACCGGAGCCCATGGGGCTGCTGGAGCTGCCGGAGCTGCTTCCTGTTGTACTTAGGGAAAAGGGTTTTCAATGATGCTGAAGCCTTCAGCTTCCTTGGCCAGTTTCTGATCCTTCCTGCGTTCAGGATCTTGCTGACATCTCTTTCCTTCTTTTTTTTCCCCGTTCCTTACCCTTTCCTGGGAGTTTTGGGGGTTTGCAGCCCCTCAGGCGGCCAAACTCTTGTCTTTCTGTGGTTCAGGGCGTGTTGGCTTTTGGCTGCCTGAGAAATTGCCATGAAACTGCAGAAAAACCCCCGAACCAAAGGCAACCCTGAACCAAAATCCCACCAAAGGGAAACCCGGCTGAAGCCACGCGCCCCTCCAGCCCCCCAGTGCCAACCCCCGCTCCCTCGCTGTCACGGTTTCCCAGGAGCGCTCCCCTTATCCCAGGGGGGTGCCGCGGGAGGACGCGTGCCGGCGAGCGCGCCGCGGGGAGCGCAGGGCCCCAAGTGCCCGCGGGTGCCCGGAGGGGTCCCTCCGTGGAGGGGCTCTGCCCGGGGGTGCCCGGGCGCGCGTCCGTCCTTGGTGGGCATCCCGCTGGCGGAGCTGGGAAGCAGCTCCCGCCTGTCCTGGTCGGGGGGGGGTGGGCTGGCAGAGACCCCGGCCGGGCTCTGCCTTTGGGAGCCCCAGCGAAGGTCCAGCGGGCTCAGAGCTGGAGCCAAGGACTGCGCTGGGGCTGAGAGGGGGGGGCTGGGGGTCTGCTTGCCGCGGCCCCTCGCTCCCGGGCCTTTGGAAAGCCGGTTGCACCCGCCGCTGCCCCTCTTCTCTGGGATAACCAGGAAGAAGCCGCCCTGCACCCCCAGCCCTGGTGGGGGGGGTGGGGGGCGGGAAGGGGTCGTCGCTGTCCCCCCTCCACGCGTTTCATGGGGCCATGTTGGTGAGGGAAGCCCCCCACCCCTGGTCCCTGCCCCCCAGCTGGGGGTCTGCTGCTCTCCCCGTTGCCTCGGGGTTGCCCCCAGCCCCCTCCTTGAGCCAAGCTGCAGCAGGGGCCGGATTTGGGGGGCACATCGGGGTTAGGGAGATTTGGGGTCACTTTATTGCTGAAGGAGGGGGTGTGTGCTCTGCTCCAGCTCCACAGGGGTGGGGGTGGGACCCCAGCCCCCCCCAGGTGCTGCCTGGGGCTGGGGGAGCTGCAGGCTGAGGGATGGGCAGGTGGGGGGGTGGCTGGAGCCAGTGCGGGAGCAAGGCTGGGGGCTTGACCGCTGTGTTCCCAGGGGAGGGAGTGAGGACCCACGGGCAGGGGACCCTTTGGCTGGGGGCAGCTGGAGACCCTCCAGCTGGGCACCCTTGGGCTGGGGGCAGTGTACACAGGGGCAGCTAGGGACCCCTGGGCTGGGGACCCTTGGGCCGGGGGCAGCTGGGGACTTCTGGGCTGGGGACCCTCGGGACAGGGGCAGCTGGGGACCCCTGGGCTGGGGACCCTTGGGCTGGGGGCAGCTGGAGACCCCTGGGCTGGGCACCCTTGGGCTGGGGGCAGTGTACACAGGGGCAGCTGGGGACCCCTGGGTTGGGGACCCTCGGACCGGGGCCCAGCGCCTCTTTGGCCATGTCCTGACGGTGTGTCCCCCCCCAGTGCTCTGGCTTTGTGCTCGGTGACACGACCGGCCGGGGGCTGCAGCGCGGGGGGCGCTCGGGCTCCGTGGGGAGCAGCGGGCACGGAGCAGAGGTCAGGGATGCTCTGCCCGGCCCGCGCCAGGGGTCCGGCTCCATGAGCTCCTGCTGGAGCCGGGAGGGCCCGCCGCCCCCGCAGGCTGCCGTACGTGGCGCGCTCCATCTTCTCCGCCGCGGAGCAGCGTTAGGATGCCGGGGGGGGGCACGCTGCTGTCCTGCGGACGGGGACATCGCCGACACGGCAGGACGGCCCGGCAGGACGGGTTACGGCGTGCGGTTATGACCGGGGCAGGATTCCAGCGCCTTCCGGGCAGCAGGCGGCGTGTGCCGGGCCACATTTCCTCGCCACTCACATCTGTCAGCCCCGTCCGCCTGCTCGTCCTCGCGGGGGCGCGGAGCCGCGGCCGGCCGAGCCGCTCTGGCCCTCAGACCGGGCTGCAGCGGCCGAGGGGAGAGGCTCGTGGTGCAAGACTCCGTGGACCCATCACCCGCAGCGGTGCCGGGGCACGGGGTGGGGTTGTGCGGTGACCCCTGGGAGTGGGCCCCAGCCGGGATCTCCTCTCCCTGGCTGCGGCAGGCGGAGCGGGAGCGGCCCCTCCGTGCGCGGCTGGCGCTCCGCGCCTGAAGCCCTCCAGGGATTCCGCGTGAGTCACGAGCGCTGAGCCTTCTCCTGCGGCTGTGGCGTCGGGAAAGCCTGGGTCAGCGGGATGGCTGCGCGTTGGCCGGCCGACGCCCCAGCCCAGCCGCCGTCCGTGGGGGACCCCCATCCCCAGCGCCGCGGTGCGGGTCGGCTCCCCGGAAGCGTGACAGACCGGCCGGAGAAGCAGGAGCGAAGATCCGGGGGGTGGTCCTGCCCTCGGGGTCAGCGCCCCGGCGTGGGTCAGCTCCCCGGAGGCCTGACAGACCGGCCGGAGAAGCAGGAGCGAAGATCCGCGGGGTGGTCCTGCCCTCGGGGTCAGCGCCCCGGCGTGGGTCAGCTCCCCGGAAGCGTGACGGACCGGCCGGAGAAGCAGGAGCGAAAATCCACGGGATGGTCCTGCCTTCGGGGTCAGCGCCGCGGTGCGGGGCCGGAGGGCGGCTCGGCCATGCCGCCGTGGCCTTGCGGGGCGGTGGCGTGGGGGAGCTGCCCCCCCCTCCGCCAGCGCTGCCAGTTTGACGGTTAAATCCCGATGTTGGGAATTATCTTTAAAGTCGCTAATTCTGCGGTTGCCATGGAAACGGAGCGATCCGGTGATTCAGACGGGTGGCGGGCGCTCCTCGGGAGCCGCAGGCCCTTGCGTCGCTCCCGCGCTCCCCGTGCGAGGCCTGGCTGGGGAGGGGGCGCAGACCTGCTCCCGGGGGCCCCGACAGGATCACGGGCTCGTCAGGGTGGGAAGGGACCTGGGAAGGTGAAACCCGCCGCCACGAGCGTCTTCCGCCGGATCCGGTTGCTCGGAGCCCGTCCAGCCTGACCTGGGACGTTTCCAGGGGTGGGGCACCCCCGGATGGGGGTCCTTCCCGCAGGGAATGCTCCTGCCGGTCGGCTGGGGGAGCTGGCGGAGGCAGCAGCTCAGTGGCCGGGGGGCTGCGCGGGGGTGCCACTGCCCGAGGGGGTCCCGGCTGCTCTCTGCAGTGCCAAGGGGGCTGCGGGGGCTCCTTTTCCTCCGTGGGCCGAGCTGGGGGGGGCTACGTCAGCCGGGGACGTTGGAAACGCAGATGGCTCGGAGTTCAGCTCCCCGAGGGGGGAAAGGGGGTCCCACATTTTGCTCATGGCTTCCTGGGCGGGTGTTAGGAAGTTGGGGGGCTGGGGGGGCTCAGCAGAGCATCTCCCTGCAGAGCTGCCCCATGGAAAGCAGCCCCACCCCCTGCCACGGGCAGGGACCCCTTCCACAGCCCAGGGTGCTCCCAGCCTCACCCAGCCTGGCCTTGGGCACCCCCAGGGATGGGGCACCCACAGCTTCTCTGGGCACCTGTCCCAGTGCCCCCCACCCTCTGCGGGAAGAATTCCTTCCCCATGGCCCAGCTCCATCTCCCTCTGCCCGTTCCAACCCGTCACCCCTTGTCCTGTCACCCTCTGCCCTTGGAAAATCCCCCCAGCTTTCCTGTCCCCCCCGGCACTGGAAGGGGCTCCAAGGTCTCCCCAGAGCCTTCCCTGCTCCAGGCCGAACCCCCCAACCCCCCAGCCTGGCCCCACGGCCGAGGGGAGCTGCGCATCCGCCTTCTTCCAGCGCAGGTTCCTCCGCCGGCGGGAAGCCGTGTGCCCCGGCACTGCCGTTCCCTGCGCGAGGGGCCGGTGCAGCCGGAGGGGACTCTGGGGCGCGTGGCCTCGGGCCGTGGCTCACCGCCGCCTCGGGCAGCCCAGCAGCACTTCACGCGGTGCCGGCGTTCCTCTGCCGGCCTGCTCCGGGACTGGGGGGGCTCGGAACGCCGCGAGGAGCCCGGAAGGTGGCGGGGCGCTGGCGGCAGCTTCTCCGGGCGGAGCAAGCCCCTTCCCTCAGCTTCCCATCCTCGTCCCCCTCCGCGTGTGCCCGGCAGCGCCCGGGGGCCGTGGTTGCGCCGCTCCCTGGCAGCGTGTCCCTCTGGCCGTGCCGGCCCCGTGCCGCCATTCCCACCGCGTCCCGACATGGCACAGTGACAAGGTCGGCGGGATCCGCGTCGGGGGCGGGTGTGAGCGGCCGCCGCGTCTCCTGGCGCTCGGGCTCTCGTGTCGGCACTGCCAGGGGTACCCGGCTGGTGCCGGCCTCGGGCATCCCCAGGGGCTCCCTTGGGGGTCCCGGCAGCGCTTCCCGCCCCGTCTCCGCCAAAGCCGTCTCTCCGGAGCCACCCCAGCCCCTTCCTCGGCCCCGGCTCGATGGCGGCGGGGAAAGGAGGGCAGGATGTTCCGGGAGGGCGGAGTGCCGGCGGTGGTGCCGGTGGGCGCTCGCCCGCCGCCGTTTGCCGTAGCGGGGCCGCTGTCACGGGGCGGGAAAAGTGCCGACGGGCCCGGTGTTCAGGAGAAGGAAGGCAAACGGAAGCGGAAGCAGTAACTCCGCGTGGCTAAAAACGTCTCGTCTGCGCCCAAAGCGGCCGGCCCGCGGCTGCGGGGCTGCGCGTTTCCAGTCCGGCCGGCGCGCGGAGCAGAGAGGCCAGCGGCGAGCTGGACACCAGCCTGCGTCCCGCTCGGTTGGTGCCGTCGGGAATTGCGAGGTCCGCGGGGAACAGGGACGGTTCCAACGCCCCAGGAGCCGGGGGGGAGATGGCGTCGCTCCCGCCCGGCCGCCGCCCCGCGGCTGGCTGTGCCCGGGCAGCGCTTACAGCACCGGCTTCCCGGGGCCGGCGCCGCTGGAAGGGAGCAGGGGACGGTCCCCTCTGCCTGCCCCTGCTGGGGCAGCACCGCGGCTCCGGGCCCATGCGGAGCAGCCCTCGGACTGCGGGATGGACGGACGGACGGACGGATGGAGGACTGGCTGGACGGACGGACGGATGGAGGGCTGGCTGGATGGACGGACGGATGGACGGAGGGGTGGATGGATGGAGGTCTGGATGGATGGATGGATGGATGGATGGATGGATGGATGGATGGATGGACGGACAGACGGATGGACAGATGGAAGGACGAATGGATGGATGGGCGGATGGATGGATGGATGGACGGATGGAAGGACGAATGGGTGGATGGATGGATGGACGGACAGACGGATGGACAGATGGAAGGATGAATGGATGGACAGATGGATGGATGGATGGATGGATGGATGGATGGATGGATGGATGGATGGATGGATGGATGGATGGATGGACGGATGGACGGATGGAAAGACGAATGGATGGATGGACGGACGGACAGACAGATGGATGGATGCATGGATGGGTGGATGGACAGATGGATGGATGGATGGATGGATGGATGGATGGATGGATGGATGGATGGATGGACGGACAGACGGATGGACAGATGGAAGGATGAATGGATGGACAGATGGATGGACGGATGGATGGATGCAGGGATGAGTGGATGGACAGATGGATGGATGGATGGATGGATGGATGGATGGATGGATGGATGGATGGATGGATGGATGGGTGGATGGACGGATGGATGGATGGATGGATGGATGGATGGATGGATGGATGGATGGATGGGTGGACGGATGGATGGATGGATGGATGGATGGATGGATGGATGGATGGATGGATGGATGGATGGATGGACGGATGGATGAATGGACGGATGGATGGAGGGACAGACGGACACCCTTCGGTCCAGCACACAGCCTGCTGGTCACCATTTGCTCTGCAGCAAAGGAAACCTCCTCCCGTGTGTCCACGCTGGGGACCGGCCGGTGACCACTGTCCTTAGGGTATGGATCGGTACGGCCGGTTATCCCAGTGACCCCCCCTGCCCCCGGCAGCTCGGCTCTGGTTCTGCCGTGTCCTCCCAGCCACAGAGCATCCGGTTTCAGAGTGGGGAGAGGCACCCGAAACCGTCCCCCGCCGCCCGCACGGGAAGTGGTGTGGGTACCGGTGCGGTTGGAGCCTTCCTCCGGGTGTCCCTGCGGTCGGGATCCGCTGGCACCTTGTGGTGGGGGGTGTGGGGTGGGGCAGGGTGAGGTGGGGGGTGCTCTCTCCCAGCAGGACGGGACAGTGGGATGCGGCACACGGAGTCACGAGGGGCACATGGGGGACTGGGAGTGGGTAACACAGGTGGGAGCGGCCCCTTCTGCCGTGTGGGGCTGGGGGGGTGTTCACTCCGGATTCACTCCAACTGACGCTGCCGGGGCGAGGCCGAGGGCTCCCCAACACGGCCGGGCTGGGGCGGAGGGCTCCCCGACACCGCCGGGCTGAGGCCGAGGGCTCCCCGACACCGCCGGGCTGGGGCGGAGGGCTCCCCGACACCGCCGGGGCAAGGCCGAGGGTTCCCCGACACCGCTGGGGCGAGGCCGAGGGCTCCCCGACACCGCCGGGGCTGGGGCGCAGGGTTCCCCGACACCGCCGGGGTGAGGCCGAGGGCTCCCCGACACCGCCGGGCTGGGGCGGAGGGCTCCCCGACACCGCCGGGCTGAGGCTGAGGGTTCCCCGACACCGCTGGGGCGAGGCCGAGGGCTCCCCGACACGGCCGGGCTGGGGCGAGGCCGAGGGCTCCCCGACACGGCCGGGCTGGGGCGGAGGGCTCCCCGACACCGCCGGGCTGAGGCCGAGGGTTCCCCGACACCGCCGGGCTGGGGCGGAGGGCTCCCCGACACCGCCGGGCTGAGGCCGAGGGTTCCCCGACACCGCCGGGCTGGGGCGGAGGGCTCCCCGACACCGCCGGGCTGAGGCCGAGGGTTCCCCGACACCACCGGGGCGGGGCGGAGGGCTCCCCGACACCGCCGGGCTGAGGCCGAGGGCTCCCCGACACCGCCGGGGCGGGGCGGAGGGCTCCCCGACACCGCCGGGCTGAGGCCGAGGGCTCCCCGACACCGCCGGGGCGGGGCGGAGGGCTCCCCGACGCTGCCCTCGCCACGGGCTCGTTCGTGGCGGTGCCGGCCGCCACCGCTGCTCCGCAGGACGAGGCGGAAGCGCCGGGTACAATGCTACTGGAAGGCTGCTGCTGGGTGCTCGGCTCCCGGGGGGCGGCTCCCGTGTCACCCGGCCCGGTGGGTTTCTCGCGTAGTTTCATCCCTTGGGAAGTTTTTCTCCCCACTTTCTGCCCTCCGCGGCCCTTGGAACGAGCTGGAGGGTTCTCGCTGTTGTCGGGGAGGACGGGCGGAGGGATTTTAAACCCAGGGCCAGGGCTGGGCCTGCGGGTTCTCCTTCAGCCCTCCTCCCACCTTCTCCCATGGCCTCTGCCCTTGCATTTGAAAACACTGCGGAGATTTCCCCACGTCCGGCCCGCCCGCGCCGAGCCTGCTCGTACCGGGAGCGGCGCTGCGGCCGGGGCCAGCCCGCGGCCGGGGCCAGCCTGCGCCTCCTGCCCGGGGCGGAGGTACCGGCCTCTTGCCCGGAGGGAGCTCGGAGCCCATGGCCCAGCGCTGCCCGGGCAACCCGCCGCGTCCGTCTGGGAGCGGGGCCCGCGGCACGGCTGTGCCTGGGGCGCTGCTGAGGGTGCCCGTGCCCTGCGTGCCCGGGTGGGTGCTGCAGGGGTGGGTGCTGCAGGGGTGGGTGCTGCAGGGGTGGGTGCTGCAGGGATGGGTGCTGCAGGATGGGTGCTGCGGGAATGGGTGCTGTGAGGATGGGTGCCACAGGGGTGGGTACCACAGGGATGGGTGCCACAGGGATGGGTGCTCCTGAGATGGGTGTTGTGTGGATGGATGCTGCAGGGGTGGGTGCTGTGGGGATGGGTGCCGCAGGGGTGGATACCACAGGGATGGGTGCCACAGGGATGGGTGCTCCTGGGATGGGTGTTGTGTGGATGGATGCTGCAGGATGGGTGCCACAGGGATAGGTGCTCCTGGGTTGGATGCTGTGGGGATGGGTGCTGCAGGGATGGACGCTGCAGGTGTGGGTGCTACTGGGATGGGTACCACTGGGAAGGGTGCCACAGGGATGGGTGCTCCTGAGATGGGTGTTGTGTGGATGGATGCTGCAGGGGTGGGTGCTGCGGGGAAGGGTGCTGCAGGGATGGGTGCTGCAGGATGGATGCTGCGGGGATGGGTGCCACTGGGAGGGGTGCTGCAGGGATGGGTGCTCCTGGGATGGGTGTTACGTGGACGGATGCTGTGGGGGTGGGAGCTGCGGGGGTGGGTGCTGCAGGGTGGGTGCTGCGGGGTGGTTTGGGTGACATGGGCATGACCTCAGGGCGCGTGGGAAGGAGGCGGTTTGCTCCAGCGCTGTGAATCCCGGGTGGAAGGTGGCAATTCCCCGGCGGCTGCCGCGGAGCTGTGGGAGGAGGAGGAGGGAGGTGATGAAGGCAGGCTCTGCAGCGCCTTTCTGCTTGCTTCCTGCCGTTAACTGTTTGCTGGCCGGGCCGCTCTGCTCCATCCATGGGAACCGTAGCTCACCGCCTGCTCCCACGGAAAGTCAGGCTGCGGGGGTCAGACCCCCGGCTCGGGGGCTGCGAGGGGCAGGGGGCAGGGGCAGGGCAGCACCCTGCCCACAGCTGTGCCCCGTTCCCACATCCCGAGACTGGGGATTTGCTGGGGGCTGCTGGGCAGGGGGGCATTTTGTTGGGAGAGGGAGTGTCTCTTGCGAAGGGGCCGTTGGGGTGACCAGAACGGGTCATCGCGGCGGCACCGGTGTGATTCAAGGTCTCCGGCCGCGCGGGATGCTCGAGCCCCGTGACGGTGCCCGGAGTCTGACTGCGGCTGAGTGTCCCTGCGCTCGGGCACTGCTCCGTCCCTGCCCCATGGGGCCAGCAGCCACGGCCTTGTCCCCGCCACCACTTCCCCGAGCGACGGCTGCGGCTCCTGCGGCTCCGGCACACCGGCTGTGACGCGGGGCTGCGGGGGCTCGGCGCAGCCCACGCCCGGCGCAGCGTGCGCCCACGGACGCTCCCTGTTTGGGCAGAGCCTCGTCGGCATCCCCGGTGCGCGGCCGTGCCGGCTGGAGCTGGGCTGCAGAGCCCGGAGCTCCGGCGCGGTGCTGTCCTGGGCATCCCGCGGCCGGGCCGGCGTGCGGTGGCGTCAGGGCCAGGCCGGGAGCAGCGCGGCGCCTGATCCTTCGGGCTTCTTCTCCGTCTCGCCGCTCCACTCCGGGCTTCGCGCTGGGGCCCAGCCAGCAGCGGAAAGTTCCCTGACGTTCCGGCTCTTCCGGAGCAGCTGCTGTGCCGCTCTCGTGGCCAGATGTTGGCTGCCGTAACATCTGTAAGGCGAGCTGACTCAGCAGCTCTGGTGAGGGACGGACCTGGCCCCAGGTCAGGGCTGCGGAAGCACCGTGTTCCGGTTCATCCTGGCTCTTGGAGCTCCCCTGCTCCGAGACCCACGTGGCACAGGGCACTCCAGCCGCAGCCGCCTTCCCACGGGGAATCGGAGTCCCCCTGGGGTGCACGTGCCCGGCCCTCTGTCCTCACAGCCTGCACCTGGGGCTCCAGCAGTTCTTCCTTCTGCAGGAACAAGGACCAGCATCTTCCTGGGATGCGGCGCTGTGGGTGCTGTGTGTACGGACGCACGGGGCGCGGGCAGCCCAGAGAGCCAGCCCCATCCCGGGCTGTGCCATCCGCATGCTGGGCTGTGCCAGCCCCATCCTGGGCTGCGCCATCCGCATGCAGGGCTGTGCCTTCCTCATCCGGGGCTGTGCCATCCGCATGCTGGGCTGTGCCAGCCCCATCCCGGGCTGTGCCTTCCTCATCCGGGGCTGTGCCAGCCCCATGCCGCGCTGTGCCATCCGCATGCCGGGCTGTGCCTTCCTCATCTGGGGCTGTGCCATCCGCATCTGGGGCTGTGCCATCCTCATCCCGCTCTGTGCCGACCGGATCCCGGGCTGGACCCAGAGCAGTGTGGCCAGGGGGGCGAGGGAGGGGATTCTGCCCCTCTGCTCCCCTCTGGAGAGACCCCCCCTGGAGTTCTGCCTCCAGCTCTGGGGCCCCCAACAGCAGGAGGACACGGAGCTGTTGGAGCGAGGCCAGAGGAGGCCCCGGAGATGCTCCGGGGGCTGGAGCCCCTCTGCCATGGGGCCAGGCTGGGGGAGTTGGGGGGTTCAGCCTGGAGCAGGGAAGGCTCCGGGGAGACCTCAGAGCCCCTTCCAGTGCCTGGGGGGTACAGGAGAGCTGGGGGGGCTTTTCCAAGGGCAGGGGGTGACAGGACAAGGGGTGACGGGTTGGAACGGGCAGAGGGAGATGGAGCTGGGCCATGGGGAAGGAATTCTTCCCGCAGAGGGTGGGGGGCACTGGGACAGGTTCCCAGAGAAGCTGTGGGTGCCCCATCCCTGGGAGTGCCCAAGGCCAGGCTGGGTGAGGCTGGGAGCACCCTGGGCTATGGGAGGGGTCCCTGCCCGTGGCAGGGGGTGGCGCTGGGGGGGCTCAGGTCCCTCCCCACCCAACCCATTCCGTGGCCCCAGGATTCCCCGCGCGGTGCGGGCACGTTGTGCCCAGGCTCTGGCTCTGCGTCCCAGCGGGCCGTGCCGGGGGGAGGGAACGCTCTGAAAACCCCGGCAGCTTTGGGAGCTTTGGGAACGCGGCCCTGGGTGGGACAGCGCGGGGGGCGCTCCCCGCCGGGGGGGCTCCGCGTTTCCGTGGGTTGGGGGCTGTAGGGAAGGACGCGGCGGGGGGGCTGGCAGAAGGCATTGGCTTGGTGCGCAGCCGCGGGATGCGGGAGGAGGACGGGGAGCGGCGAGGACGGGGCGGTGCTGCGGGGCGCCGGGGGGGTCGTTACGGCTGGCTCGACCTGGGGGGGTGAAGGGGGCACGGCTGGGAGCGCGTGAATCCCTTCAGCAGTTCCGCGATTCCGGGGAGCCAGGGCTTGCCGAAGGGTTCAGCGGGATGGGGTGCGCGCAGGGGGTGCGCGCAGGGGGTGGGCGCAGGGGATGTGCGCAGGGGGCGCGCAGGGGGTACGCGCGGGGGGGGCGCGCGGGGGGTGGGCGCGGGGGGGGGCGCAGGGGATGTGCGCAGGGGGTGGGCGCGGGGGGGGCGCGCAGGGGGTGGGCGCGGGGGGGGGCGCAGGGGATGTGCGCAGGGGGTGGGCGCGGGGGGGGCGCGCGGGGGGTGGGCGCGGGGGGGGGCGCAGGGGATGTGCGCAGGGGGTACGCGCAGGGGGCGCGTAGGGGGTGTGCGCAGGAGGCGCGCAGGGGGTACGTAGGGGGTACGCGCGGGGGGTGCGCGCGGGGGGGGGCGCAGGAGTCGCGCAGGGGGTGGGCGCAGGGGGTGTGCCAGCTGGCTCTGCCACGGGAACCCGGAGTTCGGGAAGGGACGATGTAGACGCTCCCGCTCCCCCCCAGGAGCAACTCCCGGCCCCTGGGAGCGGTTGGGAGGGGCCGGCGGGGTGACCGCGCTGGTCCCCTGCCCGAAGGCCGGTTATCCGTGCCCGCGTTGCCCCCGATGCCGCGCGGCGGGTGCCGACACCTCGGTGATGGACACGCTGCGCCCCCGCCGCCCCCCGTGTGCTCCTCGGGAGACGGCCCCTCCTCATTCCCGCGGAATTCTGCCGTGGCGCGGCTGCTCCCGGGAGCGGGGCGGCAGGTGCTGCGAGCCAGGGGGGATCCCGGCTGGCACCTCACGTCCCGGCGGCCGCGGCGCAGGTGGCAGGGCCGCGCGTTGGCACCTTGGCACGTTGGCGCCTTGGCGCGTCGGCACGTTGGTGCGTCGGCGCGTCGGCGCGTTGGCGCGTCGGCGTGTTGGCGCCTTGGCACGTTGGCACGTTGGCGCGTCGGCGCGTTGGCGCGTCGGCAGGCGCCTTCTACCCGGGGTCAGCCATCGGCACCCGCTGCTTCGGGGCAGGAGGGAACGGGTCCAACCCGTCTTCTGCCCGGGAAGCGCTGGCGTGGCGTGGGGAGGCTCCCGGGGTTCTGGGGGAGAGGGAAGGAGCTCCGGGCGAGCAGGGGGCTGGGCCGTGGCGGGGGGCGGATGGTGGGATCTGTGGGCTCGGGAGAGGGGGAGAGGGGGTGGGAGGGCCTGGCTGTGCCGTGGGGATCCTGGGGAGCCGAGATTTCCCTGTGTCCTGGGGCTGCGGCCAACGACCAGGCGACCAGTGGGGAGCTGGAGCGAAGGGCGTACTCGGAAATGGCGAGGGCCGCCCGCGGAGGAGGCTGAGGGGTCGAAGGGAGGCCGCGTCCGGACAGGTGGCGGGTTTGGGGGGGTCAAAGGCTCCTGGAGAAGGAGCAGGAGACGGGGATGGTGGCGGGCAGATGTTCCCTGGAGAGCCCTCGGGAGCGGGAGAGCTGGGCTGGATCACGGGCAGAGCTCCCCGAAGGGCAGGCGGGAGCGCAGCGGGAGCCAAGCGCCGCCGGATTTCCTTCCCAGAGGGAGTGGAGATGAGGCGTGCTGCGAGGAAACGGGGAGAGGGAAAAGGGCTGGGGAAAGGGAGAGGAAAGGGGGAGAGGGAAAAGGGCTGGGGAAAAGGAGGAGGAAAAGGGGAGAGGGAAAAGGGCTGGGGAAAAGGAGGAGGAAAAGGGGAGAGGGAAAAGGGCTGGGGAAAGGGAGAGGAAACGGGGAGAGGGAAAAGGGCTGGGGAAAAGGAGAGGAAAGGGGGAGAGGGAAAAGGGCTGGGGAAAGGGAGAGGAAACGGGGAGAGGGAAAAGGGCTGGGGAAAAGGAGAGGAAAGGGGGAGAGGGAAAAGGGCTGGGGAAAGGGAGAGGAAACGGGGAGAGGGAAAAGGGCTGGGGAAAAGGAGAGGAAAGGGGGAGAGGGAAAAGGGCTGGGGAAAGGGAGAGGAAACGGGGAGAGGGAAAAGGGCTGGGGAAAAGGAGAGGAAAGGGGGAGAGGGAAAAGGGCTGGGGAAAGGGAGAGGAAAGGGGGAGAGGGAAAAGGGCTGGGGAAAGGGAGGAGGAAAGGGGGAGAGGGAAAAGGGCTGGGGAAAGGAGGAGAAAAGGGGGAGAGGGAAAAGGGCTGGGGAAAAGGAGGAAAGGGGGAGAGGGAAAAGGGGGAGAGGGAAAAGGGGGAGAGGGAAAAGGGCTGGGGAAAGGGCGAGGAAAGGGGGAGAGGGAAAAGGGCTGGGGAAAAGGAGAGGAAAGGGGGAGAGGGAAAAGGGCTGGGGAAAGGGAGAGGAAAGGGGGAGAGGGAAAAGGGGGAGAGGGAAAAGGGCTGGGGAAAAGGAGGAAAGGGGGAGAGGGAAAAGGGCTGGGGAAAGGGAGAGGAAAGGGGGAGAGGGAAAAGGGCTGGGGAAAGGGAGAGGAAAGGGGGAGAGGGAAAAGGGCTGGGGAAAGGGAGAGGAAAGGGGGAGAGGGAAAAGGGCTGGGGAAAGGGAGAGGAAAGGGGGAGAGGGAAAAGGGCTGGGGAAAAGGAGAGGAAACGGGGAGAGGGAAAAGGGCTGGGGAAAAGGAGAGGAGGAGGGTCCAGGGGGGGCTGCGCGCTCCTGCTCGGCCGTGCGCTTCGGCGGGGGCCTGGGCTGAGCGCTGGGGCCGGGGAGCGGGGCTGGCGGGGCGGCGAGGGGCCGGCGGCAGTCGGTGCGTGTCTCCCGGTACCGGCCGCGCCGGCCCCCGCGGGGCTCCCGCTGCTGCCCCCCCGCAGCCGCGCGGGGGCGCCCGCCGGTCCCGCGCCGCGACGTGGAGCCCCCCGGCCCCGGGGCCGCCGGAGCACCGCGGGGGGGACCGCGAGCGCCTCCGCGGGGGCTGCTCCGCCGCCTCTGCCCGCGCGGGGCCGGGCGAAGGGCAGCGCCTGCCCGGCCGGGGCTCGGTGCCCGCGGGGGGCGGCCCCGTTCCGGGGCGGGCCCGGCCTCGCGCTGGCAGCCCGCCGGAGCGCGGCGCGGGCACGCGGGTGCGGCGTGCGGGGTCCCGCTGCGCCGCCTCCCCGGGGCCGGCCGCCCGCACCGGCAGCGGCCCAGAGCGGCGGGCGGCCCGGGGCCATGGGGCAGCCCCGCAGCTGACGATGGCCGAGGGCTGGCGCTGGAGCGAACCGGGCCGGGCCCCACCGCGGCCCGGCCCCCGCCGCGCCGTCAGCGTCTGCGAGTCGCTGGACCTGCCGGGAGCCGCCGCCGTCCAGGCCGCCGTCCAGGCCGCCCAGCAGCAGCGGCGGCGGCCCAAGAGCTTCTGCGCCGCCGGGAACGGGGTGGCCGCCGCGGCCCTGCTCCCCCCGCCGCCCCCCGCCCGCGCCCGCGGCAGCCTCCTGGACTTCTTCCGCCTGCGCCCGCCGCGCGGGCCGGGCCCGGGGGGCGAGGGCGAAGACCCCGCGTCGCCGCTCGCCGGGCCCGACGGGGCGCGGCGCCCGCGGCCCAGCAGCGTGACCTTCCTGCCCTCGACGCGGCGGGCGCAGCCCGCCGACGGCCCCGGCTTCCTCCGGGGGGGCTCCCTGTGGGGCAGCCGCCGCTGGAACCTCTTCGGGGGCAGCGGCCGGAGCGGCCCCAGCCCCAGGAAGAACTTCAGCTCCCTGCGCAAGAGCTTCAGCTTCCGCCTGCGCCGGGGCCACGAGCTGCGGCGGTCCGAGTCGGGGGGGCTGCTGCGCCCCGCGCGTCTCCGCACCAAGAGCGAGGGCGACGCCGGCTCCCTCCACGCTTGCCCCAGCAAGCGGGACCTGCTCTACCCGGAGCTGGCCAGGGTCGGGGGCGGGCTGCAGGCCGAGCCCGGGCAGGCGGGGGGACTCTGGAGACTCCTCACCGGCCGCTTCCGAAGGCGAGAGCGCGGCAGCGCGTGCCCCAAGGACCCCCGCGGTGGCGCCGAGCCCGTCCTCCTGGTCAGCGGCCCGCTGCGGGCGCTGGGTAAGTGAGCGGGGAGCGGTGCTGGGGACAGGCAGCCGCGGCCCCCCCGGCCGAGGTCCCGGGCCCCCGGTTGCGCGCCGGCGCTCCGCGGGGTTCGCGCTCCGGGAAGCTCGGCTGCGGCGAGGTGGCGTGGGCGTTGGCGGGGGCGTTTGGCGCTCCGGTGGCCGTGGGCTCCGCCGTCGGGGCTGACGGAGCCGCAGCGTGGCCGGCTGGGGGAGAAGCGACCCCCGCGGGTCGGGGTCCCTCACTGGCTGCACCCCCGGGAGCCGAGCACCTGTATCCCCCATGCTCGTCCCGGTGCCGTCCCAGCGAGAGCCGCGGGAGCTGAGCCCCGTGCGGCGCCGCCGGGAGCAGAGGGAAGTGAAACTCTGTGGGACGGGGACGGGAACGGGGACGGGGGTCCTGTTAGTGGCCCCCGAGCCAACGCTGGGCGACCTGGGGGGTTGGCAGAGCAGAGGCGCGGAGCGTGCGGGGACTGGGGGGGACACAGCCTGCGCCTCCCTCCTGTGAGCGCTGCCTGGGGCCGGGGCGATGCTCTGCGGGGCCTTCCCTGGTGCTGAGCGGGGGCCGTGTTTTGGGAGCGCGCTGGTGGCACCCCGAGTGATGTGGCAGAGGGCAGCACTGGCTGGGAGGGGGGCACGGGACCCCCATGGGGGTCAGGCACGTGGTGGGGACCGGCTGACAAGCTGGCGTTGGGCCTCACTGGTCTCGGTGCTGGGGCGGTGCAGGCGCGTGGGGGTCACGCTGGCAGCGCCCACCCTACTGGTGCCCACGCCGTCGGTGCCCCGTGCAGAAGCAAACGTGGGGGTTCGCCGTGCGCCCGGCTGGGGCTGGGGGCTCCGGAGCAGCGGCCACGGGCGTTGATCTGCCTGCGCCGGCCGGGGCCCGCTGCTCCCGGGGAGGCAGGGCAGCCGCTTTCTGGAGCACCTCCGCGTTGCCATCGCTCTGTTCCCGAGCCCAGGCGCTGGGGAGGCACTTCCCTGGCTCGGCTCCCGTGCCAGAGGGACGGATTGGGGCTGGCGGGCTCCCCCCGCAATCCGCAGGCTCCCGCGGCAGCGGCGGCCCGGGGGAGCTGTGTGCCCAGGCCGCGTTCCCGGGAGAGCCAGGCTGCGGGCGCCGGAGCGGCGCGAGGGGCTCCTTCCTGCCAGACCCTGTCGCTGGGGCTTGCTCTGCCTTCCCGGGAGCGGTCCTGGAGGCTCGGGGGCTCTGGGTGGGTGGCCACGCACGCTGCGGGTGCAGGGATGGGAGACGGGGGTGCGCGTCGCCCGCGGGCCCGCGGGAGGTTCCCAGGCGGGGGGAGACTGCGCTCATGGCTGGGGAATGTGGGTGTATCCGGGCAGGGAGAGCCGGGCCCTGCCCGAGCAGCGGGGGCCTGTTCTTGCTTGCCGGTGGCTTCCAGCAGCCGCTGGCCCGGCCGCGTTCCCAGGGGAGCAGCCGAGGTTGGGCACGTGTGTCGGAGTCCTCACGCCTCGCCTGGCTGCTCTGCAGGGACAGGCCGGGGCTCGCGTCGGGTCTGGCTGCCGGAGACCCTTCGGAGGGGACCGGCCAGCTGCCACCACAGCGCTGGTCCTCAGGGCAGGTGGCATTTGCCACTGTGGCTGGTGGCACGGCCCGGGGACTGGCCTCACCGGGGCCTGCGGCTCCTGCAGCAGAGCGAGCCCTGCGGGGCTGTCGCCGGGTGTCCGTGTTCCCCTCGAACACCCTTTGTCATGGAGTCATGGAGCCACTGAACGGTTTGGGTGGGAAACAACCTCAAAGCCCCCCCAGTGCCCCCCCTGCCACGTGCAGGGACCCCTCCCATAGCCCAGGGTGCTCCCAGCCTCATCCAGCCTGGCCTTGGGCACTGCCAGGGATGGGGCACCCACAGCTTCTCTGGGAACCTGTCCCAGTGCCCCCCACCCTCTGCGGGAAGAATTCCTTCCCCATGGCCCAGCTCCATCTCCCTCTGCCCGTTCCAACCCGTCACCCCTTGTCCTGTCACCCTCTGCCCTTGGAAAAGCCCCCCCAGCTCTCCTGTCCCCCCCGGCACTGGAAGGGGCTCTGAGGTCTCCCCGGAGCTTCCCTGCTCCAGGCTGAACCCCCCAACTCCCCCAGCCTGGCCCCATGGCAGAGGGGCTCCAGCCCTCGCAGCATCTCCGGGGCCTCCTCTGGCCTCGCTCCAACAGCTCCGTGTCCTCCTGCTGGTGGGGGCCCCAGAGCTGGAGGCAGAACTGCAGGGGGGGTCTCCCCAGAGCGGAGCAGAGGGGCAGAATCCCCTCCCTCACCCCCCTGGCCATGCTGCTCTGGATCCAGCCCAGGATCCAGTTGGTTTCTGGGCTCCAGCACCCCCAGCACCCCCAGCCCTCCCCCTCAGGGCTGTTCCCGATCCATCCCCAGCCTGGCCCGGTGCTGGGATTGCCCCGACCCCTGGGCAGGACCCTGCCCTTGGCCTGGCTGAACTCCCTGCAGTCGGCACGGTCCCACCTCTCCACCCTGCCCAGTCCCTCTGGATGCCATCCCTGCCCCCCACCCTGCCCAGTCCCTCTGGATGCCATCCCTGCCCCCACCCTGCCCAGTCCCTCTGGGTGCCATCCCTGACCCCCAGCCTGCCCAGTCCCTCTGGGTGCCATCCCTGCCCCCCGGCCTGCCCAGTCCCTCTGGGTGCCATCCCTGCCCCCCAGCCTGCCCAGTCCCTCTGGGTGCCAGCCCTGCCCCCACCCTGCCCAGTCCCTCTGGATGCCAGCCCTGCCCCCCACCCTGCCCAGTCCCTCTGGATGCCAGCCCTGCCCCCCAGTGTCCCTGTGTCACACAGCTCGGGGTCACTGGGAAATTGCTGGGGGTGCCCTCGATCCCACCGTCCGTGCGGCTGACAGAGGTGTTGAACAGCGCCGGTCCCGGTCCCGATCCCAGAGGAACCGTGTATTTCCCGTTACCTGCCTGGCTGAGCCCCCGAGCCGCCTCCTCCCGGGGTCAGCGGGATGCGGGATGGAGTTTGCAGCCCAAACCCGCTGCTGCTTCTCCCGTCTGCGGAGGGTTAGGTTGGATACCGGGGACGATTCCTTCCCGGGAAGGGCTGCCAGGGTGGGAAGGGGCTGCCCAGGAGGGGGAGTCCCCATCCAGGGGGGGTTTAGGAACCAGGAGCCGTGAGGCCGAGGCGCCCAGGCCCATGGGACAGTGGGGGCTGGGCCGTGCTGGGTAACGGTGGGACTCGACGGCTTTAAAGGTCTTTCCCACCCAAACAATTCCGTGTGTCCTGTCCCCCGGCGTCTCTCCCCTCGGTCCGTGGGGCTGGCTCGCCCCGGTGGCAGCGCAGCGCCTCCAGGCCGGCCCACCCTGGATGGGACGAGCCCGACCTCGGCGCCGCTCCGACACGGCACCGCTGGCCGCGGCAGCGCTCGCAACGTCCCCTGGGCGCCGCAGGGCCGTGGGTGCTGGTGGTGCCACCCGCACCCCGGGGGGCGGCTGCGGCGCGCTTGTCCGCTCCCAGAAAAGTGGGGGCGCGGGTGCAGGCGGAGCTCCCAGCGCCTGCTGCCCCCTGCGCAGCCCCCCGGCGCTTCTTCCCAGCGGGGGCCCTCCTGGACGTGCCCGAGGGCCGAAACCCCGGCCGGCCGGGGGCCGGGGGTCCCGTGCTGCGCCCTGGGGCCGGGTGGGCCGTCGCTCCCTGCGGGTGGGGTGTCCGGCTGTGCCGGGGGGCTGCCGCAGGATCAGGGAATCCCGGCTGCTGGGCTGCGAGGCGGGATGAGGGGTGACGGGAGGATTTTCCCTAAGTGCTCCCGGGGAGGGCAGGCGCCCCCGGAGCGGGAGAACAACCGGGAGCGCGGCCAGCCTGGGCCCAGCAGGGTCACCGTGGCGGGTGATGGGAGCAACGTCGTTGGCATCGGGGTGCGGGGAGCGCCCGTGCGGAGGAGCCCTCTGCTAGGCACAGGCTCGGGAAAGCTGGGGTGCGGGGAGATCTACCTCCACTTCAGCCAAGCCTTTGGCACGGTCTCCCATGGCATCCTCACAGCCCAGCTTAGGGAGTGCGGGCTGGACCGTTGGGCAGTGGGGTGGGTTGGGAACTGGCTGGAGGAAAGAGCTCAGTGGGTTGTGGTCAGTGGGGCAGAGTCTGGTTGGGGGCCTGTGGCCAGTGGTGTCCCCCAGGGGTCAGTGCTGGGTCCAGCACTATTCAATACATTCGTCAATGACCTGGAGGAAGGGATGGAATGTCCTCTCAGCAGGTTTGCTGACCACACCAAACTGGGAGGGGTGGCTGCCACACCAGAAGGCCGTGCTGCCGTCCAGCGTGCCCTGGCCAGGCCGGAGAGCTGGGGGGAGACGTCGGATGCAGTTCAATAAGGGCAAGTGTGAAGTGCTGCATCTGGGGAGGAACAGCCCCCTGGATCAGCACAGGCTGGGGCTGATCTGTTGGAGGGCAGCTCTGGGGAAAAGGACCTTGGAGTCCTGATGGAGAAGAGGGTGGCCACGAGCCAGCAGTGTGCCCTCGGGCCAAGAAGGCCAGTGGCACCCTGGGGTGCGTTAAGGAGAGCGTGGCCAGCAGGTCGAGGGAAGTTCTCCTCCCCCTCTGCTCTGCGCTGGGGAGGCCTCCCCTGGAGTGCTGTGTCCAGCTCGGGGCTCCTCAGCTCCAGAAGGACAAGGAGCTGCTGGAGAGGGCCCAGCGCAGGGCCCCTGAGATGGGGAAGGGCCTGGAGCACCTTCCATGTGAGGGAAGGCTGGGAGAGCTGGGGCTGTTCAGCTGGGAGAAGAGGGGGCTGAGGGGGGTCTGATCAGTGCTGATCAATATCTAAAGGGGGGTGTCAGGGGGATGGGGCCAGGCTCTGCTCAGGGGTGTCCAGGAACAGGACGAGGGGCAGTGACCATCAACTGGCAAACAGAAAGTTCACCCTGACCGTGAGGAAACCCTTCTGCCCTGTGAGGGTGCCAGAGCCCTGGGACAGGCTGCCCAGAGAGGGGGGAGTCTCCTTCCCTGGAGCCTTTCCAAAGCCCCTGGACTTGTTCCTGTGGGATCTGCTCTGGGGGGTCCTGCTCTGGCAGGGGGTTGGACTGGATGGTCTCTGGGGGTCCCTTCCAACCCCCACCGCGCAGCCCAGGGAGGGTTCCGCGCGGCCGTATTCCCCTCTCCCGGCGGGATGGCCTGGTTTTTGGGGGGCTCTGAGCTGACTCCCTGCCCTCCCCTGCTCGGCGTTGGGCTGCGCCGGGCGCACGCGAGAGAGGGCGGTGGGGGAAGGGGGGTGTTGCGTCGGTAACGGGGGGTCGGGCAGGGGGTTGAGGTGATCCTGACCCGTATCGTCCCTCGCCGGCACCTGCCCCGGCGCAGCTGGGGGCGGGCAAGGAGCAGGGACGTCGCTCTGGGTTTCGAGAGGGCGGCTGCTGGATCCGGCCCCGTGCGCTCCCTCCGGGGAAGCTGGCGGAGCCCGGAAGGTGCCGAGGAGGTGCTGGGGCACGGACCCGGGGCCTGACTCCTCGGGGGCGGTGTGTGCGGTGGGTGCAGGGCCGGTCTCAGCGCAGGGGAGGGAGCGCCAAAGCCCAGTGCCGCTGCGCTGGGCCTCAACGGCCGGAGCGGGGCTCCGGGATTTGGGACGGGGTCGTGCCGGTGCCACAGCCCCCGCGGAGCTCGTGCGGGGGGAGGGGGGGAGCCGTCTCCGCGTCGCCCGCGCTGCCCCTTCCCGCCGCAGACGGGACCCTTGGAACGGGATCCGTGGGCGCCGTGTGTTTGCTCGGGCTCCGGCCGGGTGTCCGGGCTGGTTTCGGTGCCCGGGGTTGCGGCGTCCCGGTTGGCTCGGCAGCGGCTTGGATAACGAGGCGGTTAATGATTAGTGCGTGGCGCTAGCGCTGGGTACGTGGACCCGCTGACCCGGGGGCAGGGTGAGGGGCCCAGGGACACCGGAGACGGGAATGCCAGCCCCGTGTCCTGGCAGCGCTGACCCTGCGGCAGAGCTGCCTGCGCCCGGGCAGCTCCACGCCGAAGCGTCGGGCCTGCGAGTCCTTCTGCCGCGCTGGGGCGCCTCGGGGGGCTGCGTCCCGCGTCGCGCAGCCGAGCCCGCCGTCGCGCTGCATCTCGCTGCGCCAGGGGTACCCGCCGCAGCGCCGGCCGGCCGGCCGCTCTCTACCGTCAAACAACGAAGGGAAGGGGGAGGAGGGGGCGACCGGGGAATGGCCGGCGCCGCAGCGAGGCCGGCAGCGGGCGAACCGCCGCTCCCCGACGCCTGCGTGATGGTGACCAGGGCGAGGGGGTGCCCCGCGGCGCTGCCGCGGGTGGAGGCCGGTGCCGAGGCTCCGGCACTGCCGGGAGGTGCCGGGACCGACCTGCCTGCCTGGGTTTGGGCCATGCCTCGGGTCGGGCCGGGTCGCCGTGGGCTTCCTTCTGCGGGAAGACGGGGATCTGCTGCCTGCCCCGGCGGGGGTCGGCACAAGCAGCTGCTGCCACTCCTGCACTCCCCGCTCGCCGGGGCGCTGGGGGGTTCTGGCAGCTCCGGAGGGGAGCGGTGCTGTCGGAGCCGGGGCTCCCACACCCAAATCGGCCCAAATCCTGCCGCTGCGGCTTTTCCCTCCTGACACGCCGAGCCGAGCTCCCCGGGGTCTGCAGGGGGCTCCAGCGGTGTTCTGGGAATGCTGCTTCCCTCACCCGGGGGGGCACGCTGACCCCTCCTGCCTCCCGGGACTTCGGCTCTCCCAGCTCACCTGAGCCAGAGCTGCAGCCTGGCCGGGGGGTGCCAGCACTCGGGGGTGCCGGGGGGCTTCATCCAAGGGCCCTTCCTCGGTTCTCCGCAAGCCCGGCTGTGGAGCGAGCGGGTGCTGGGGAGGGGGCACGGGGCTGGGGGGCACGGGGCTGGGGGGGCGCCCACGCTGCCACAGACCCCCCCGGCAGCTCCGCCGCGCCGGAGCGGGATGTTTTCCTGCTGGAGAGGCGCCTTTGCTCCCGCAGGAGGCCATCGGCGGAGGGGCACGGCCTGGGTGGGAGGTGGGCGTGAGGGTCTTCCGCTGGCGCTGGAGGGGCCACGTTGGGGCCTGGCCCCCCAGGATCCCTGCTCAGGGCCGTGCCAGGGGTTGTGAAGGAATCCGGGGCTGTCCTCGGCACGGGGTCTCTGCTCCTTCGTCCCGTTGTCCGTAAACTCTTGCTTTTGGCCTCCTGGGTGCTGGAACAATGGGGGGTTCGAGGCAGGGACCCCCGCTCCCTGCTCTGTCCCAGGGACACCCCCAGGGAGCCCCACTCCCGGTCCTGGCACAGGGACACCCCCGGGGAGCCTCACGGCCTGCTCCATCCCAGGGACACCCCCGGGGAGCCCCACTGCCTGCCCTGGCACAGGGACACCCCCAGGGAGCCCTGCTGCCTGCCCCAGCCCAGGGACAGCCCCATCCTGCTCCTGGGGTTCCTTGCTCCCTGCTCCATCCCAGGGACACCCCCGGGGAGCCCCACTCCCTGCTCCATCCCACGGACACCCCCGGGGAGCCCCACTCCCTGCTCCATCCCATGGACACCCCCGGGGAGCCCCGCTCCCTGCTCCATCCCATGGACACCCCCGGGGAGCCACACTCCCTGGTCCATCCCAGGGACACCCCCGGGGAGCCCTGGTCCCTGCCCTGGCCCAGGGATAGCCGGGTCCCCCCCCCCGCACCCAAAGAGCATCCATGGAGCCACTCCGGACCCACAGCTGCTGGTGCTGTGCCGGCTCACACTTGGCGTGTGTGGCGGGGGTGTTACATCGGGGGGCCGATACATCGGGGGGTGTTACATCGGGGGGGTGCTGCGGTTGGGGTGTTTTTGTTCACTCAGGGCCCCCCCAGCAGGTCAGAAATCAAAGTGAGGGAGCCTTGGGAATCATGGGGGCAGGAACAGGAATTGGGGCAAAGGGAGTCACCGACCGGCTGCTGGGGGGGCCGAGGAGCCCGGGGGGGCCAAGGAGCCTGGCGTCGCCCCCCCGCCCCGCCCGGCTGCGCTGGCATCGCCTGCAGGGCCCTGGCACGGCCCCGGGTGAGGCACCGCCTCGGCAAGGCCTGCGGCCGCCGCTCGCCCAGCCGGTTGGGTTGGGGCACCCCGGCGCGGAGCCGGGGGCTGGGGCTGGCACCGGGGCGCGGCGTGGGGCGTGGCGTGGGGCGCGGCGGGGGGCAGGAGCAGCTGCCGCGGCGGGGCAGCTCTAGGGCCGCCCTCCCCGTTGGCCTGGCCTGGGGTGGCGGGAGCTGGGGGCAGCCCCCAGGCCACCGTCTCGAGCCGCTGCCCACGGTTGGGTCCCGTGGATTCGCCCCGCCCGAGCCCGCGGCAGGCCGGCGGAGGGGTCGGCGCCTCGCGGTCCGGTTCGTGGAGGAGCCGCGCTCCCGCGGGCTTCCCGGCTCCGAAGCGCCGCTCCTCCTCGCCCCCCGTGCCGTAACCTTCGGGGGGGAATGTCCTTCCTCGCCAAGGGAAGGTGCGGCAGGAGCGGCTGCTGCCCACCTCTGATACTCTGGGTGCTGCGGCGGGTCCAGTTGTGCTTGGGCAGCGTGGCTGTGGAGCAGCGCCTGGAGATGGTTTGGATCACGCCGAGCCTTCTCCCGCGCCGCTCGAAGCCGGGCGCAGCCGCCACGGGCCTCGTCCCGCGCCTGCGGGTCACGGAACGAGCCGCCGATGCGTTGCGTTCCCCGTCGGTCCCGAACGCAGGCCGTAGCGCGCCGGCACCTCTTCCCGGCACGCTGGAGCGCGCGAGCGCAGCGCTCGGGGCGCCGCTGGCACCGCCGCGTGCCGCCACGCCGGGGTCCTTCGCGGCATCTGCCCCCCGCGAAGGCGCCCCCTCTCCAGGGCTTCCGTCGTCCCACGAGCCTCGGGAAGGGGATGGCGGGCGCTTTGTGCTCCCGCGGGGCAAGGACGGGGGGTCCCGCCCACGGCCGGGGGTCCTGCACCCCCTCGCTGCCCGCGGCTTGGCCGCCCCTCCCCGGCCGGAGCTCCGGCGGCGGAGCCTCGCACGGCTCCGTGTCTCCAGGGAAAGCAGGAGGGAGAAGCGGCACAACGCCTGCCCAGGGCGCCGGGGGGGCGCGGGGGGAGGCTGCGAGAGCCGCTGACCCCCCGTCTCTGTCGCAGATTCCTTTGTGAACAGCCAGGAATGGACCCTGAGTCGCTCGGTGCCGGAGCTGAAGGTGGTGAGTATCCCGGCCCCCCCGGCCCCTCCAGATCCCCGGGAAAACCCCTGGTACCCCGCGGCCGAGTCGGGGGGCTTCAGCCTCGCCGGGGGGGAGAGGAGCTGGGGGAGGGCAGGGCGCTGGGGTGTGGCAGGCCCCGGGCGCCCCTCACCCTCCTCCTGGCCGTGGCAGAGCTGGACCTCTGCCCGGGCCAGACCCCGCGGGGCAGACCCTGGGTGGGTCGGACCTGCGTCCTCCCTCCCCCGTCGCAGGGGGGTCGCCCGCGTGGGCCGGGTCGCGCCCTGGTTTGAGCCTCGCTGACCCCAGCTCTGAGCTGGGGCTTCCCTGGCCACGTCCCGGCCACGTCCCGGCCACGACCCCCCAGCCGTGGCCGCCCCGCGGTGCCCCTGCGCTGGGGGGGCGAGGAAACCCTCACCACGTCGCTACCGGCCTTCACCACCCTCTCGTGGGCTGCGGGCTCCAGCGGGGGGGCTGCCTCTGCCCCCTCGTGCCCCATTCGTGTGGGACGAGTCCACGAGTGGGGGGCTCTTGGGGTGCAGCGTCTCTGGGGGGCTGTACCCCCCCGGCCTGCCGTGGCCAGTGGCTGCGTGCCCGTGGGCTGGGGCCAGCAGTGGGGCAGGAGGGCACGGGGGGTCTGGCGAGCTCGAGGGGCGGAAGCTGCGCTGGGACCATGGGCTTGCAGGGTGGGGGACACGGGCTCGTGGGCTGGGGGCCACAGGCTTACGAGCTGGTGGCCGTTGGCTCACTGGCTGGGGCCATGGGCTCACGGGCTGGTGGCCACGGGCTCGCGAACTGGGGGCCATGGGCTCATGGGGTGATAGCCACGGGCTCGCAGGGTGGTGGCCATGGGCTCATGAGCTGGTGGCCATTGGCTCACTGGCTGGGACCACGGGCTCACTGGCTGGTGGCCACGGGCTCACAAGCTGGGGGCCACAGGCTCGTGGGGTGATGACCATGGGCTCATGGGCTGGGGGCCACAGGCCCGCGGGGTGATGGCCACAGGCTCGCAGGGTGGTGGCCATGGGCCCGCGGGGTGATGGCCGTGGGCTTGCGGGCTGGGGGCCATGGGCCCGTGGGCTGGTCGGGCACTCTGGTGAAGCACCAGGAGGGACGTCAGGGCGGGACAGACGGGCGCTTCCAAGTGGGTGCCGGGGACCTGTGCCCCCTCCCGACCGGCTCTGCCCGTCGCCAGCCCCTGTTGCCGCTGGTGGCACCTCGCCGGGGCGGGGGGAGGCGTGCGGGCGGGGGGTGACGCTCTCCTCTGCTCCCAGGGCATCGTGGGGAACCTGTCCAGCGGGAAGTCGGCGCTGGTGCACCGCTACCTGACCGGCACCTACGTGCAGGAGGAGTCTCCCGAGGGTGAGGGCGGCTCGCCGGGGCGCCGGGGGGGTGGGCTGGGCCCTCGCTCCCCTCCCCGGCTCTGAAGGTGATGCCCCGCCCCGGCTCTGCACGTCGGCTGCTGCTGGGCTCTGCAGCCCCCTGGCCCTCGGCAGGGGCTTCCTCCCCCTCGCTTCCTCCCCGCTTTGCCCGCTCCCCCCTCACTTGCTCCCCCCTCGCTCCCCCCTCGCTCACTCCACCCTCGCCCGCTCCCCCCTCACGCCCCCCGCGCTTTGCTCTCTTCCCAAGGCGGACGCTTTAAGAAGGAGATCGTAGTGGACGGGCAGAGCTACCTGCTGCTGATTCGAGACGAAGGGGGCCCCCCCGAGCTCCAGGTAGGACACCCCCACATCCTGCCGACCCTCCCCACGCCCCTCCTGCCGGCGGGATGGGAGAGCTCCTGGGGCCGGTGGAGAGCATGAGGGCTGCGAGGCCTGAGGGGGGGTCACCCCTTCAGTGACCGCCCCGGGGGCTGCCCACGGTGCCGGGCAGCGCCCCCCGTGCTGGCCGTGGGGCTGGGGGCCCCGGGCAGGGGCTGGAGGCCGCCCGGCGGGGCGGTGACGGCTGGTGTCCCCCGCAGTTCGCGGCCTGGGTGGATGCCGTGGTGTTCGTCTTCAGCCTGGAGGACGAGATCAGCTTCCAGACCGTGTACAACTACTACCTGCGGCTCTGCAGCTACCGGAACACGGCGGAGGTGCCGATGGTGCTGGTGGGCACGCAGGGTGAGAGCGCGGCGCCCGCGGCCCCTCCCGCGGCGGCAGAGCCGGGGGCGCGCCGGGGGGCGCGCCGGGGGGTGCCAGGCTGCGAGCCGTGCGGGCCAGCGTTACGCCGAGGCCCTGGAGCGGGGAGCGATTCCTTCTCCGAGCACCGTGGCGGCGCTGGACGAGCCGCTGGGGGTCTGGGGGTCGGCAGCCGATGCTGCCAGCGGAGACGGGGTCTCGGTGCCTGGAGCTGCCGATGGAGAGGGGCTGCCGGGAGGGGGGGAAGCTCCTGGGCAGGATTCCCGCCTCGGCAGCGCCTCGGGGGTGCGGGGCCTCCGAGGGCTGCGGGTGCCCAGGAGGTGGAGGGGGGGGGGGGCAGGAGGGCACGGCTGCGGGTGTCTGAGCTCCGGGTCCTTCCCGCCCATCCGCGGGGGAGCACGGGCAGGAGGGAGCCCGCGGCTGGGGACGTCGGGGTGGGCGGGAGCAGAGGGTGGAGGATGGGTGGGGGGTCGGGGGTCACTGCAGTCCCAGACGAGGTCACGGCCCTGGTGAGTGCTGGGGAGCTGGAGGGGGGCTTCTCCGTGTGGGTACCCGCACTCCTGCCCTCCTCCGAGGGGCTGGTTCACAGCCCCTCTTGGCCCTGGAAGCGGATTCCTCTTGGGAAGGATTTTGCCGAACCTTGGGAGCACCCCGCAGCCACCTGGGGTGCCGGTTCAGCCTGCTCGTCAGTGCCGCCCACCCAGGCCTCGGCCGGGAGCGCATCCGCACGGCTCCGTCTGGCCCAGTCAGTGGGGGGTGACTTCTCCCTCTGGATTCTTTATTCACAGAATCCCAGGACAGTTTGAGAGACCTCAGAGCCCCCCAGCCCCGGGCAGGGACCCCTCCCACAGCCCAGGGTGCTCCCAGCCTCATCCAGCCTGGCCTTGGGCACTCCCAGGGATGGGGCACCCACAGCTTCTCTGGGAACCTGGCCCAGTGCCCCCCACCCTCTGCAGGAAGAATTCCTCCCCCATGGCCCAGCTCCATCTCCCTCTGCCCGTTCCAACCCGTCACCCCTTGTCCTGTTACTCCCAGCCCTTGGGAAAAGCCCCCCCAGCTTCCCTGTACCCCCCGGCACTGGATTCGGCTCCTTCCTTTAATGCACAGGGTGTGGCCATGGAATGATGAAGCCTGGCCTTGCCCATGGGCCCACCAGCCTCACCCATGGGCCCACCGGCCTCGCCCATGGGCCCACCGGCCCCTCACGGCAGCCGTGGCCAACCTTAGTCCTTCCCACCGCGTCCCCGTGCGGCTGGACCCGCGCTGGGCCCCGCGTTGGGCCCCCTCTGCCCCCAGTGCCCGGTCCCCGGGTGCGGTGCCACCTGCGCCACCCGGGACATGGCATGGGGGTGCGGGGGGCGTCCCACCCCGAATAGCCAGGCTGCCGCGCCAGGCTCAGCTCCGCGGGGGCGGCTCTAAAGGCTCGGCCCCAAGGCCGTTGTGGCACAGGCGGGGCGGCACCGGGGGCTGCGGCGGGGGCGTGTCCGCGTGCGGAGGGAGCCGGGGGCGCGCCCTGGGGCCTGCCTGGGCATCCAGGGATGGGGCATCCGCGGTGCCGGGCCACAGGCGCTGGCCTTTGACCTGCCGCCCCCTCGGTTTCCAGATGCCATCAGCGCCACCAACCCCCGGGTGATCGACGATTCCCGGGCGCGGAAGCTGTCCAACGACCTGAAGCGCTGCACGTACTACGAGACCTGTGCCACCTACGGCCTCAACGTGGAGAGGGTCTTCCAGGACGGTAAGTGCCCCCCTGGGGGGGCCGGGCGGGGCGGCCGGGGGGCGTCGGGCGCGCGCTCCCGGGCGGGCTGCGTCCGAGGGGTTGGATGTGCCGTGCGTGGGGCGGGATTCCCGTGCGGGGCACGTGGCCGTGCGGGAGGGGCCGCGGAGCGGAGCCGGGCAGCGCCCCTCTGCCTTCGGGGAGGGGGGCGTCCCCTGCGCAGGCGCTTGCAGAGCCGGGGGGGCTGCGCGGAATCGGAGGCGGCACAGCGGGACCTTCGGTGTTGGAGGTGGGGGAGCAGCGCCTGAAGCCCCAGCCGGGGGGGCTGTTCCTCGGGGGCGTCGGAGTCGGCGTGCAGAAGGGGCACCCGCGCTGCATCCGGGGGCTTTGCTCAGCGGAAGGAGCCGAGCGCCGTAGCGGGACCGCACGTCCCCGGCCGTCTCGCGGAGCGGGGCTGGGGGCTTGCTCCAGGCACGAGGAAGGGTCTGCAGGGCCGAGTGGCCCAACAGGGCAGTTCGGGCCCCCCAGAGCTGGAGGATGGGATCCTCCTCCCTGTCACAGGTCTGTGACCCCCTGTGACCTCCTGTTGTGGGGCCGAGGGTCCGTCGCTGCGCTGCTCCTCCTACGCAGAATCCTGGAGCCACGGAACGGTTTGGGTGGGGGGACCTCACGGCCCCCCAGTGCCACCCCCTGCCACGGGCAGGGACCCCTCCCACAGCCCAGGGTGCTCCCAGCCTCATCCAGCCTGGCCTTGGGCACTCCCAGGGATGGGGCACCCACAGCTTCTCTGGGAACCTGTCCCAGTGCCCCCCACCCTCTGCAGGAAGAATTCCTTCCCCAGGGCCCAGCTCCATCTCCCTCTGCCCGTTCCAACCCGTCACCCCTTGTCCTGTCACCCCCTGCCCTTGGTAAAGCCCCCCCAGCTTTCCTGTACCCCCCAGCACTGGAAGGGGCTCTGAGGTCTCCCCGGAGCTTCCGTGCTCCAGGCTGAACCCCCCAACCCCCCCAGCCTGGCCCCATGGCAGAGGGGCTCCAGCCCTCGGAGCATCCCCGTGGCCCCCTCTGGAGGCAGGGAGTGATCCCGCGAGGAGCGATCCCACGAGGAGCGATCCCACGAGGAGCGATCCCGCAGGGAGTGATCCCGCAGGGAGCTCCCTGGAAAGCGAGTGGCTGGTGCCACCGTCCCAGCGCTCCCGCCCCAGCCGCTGTCCCCGTGAGGCCCCTGGTCTGCACGTGGTGCTGCTGGGCGTGGGGGCAGCTCCGGGGCCGACCTCGGATCTCCAGAGCGACCGACTCCTGGGAGCTCTCCGGGAAGCGGGTGGCTCCAGCCGGGGCAGTTCCCCCTCCCGGCTGGGGCGGCAGAGCCGAGGCCCTTCCCCCGGGCCCGCAGCAGTGGGGGGCCGTCGCTCCGATGCCGTTGGTCGTGTCCCGCAGGGATCTGGATCACGGACGTTCGTGGGAGCCGCTGCGGCTGTGCGGGATCTCTGCAGTGGTGGAGCCTGTGTCCGGGCAGTCGGGGTTCGGGAGGCCGCTGGGCACGCGGGGAGGGTCGTGGCTCCCCCCGTGTGGTCTGGCCTCCCGGGGGACGCTCCTGACGGAGTGGGGACCGGCTGCTCCCATCCCTCCGAGCTGCTTCCAGAGCCAGAGGTTGTGACAGGGACAAGGTGGGACAGTGCCTGTGGCTTCAGCTGCCGGAGGAGACGCCCCTGGCACGAGAGGGGGAGGCAGGGGGCTGGGGGCTGCAGTGCCCGGCCCCCGCGGGCACCGGCTGCTGCTGCACCGAGGGGGACACGCTGTGGCGAGGGTCAGCGTGACCCCCCGGCGGAGCTGCCCGGGGGCTGGGCGACCCCTGACGCGTGGGCCTGGAGCGGCGCAGCGGGAGCTTTCCCAGCAGCCCCTGCAGCACTCCTGCGGGCAGGGATCAGCGTCTGGCTCTCCCGGCTCCGGGGTGCTCGGGTCTCCGCGACTCCGTAGGGTGCTGCCCCTCCCCGGGGTGTTTTCGGTGCCCTACGCTCCCACCGCCTCTATCCCGGTGCTCCCGGAGCCAGCGGTTCTGGCGGGGCCCGGAGGGTTTCCTGCGGAATGGCCAGGACGGAGCGCTGCGCTCCACAGAACCGCGGGATGCTCCGGGGCTCACACGCTTGGCAAATGACCCCGGCACCGGGCCGGCACCGGGGGGCCGTGGCCAGGACAGGGCTCGCTGGTGGCACATCTGGAGCTGCCTGCGGCAGCTGGAGAAGTCGTGGAGAGCGAGTGATCCCGGCCGCTGGCTCAGAGGGGGCAGGAACAACCCTTGGAAAAGCATTGCCTCCTCCCCTGAAATCGGACCTGCCTGGAGTCTGGATATTGGGAACCCCCTGCCTTGGAGCTGCCTCTCCAGCGGCGCTCTGGGAAGCTGCCCTGGGCTGGGAAGCTGCCCTGGACTGGGAAGCTGCTCTGGGCTGGGAAGTTGTTCTGGACTGGGAAGCTGTCCTGGGCTGGGAAGCTGTTCTGGGCTGGGAAGCTGTTCTGGACTGGGAAGCTGCCCTGGGCTGGGAAGCTGCTCTGGGCTGGGAAGTTGTTCTGGACTGGGAAGCTGTCCTGGGCTGGGAAGCTGTTCTGGGCTGGGAAGCTGTTCTGGACTGGGAAGCTGCCCTGGGCTGGGAAGCTGCTCTGGACTGGGAAGCTGTCCTGGGCTGGGAAGCTGTTCTGGGCTGGGAAGCTGTTCTGGACTGGGAAGCTGTCCTGGACTGGGAAACTGCCCTGGGCTGGGAAGCTGTTCTGGGCTGGGAAGTTGTCCTGGACTGGGAAGTTGTTCTGGACTGGGAAGCTGTTCTGGACTGGGAAACTGTTCTGGACTGGGAAGCTGCCCTGGACTGGGAAGCTGCCCTGGGCTGGGAAGTTGTTCTGGACTGGGAAGCTGCTCTGGGCTGGGAAGTTGTTCTGGACTGGGAAGTTGTTCTGGACTGGGAAGCTGTTCTGGACTGGGAAACTGTTCTGGACTGGGAAGCTGCCCTGGACTGGGAAGCTGCCCTGGGCTGGGAAGTTGTTCTGGACTGGGAAGCTGCCCTGGACTGGGAAGCTGCTCTGGACTGGGAAGCTGTCCTGGGCTGGGAAGTTGTTCTGGGCTGGGAAGCTGTTCTGGACTGGGAAGTTGTTCTGGACTGGGAAGCTGCCCTGGACTGGGAAACTGCCCTGGGCTGGGAAGTTGTTCTGGACTGGGAAGCTGTTCTGGGCTGGGAAGCTGTTCTGGACTGGGAAGCTGTCCTGGGCTGGGAAGCTGCCCTGGGCTGGGAAGTTGTTCTGGACTGGGAAGCTGCTCTGGGCTGGGAAGCTGTCCTGGACTGGGAAGCTGCTCTGGACTGGGAAGCTGCTCTGGGCTGGGAAGCTGCTCTGGACTGGGAAGTTGTTCTGGACTGGGAAGCTGTCCTGGGCTGGGAAGCTGCCCTGGAGTGGGAAGCTGTTCTGGACTGGGAAGCTGTTCTGGACTGGGAAGCTGTCCTGGGCTGGGAAGCTGCCCTGGGCTGGGAAGTTGTTCTGGACTGGGAAGCTGCTCTGGGCTGGGAAGCTGCCCTGGACTGGGAAGCTGCCCTGGACTGGGAAGCTGCTCTGGGCTGGGAAGCTGTTCTGGATGGCATGAAGTGCGCTGCCCCGGGAGGGAAAGGGCTTTCTCTGTGGTCGTGCCGCTCTTCCCTTCTCCTGCCGTCCCTGATCCAGCTGGGATTCTGCTCCGCATGCGGCTCCTGGGGCTGCCTTCTGCTGCGGGTGCTCCGGTGTCGTGACTGCCTCGGGGGGGGGGCCTGGAAAACGCTTCCCGGGAGCCGAGGGTCCTGTCCCGGGGATTTCGCTTTGTGCTGATGCACTGGCCCCCGAGCCCGATTCACTGGCCCCTGAGCCCGATTCACTGGCCTTGAGCCTGATTCACTGGCCCCCGAGCCCATTCACTGCCCCCCAAGCCCGATTCACTGCCCCTTGAGCCTGATTCACTGGCCCCCAAGCCCATTCACTGCCCCCCAAGCCTGATTCACTGCCCCCCGAGCCCGATTCACTGGCCCTTGAGCCCGATTCACTGCCCCTTGAGCCTGATTCACTGGCCCCCAAGCCCATTCACTGCCCCCCAAGCCCGATTCACTGCCCCTTGAGCCTGATTCACTGGCCCCCAAGCCCATTCACTGCCCCCCAAGCCTGATTCACTGCCCCCCGAGCCCGATTCACTGGCCCTTGAGCCCGATTCACTGCCCCTTGAGCCTGATTCACTGGCCCCCGAGCCCATTCACTGCCCCCCGAGCCCATTCACTGGCTCCCGAGCCCGATTCACTGCCCCCCGAGCCCATTCACTGGCTCCCGAGCCCGATTCACTGCCCCCCGAGCCCATTCACTGGCCCCCGAGCCCGATTCACTGGTCCCCGGGCAGTGGGGACGCGGCTGGTCCCGCTGGGGAAGGCTGTCGGCTGCGGTACTCGGGTGCTGCTCCCCTGCAGGCCGTGCTGCCGTGGGGAATCCGGGGGAGCGGGGTGGGATCTGGGCGCCGGGTGGTTTTTCTTGCGGCTTTGGCAGCAGGAGGAAGGAGCCCACGGGCCGGGGCGGCAGAACTTGTCTCTGCTGGGTAGTTCCCGAGTCCTTCCTGAGCTGCTCCGCTGGTGCCGGGGTTGGAGTCTCCCGCGCCAGACCTGCCCGATTTCCACGGCTGCTCCCAGGCCGCGGAGAGGCCGGACACCGCGCGGCGCGTGAGCCAGGCCGTGCCGTGCGCCGCCGGGGTCGGAGCCGGGGGTCCCGGGGTTCGGCAGGGGACACGTCCCATCCGGGTGGCAGCGCCAGCCCCGCACGCCGCTGCCCCCGTGCACATGGGGCTGGGGGTGTCGCAGGGTGGTTTGTGGGGACGCACTGGGCAGCGGAGGGGGGGAGCAGGGAAACCGGCAGGTCCACACGGTCAGTTTGGTGGGCGTGGGGGGGCCCCGCTGGGCATGGCACTGGTCCGGGCAGGCCCCCGGCTTGGCGGGGCGAGCAGGCAGCAGCGGGGGCCCACGAGGCCTTGGCCCGTCTCCGCTCGGGAGCTGTGGGCTGTCGGGATCTGCCTCTCCTGAACGTGTTTGGTCACACCACGTCCGGCACGGTGGGTGCTGGGGGGCGGCGGTGCTCCCCCTGTGCTGGGTGGGGGGTGGGTGCCCGGGCAGCGGGCAGGGAAGAGGAGGGATGGTGCCGTGTTCTCCCGAATTCCCGACAGCCCAGCGCGTTCGCTCCTTCCCAGGGTGTGTATTTCCAGGAAAGGCAGGAGGTCGCGGGGGTTGGGCTGCGCTTTTGGGCCGTTGGCGTCAGGGGGAGAGGTCACAGGGCCGGGGGGCTGGCCCTCGCACATCTGCAGACCCTGAGGGTCGGGGGGGTCCGGGCCGAGGGGGGGCATCGCCCCGTCCATCACCTCGGCGACTGGTTCCCGTAGGTGCCGGGAGGTGACTGCCCGGGGGTTCCGCTGCAGCAGCCCCGGGGTGGCTCCTTGGTGGCCACATGAGGTCACTGCCCCGCGATCCCCCGGCGAGGGGGGGCGGCCAGCACGGGATGCCTGCCCTGCTCCCGCTGGAACGGCCACGGCACCGGCCCGTGCAGCCGGGACGCGTGGGAGCGGCGGGCGGGGGGCTGGCCGTGCAGAAATCCCCCCCCGGGGGGTTGGCATGGGTCAGACGAAGGGCCTGGGTCCCGCGGCGGGGCGACACCGCTGCTGCCGGCGCGCTGACCTCGCCTCTCTCCCTTCCCAGTGGCTCAGAAGGTGGTGGCTCTCCGGAAGAAGCAGCAGCTTTCCATCGGGCCCTGCAAGTCCCTGCCCAACTCGCCCAGCCATTCCTCCGTCTCCGCGGCCTCCATTCCCTCCGTTCACATCAACCAGGTGGGGACCGGGACCGGGGAACCGGGGACCCCGCGTGCGCCCCCGGCGCCGTCAGCCCAGCCCTGGGGCCTTTGGCGAGAGCGGGGGTGGTCACCCGGGCGGGCCGGTGCTTGCCCCGAGGTCCGGCTTGGTGTCTCCCAGCGCCGTGGTGCCGCGGGAAGTGGCGCAGAGCCGCGAGCTGTCAGCAAGGGAAGCTCCGGGCAGAACCGGGGGGCTGGGAGAGGGCATCGCTCCGGCTGCCCTGGCCAGGGTGATCCCGGGGGGACGCGGCTGCCCCTGATCCCAGGGGATGCAGCCTCTTGCGATCCCAGGGGATGCAGCTGCCCCTGAGCCCGGGGAGATGCGGTTGCTCCTGATCCCAGGGGATGCAACTGCCCCTGATCCCAGGGAACGCAGCTGCCCCTGAGCCCGGGGGGATGCAGTTGCTCCTGATCCCAGGGGATGCAGCCTCTTGCGGTCCCAGGGGGATGCAACTGCCCCTGATGCCAGGGGGACGCGGCTGCCCCTGATCCCAGGGGATGCAGCCTCTTGCGATCCCAGGGGATGCAGCTGCCCCTGAGCCCGGGGGGATGCGGTTGCTCCTGATCCCAGAGGATGCAGCTGCCCGTGATTCTGGGGGGATGCAGCTGCCCCTGATCCCAGGGGACGCAGCTGCTCCTGATCCCAGGGGATGCAGCTGCCCACGGTCCTGGGGGGATGCAGCTGCCCCAGATCCCGGGGGATGTAGCTGCCCCTGATCCCGGGGGACGCAGCTGCCCGCGGTTCCGCTCCCCCGGGAGTGAGCAGGCGGTGGTGCACAGCGGTGGCTGCGCAGGGGGGTCTGTGGAGGGGAACTGAAGGAGGAGCAGGGAGGAGGTTCCCCCCTCCCCACGGAGCGTCTCTGCCTGTCCCGGGACAGCGCTCGCGTGGCAGGGGCTGCGAGGCCTCCAGCCGGGAAGGGTGGTGAAGCCGGAGTTTGGCCCGTGTCCCCGGAGAGCGGAACCGATGCCGGAGCGGCAGGTGGGAAAGCGGAGCCGGCTGCCGGGGGCGGCCGGGGAGGGGGATCCTTGGGCAGCTGCCTGCTGCGTCAGGGCTTGGCTGGACGTTCCTGCACCGCCGGAGCCGGCGGGATCCCGGGCTGGGCCGCTCCTCGGGGCGCTCAAGCCGACGGACTCCGGGCAGTTCCTGTGCTGCCCGCAGCCACCGCCGGGACCCCTGCAGCGTCCCGCAGCGCCCGCGGGAGGGGGTGCCTGGCTGCGCAGCCGGGGTGACACTGCCGGGCGACAGTGGGTGCCGGCAGAGCTGTGCCGGCCGCCTGGTGCTCCGGACCCCCCTGGCCTGTGGGCAGGGGGCGGGCTCAGCCCTGCCGGCAGCCACGGCTCGGCCGTGCCGCGTCGCTCCGGTCGGGGCGCGGGCCGGGGGGCACAGGTGCCCGCAGGATGCGCGGCCGTGCCCTGCGGCGTGTCTGGGTCCAGGTGCTTTGGAAGAGGTTAACGGGAGGGGTCCAGGGTGGAGGGCGAAGTCCAGGGCGGAGGCAGGTTGGAGTAATCTGGAAATTCGGGATTTTGTCCGGGAAGCTGAACAGAGCCGGGCTGGGAAGGAGAGAGCCTGTCCCGGCAGGGGAGGGCGTGCAATGCCGCGGCAGCGTTCCTCAGGGAAGAGCTGGACGGCGTTTGCTTCCATGTCCGGAGCGTGAGGAAAGCGTCCCAGCAGAGGCGGACCGACGGCACTCGCTGTGCTGGGCGGCGTGTCCCCGGTGTTCCCTGCGCGAGGGGGCGGGGGGTGCCGGGCTCCTCAGTCTGACTCCGGTGGCTCCGGAAGAGTCGCCCTGACGCGAGGGGAGGCTCAGCCGTGGCTTGTTTAGCGTGGGAGGGCGAAGGCCGAGACGGGCCCACTCTGGCCTCTGAAATCCCCGGGGAAGGGCCACCTGGGAGACGGGGCTGGAACAACCGTCTGTGTCGAAGTTTCCCCCTTCTCCTCTGGGCTTGGGAATGAGGCCCCGGAGCTGCTCCCCGCCGTCCTCCAAGAGACCCCTGGTCTTGAGAGACACGAGTTCCCTGCTGGCGGACGTTTGTGCCATGGATGCGGGATGCGCTGGCACGTGCGGGTGCTGCCCGTGCGGGAGGACACACGCCCAGCAGCGAGCCCAGCGCAGGGAGCCTGACATCGCTGCTCCGGAGCGCGGTGATGGGGACACGCCGGGGGGCAGGGGCTGCCGGCAGCTCCAGGGTCCTGCCGGGCGCTGCTCCCAGCGCTGGGCTCCAGAAGGGCCGGTGGCGGCGGTCTTGTGCCTGGGGAGGGTCCTCTGCCCCTGGGATGGGTCCTCTGCCCCTGGGATGGGTCCTTTTCTCCAAGGAAGGGTCCTCTGCCCCTGGGAAGGGTCCTTTCCTCCAAGGAAGGGTCCTCTGCCCCTGGGATGGGTCCTTTCCTCCAGGGAGGGGTCCTCTGCCCCTGGGAAGGGTCCTCTGCCCCTGGGAAGCATCCTCCGCTCCTGGGAAGCATCCTCCACTCCTGGGATGGGTCCTCCGCTCCTGGGATGGGTCCTCTGCTCCTGGGATGGGTCCTTTCCTCCAGGGAGGGGTCCTGTGCTGCTGGGAGGGCCCTCACAAGTGAGAGAGCAGGAACTGGTGCAGGGAAAGGGATCTGAAGGAAGGGTTTGGGAACCCAGGATTTAGCCTGGAGATGGGAGGGAAAGAAGCCGGACAGACTCCGGTTGGGAGCGTCTGTGTGCAGCGAGGTGTCGGTGCATGCGGGCGAGACGCGCTACGGCAGAGGGATCTCTCTTTGCTCTGGGAAGCGCTCGTGGGAACGGTGGCGCTGGCATGTTGGGTGCCTGGCCAGGAGCCCCGGGAGCCGTATCGTGGCTGTGGGTGCTGCATGGCTCCTGCCCCTTCCGGGCACTGCCGGCAGCTCCGCCGGCGTTGCGCTCCCGCGGCAGGCTGCCTTGCCCAGGGCTGCTGCCAACAGCATTCCCTGCCTGGGTCGCCCCGCTTCTCTCTGCCGGCAGCTGTGGTTGAGGTCTGCTTCCCTGGGATGGTGCTGCCATCTGGGACGAGGATGTCCCGCTCGGTGCCGGGTCTCCGGGCCCCTGCTGGCAGGGATAGCTCTGTCGTGCGGAGCCGTCGGCGGAGGAGGCACCTGCCTCCTGGAAAGGGGCCCAGCGGTCCCCGCAGAGGGCTGCCCACGGCAGGCGGGAGCTGGGAGCTGGGTGCCGCGCGCCAGCCCTCTTGCCCTGCTCCTGGGCACGTCTCCTCTGGAAGCGGCTGGATGTCCGAGTTGAGCCAAGCTCACCGTTTCTGGAAGTGGCCGCTGCGGGTCTCCTGACGCTCCGGCCAGTCCGTTGCGGTGCCCGGGAGAGCAGGGGTCCCGGCGGTTTTGTCACCCGCCTGCCTGGGGACTGCCCACTCCCGGAGCGAGGTCCCTGCGTCGGCCGGGCCCTGCGGCAGCGGCGCCGGGCGGGCCGTTCTGGTGTCCTTGAGCGGGGGATGGATGATCCTCCTTACGGAGCAGTTCCGGAACGGCCCGGCCGGGTTCCGTCTCCGCAGTGGTGCCGGCTGCCTCGGGACACGGCTTCCGTGCGGAGAGAGCGAGCTGTGGTAACGGCTGAGCCGTGGGCCGGGTCTTCCCCCAGCGCTCTGGAGGGTGACGATGTGCTCGGCAGGTCCGTGACCCTCGGCATCCCCCCTTCCTCTGCCGCAGGAGCCAGGGCCGGGCCCAGGAGTCCCTTGGGGACGCCAGGACAGTCCCTCGGGCCTTCCCACAGCTTGCGGGATGCGGATCTGCACCCGGGAGCAGACCCCTCGGACCCCTTGGAAAGCTCTGGCGGGGCTCGGGCTCTCCTGGCCCATGTCCTGCCCGCGCCCGCCACCGGGCGAGCGGGTTGGATGGGTTTGGGGCCCCGTTCCTTGGCCTTGGCTCCCCTCCGGAGCGGGCCGGCCCTTGCCCGCAGGCGGGGGGCGTTTCTCGGGCCGGTGGCTGCTTGCAGAGTTACTCCGCCGATTCCTTCCCGTTGCCAGCCCTTCCCCCATCCCTCTCCGGGGTCTCCGAGACGCCTCGGTTGCACCCTGGGCTGTGGGATGAGGCGCCGCTGGGGGCGGGGAAGCAGGTCTGTCTGCCAGGACCACCCCCCGGCAGCTGGGGGGAGGTAAGGCAGGCACCCCATGCCGAGCCGAGCAGGCTAGGGGGGCAGCTGCTTAGCTCCTGGGCCTTGGGGGCTGCTGCTGGGCCCCCCTGTGCCACCCCCTGCCACAGGCAGGGACACCCCCCACTATCCCAGGGTGCTCCCAGCCTCATCCAGCCTGGCCTTGGACACTCCCAGGGATGGGGCATCCACAGCTTCTCTGGGAACCTGTCCCAGTGCCCCCCACCCTCTGCGGGAAGAATTCCTTCCCCAGGGCCCAGCTCCATCTCCCTCTGCCCGTTCCAACCCGTCACCCCTTGTCCTGGCACCCCCTGCGCTGGGATGGCCCAGGGTCACAGCGTCACCCTGGTGGCCTCGGTCCGTGGTGACCCCGGGAATGGCGTTTTCCGGGGCCTCAGAGGGCGGGTGGACGAGGCGGGATGTGGCTGTTTGGAGGGTGAAGCACAAGCCGCAGCCCAGCTCCCTCGGCGGCTGGAGCAACGGGCGGCTGGAGCAACGGGGAAGCCCGTGGCCCGCGGCCCGCCTGGCTCCATCCCGTTTCACCGTCGGCGCTCCTGGCTCCTTCCCTGTCCCGCTGCCGGTGCCGAGGCTGTGGCTGCTCCTCGTTTGCCCCCTCCGTCCCAAGCCCTTCCCGCCTCTCACTCCTCGTGCCGCCTCCAGCCTTTCCATGCCAACTTACCCCTCCGGGACCTCCGTCCAGTCCTTCCTTGCTCGGGCAGCTCGTGGCACGGCCGGTATCCTTTGGGATTCTCCCCACCGCACCGCGGGAAGGGTTTGTCCCGCGTGTTTCACTGGGTGCAGTTCCTCGATTTCACGGTGGCCGCAGGTCTGGGGGGATCAGCAGAGCAGCTGCACGAAGCCACGGCACGGGACTTGCCTGGAGCCACGGCACAGGACTTGGTCGGAGCCACGGCACGGGACTTGCCTGGAGCCACGGCACGGGACTTGCCTGGAGCCACGGCACGGGACTTGGTCGGAGCGACGGCACGGGACTTGCCCGAAGCCACGGCACGGGACTTGCCCGGAGCCACAACAGGGGATTTGCCCAGAGCTGTGGGGTCTCCCACATCCCTGTGGTTCGCTGGGTCCCAGGATCCCCGCCGAAGCCTCGGAGCAGTCTGCTTCAGCTGGGCGGCCGGGGACTGGGATCGCCTGTGCAGTGGAGGCTGCGCTGCCGGCTGCCTCGGGAGGAATTTCTCCTCCACCCCAGACCCGGGATGCTCCAGCTTCTCCCGAGGGTCGGGGCTCTGGGGACAGTGGGAGGCCCAGGGCCTTGTGTCCTTGGTCACTCGGGACGGACACTGACCCCGACGGCTCCCCAGCGCTGGGCACGCCGACGGGCGAGGAAGATTCTGCTGGCCAGGCAGAAACGAGGAACAGGGTTAGCGGGAGCGAGATTGCTTCCTAGGAGCTTCCGCGTCCATCACCCGACGGCTGGGTCTGTCCCAGCCGCTGCCGCCGGAGCGCGGCAGCAGCATCAGGGTCTGATGGACCCATCAGGAGGGACCCATCAGGGTCCATCACCCACAGGGTCTGTCCCAGCCGCTGCCGCCGGAGCGCGAACTCCGCAGCCTCCCCTCTCCGATCCTTCCCACGGCCGCAGCTCCAGGGATGTGCCGGCCGGGGGACGCCGGCGGTGGCCTCGCCTGGCTCACCTCCGAGGCAGTGCCTTCTCCGTGTGCCAGCCCCAGCGGCTCTTCCCTTCGGATCTCTAGCCCGACCCGTCGTTACGCCCGATCCCGAGCTTGAGCTGCCCCAGCACGTTCCCTTCCACGTGGTGGCCCGAGGTTTCCGCGTCCTGCACCGCGCCCTTGCACGCACCCCACGCAGGTCTGCAGCGCTCTCGCCGCGGGCTGCCACGTTCCTTTGCTTCTCCGTGTCCCCGGTGCTGCCCCTTCCCTGGGACCTGCCAGGGAACTCCCTCCCTCAGGGTTCCTCGGCTGCGCGCCGGAGCGCCGGCCTCTGTCACCCGCGGGAAGTACGGGCGGGCCACGCTCCCGCTCCTCCTGCGTGTCAGGGCCCCAGGAGCTCTGCTGCCTCCGGGAGAGTCCCGTGCTCTTTACCGAGGCGTTCCCGAAAGCTGTGTGGCTCCGTCTCCGCGACTGAGCCCTGCGGGGGGGCAGGCAGGAGCTCACCCTGCGTCCCTCTCCCGGCTGAGCGGTCAGCAGAGCCGTCGGGCTGCGCAGGACCGCCGTCTCCTGCCTGCTGCCGGGGTCTTCCAGACCCGCCTGGAGCCGGTGGCCTTCGGGGGCGTTTCGGGAGGGCAGCGTGTGCCCTGCCTGCTGGAGGGAGGGAGCACCCCAGGCGGCTCCCGGAGCCGGCGGCAAGCGGTGGCCCCGTCACTTCCCAGCAGCATCGTCACCTCCCGAATGTGGCTGAGGGAGGCTGTCCCGGAGTCCTTCCGGAGCAGGATCACCCTGCGGCTCCCCTGCCTGCCCCCAGACGTCCCCGGCTCTGCCTCGGGGAGGAGGAAGCTGGGCTTGTTCCCGGGCGGCTCGCTCCTCTCCCGAGTCCTGCCGTGCCCTCCTCCCGTTGCTCTCTCCAAAGGTGGGACAGGCCGTGGCAGGGTGGCAGCCGCAGCCTCCCCTGGCAGCGGGGCTGGGGCCGTGGGCGCCGCGCTGCTCGTGCCGCCTCACTCGCTCCCAGACGAAACACCTGCCTGCCCCGGAATAAGGCTGGGATCCCGCCGCACGGCGTGTGCACACGGGTGTTTGTCCCCAGCCGCTCCGGCAGATCCGCATCCCTGGCTGGCACCGTCGGCTCTGAGCGGTAGGTGGGAGCGGAGGCCGTCCCGGGGCTGTTGGAGCAGGAGACGGGGGGCTGCTCCGTGCGAGCGGTGCCGCAGGTGTTGGTGCTCGGAGACGGGGGCCGCTCCGTGCGAGGGGGGTGCCGCAGGTGTCAGCGCTCGGAGACGGGGGCTGCTCCCTGCGAGCGGTGCTGCAGGCGTCGGTGCTCAGAGACTGGGCCGCTCCGTGCGAGGGGTGCCACAGGTGCTGGAGCTCGGAGACGGGGGCCGTTCCCTGCAAGCGGTGCCGCAGGCGTCGGTGCTCAGAGACAGGGGGCCACTCCCTGCGAGCAGTGCCGCAGGTGCTGGAGCTCGGAGACGGGGGCCGCTCCCTGCGAGCAGTGCCGCAGGCATCGGTGCTCAGAGACAGGGGGACCGCTCCGTGTGAGGGGTGCCGCAGGCGTTGGTGCTCGAAGAGGGGGGCCACTCCCTGCGAGTGGTGCCACAGGTGTCGGTGCTCGGAGACGGGGGCCGCTCCATGTGAGGGGTGCCACAGGTGCTGGAGCTCGGAGACGGCCGCTCCGTGTGAGGGGTGCCGCAGGCGTCGGTGCTCGGAGACGGGGGCCGCTCCGTGTGAGGGGTGCCGCAAGCGTCGGTGCTCGAAGAGGGGGGCTCCTCTGTGCGAGCGGTGCCGCAGGCGTTGGTGCTCGGAGACGGGGGCCGCTCCCCGCGAGGAGTGCCGCAGGCGCCGGGGCTCTCGGAGCCTTCTAGGGGCAGCTCCTGGGAGGGGTTTTGGAGTCCTGTTCAGAGAGAAGTGCCGAGAGCTCGGGCTGCCCTGTGCCGCGTTGTACGATGTCCCGGGCTTTAGCGCAGGCGTTGCTCCTCGGGATTCATGGAAGCTCATTTCCAGGTCATTGCCCGGAGCGGAACGGGAGTGAGCAGCTGCTTGGCCCCGGTGTTGCCGGGACGGGTGCACAGGCTGCCCGCTTAGATCCGCCCCATCCCCGAACCCAGAGCGTTGTCCCACGTGTTCCCAGACCTGGGCCGCTGCCGGCAAGGCCACGGTGGTTTCCGGGCTCGGAGCTGCGTGCCACCCTCGGCGTCTGCTCCGGTAAACCTCGAGGCCGCGCGGTTTGCACCCAGCGTGAGCCCCGTGCGCCGGGGCGCCGGAAGGCGAAGGCTTGAGCCACGGGGCTGCGCGTTCCCGCCGGCTTTGCCAGACCGGGAAGGGACCGAACAGAGCCAGAGCCAGGCAGGCCCTGGGCTGGCGCGCAGCCGCGTCTGGTGGCCTCCGGGGAGGCAGCGGGCGGATGGGTGGCTGCACCGGTTCTGGGTTTTGGAGAGGGGGCCACTGGAGCGCCCCCGCCGTGCCCCTGAGGAGAGCCAGCCGCTGCTGTTCAGGGCTGCGTCGTCCCTTCCTGCCTCCGGGCCTTGGCTCCGTGCCTTCGGCCGGGCTTCCCCGGCTGCCGGCCAGTCGGGTCTCCGTTCGCTGGGAAAACCTCGAGTGGAAGGAAGGGAAGTGGCTTCCCAGGGTCCCCCGGAGGGAGGAGCCGTGCATGGTGTGGGGCGTCACCCCCATTCCATCCCCATCCCCATCCCATTCCATCCCCATCCCCATCCCATCCCATCCCATCCCATCCCATCCCATCCCCATCCCCATCCCCATCCCATCCCATCCTTGTTGCCCTCAGTGCAGGGGGCTGGGAAGGGGAAGGGGTCCCTGCAGCCCCCCAGCAGCTGCCCGTGCCTGACCATCCCTCTCGCCCTGCCCCAGGCCACCAACGGCGGAGGAGCCTTCAGTGACTACTCCTCCTCCGTGCCCTCCACGCCCAGCATCAGCCAGCGGGAGCTGCGGATCGAGACCATCGCCGCCTCCAACACGCCCACCCCCATCCGCAAGCAGTCCAAGCGCCGCTCCAACATCTTCACGGTACGTCGCGGGCGGCGGCGGAGCTTTGGGCTGGGTCTGCGGGGGGGGGGCGGGGAAGGAGAGGGAGCGAGCGGGTCCGCAGCAGCCTCGCCCCACGGGCTCCTGCACGCTAGCGCCTGGGAGACCCGGGCTGTGCTGGGCAGGGAGGGAGGGGTGGCCGGGGGCGCAGGGGACCCCCCCGCAGGAGGGTGCAGCGGGGGGAGGGAGCATTCTCCATGTGTAGGGACCGTGGTGCCGAGAGCTGCTTGTGGCGGGGGCGTGTGCGCGTGGGGGAGCGCGTCACTCCTTGCACACGTGGAGCGTGCGTGGGATGGGGGTGCGCGAGCTCTGCCCCTGGCGCGTGGCAGCACCAGCGACCTCCGCTGCCCCTCTCTGCGGGGCCCTGGCCCCTCCGGCGTGGCACCAAGCCCCTGGCCCTGACTGGGCCTCCTGGTTGGCGCCAGCCGTGCTGCGCCAGGCAGTGCCGTGCAGAGCCCGGCGCGCGGGCCCCGCTCGCCCCCCCCGGTACCCGAACCCCTACGCCTGGGTGGCGAGTGGCACGCCCGGGGAGCGCTGTGGGGCGGAGGGCGTTAGGGCTGGCGAAGCCGTGGCCCCGGGGCGGTGCAGGGCACGTCAGCAGCTACCCTCTCCGTGGCCTGCCTCGGCACACTCCCGCTCCGTGCTCCCGCTCCGTGCACCCGCCCGAGCGTGCAACGTGCGCACAGTCCTGTCCACGCCCCCCCCGCTGCCAGCGCACACGTGCTCCGGTCCCTGTGCCGTAGGGAGCCCCTGTTCCCAGGGCAACGTGCTCCTCTGCCCCGCGTGCCCCTGCCGACGTGCCGGGCTCAGCCGCTCTCCTTCCCCTCTCGATGTGCTTCCCAGCCGTTGCTCCGTACCCCCGTGTCCGCTCTCCGTGGGCCTGGCCACCACGCCGCCCTTGTACGTGTCGCACCGCCTCACCCCCTGTGAACGGCCGCCGCTGCTCCGGGCCCGGGCCACGGCCCCCCGATGTCCCCACCCCGGCCCCCTCGCTGCGCTATTGGCACCCCACTGCGCCGACTCCCCGCGCGGGGAGCGCGCCCATCGCCCCCGGCTTCGCACATCCCGGCAGCGTCTGCTCTGGTGTCCGGAATGCTCCGCGCGCTCCCCACGCATCTCCTGCGCCTCCCGGTTCTCTGGATGCACGTGCTCCCGGCCCCGTTCCCGGTGCTGCCCGGCAGTCGGCTGCGCCCCCCCGGCCTCCTCCCCGCACGCACCCCCCTTTGCGGCCGCTCCTGGCGCATGGTTGTGTCCCCCCGGGCCCGCCCCGCCGCGTGCCCACGCCTCCCCGAGGGCGTCTTGTGCCTCTCCCGTCGCCGACGGTCGCGCTTTCGCTGTTGCACTTCGGCGCTGCCGGCCGCTTCCCCTCCCTCCCCGCCGTCCCTCTCGCCCCCGCTTGCTGCTGTGCACCGCTGCGCGCGGGCGCTCACGCACTGCCACCCCCCCCGCTCGCTGCGCGCCGACGGCTTCTGGACTCGCCGCCAGCTCGCGTTCACGCTCTCCGGCTCCCGGCGCGCCGTGCTCGGCCCACAGGGTGGGGGGAGGGGGCGGGCGGCTTGCTGCGGGGCTTACGCTCACTTGCTGGGGGCGGCACCAGGCGGGTGGGGCGCTCGCTTGCTCGCTCGTTCTGGGCCCAAGCTTGCTGGCTCGCTGCGGGGCTCACCGCTGCTCGTCCGGGCGCGCTCACTCGCCGGGGCTCACGCTCGCTTGCTTGCTCACGCGCACACGTGGCTCCCATCGAAGTCGTCACCCCGTTCCGTCGTGGCGGCAGCCGCCGCCCCTGCCACCTCCTCCGGCAGCGGGCCAGGGCCAGGAAAAGCAGGGAAGGGGCGGGGGGAGGCCGTGTTGGCACCGCCAGCTCTCCCGGCAGGCAGCTCTCCCGGGCTTTCCCAGCCTTCCCCAGCGCAGGCGTAGCCAGCAGCCCCCGGCCCCGGGGTCGCGCGGGTGGGCCGGGGCCCTTCCGAGGTCTGGCGCTGGGCAGGGCCGTGCTCCGCTCAGCTCCGGGAGCAGCCCCAGCCCTGAGCTGCGCCCGACTCCTTCGCATCCACTCCTCCTCCTCCTCCTCCTCCTCCTCCTCCTCCTCCTCCTTCCTCCTGTCCTGCTCTCGCTCCCCTCCTGCTCTGCCGCCGCAGCGGCGGGGGGCCTGCGTGCCGGGGACCGCCCGTGGAGACGGCCTGTGCCCGGGCGGCGCCCGCCCCGTCCCCGCCAGCCGGAGCCCCACGTGCTGCTGCCGCCGGCGCCCCGCGCCGTGGCCCGCCTGTGCCTGTCCGCCGGCGCCCGGCGCTGACACTCGTGTCCGTGGTCTGAGTATAACTTGCCAAACTCTTTATTCTTTCGATATTTGCAGATATGTGCCACTGTTTCCAACTTTTCATCAACAAAAAGGCCTTTCCAACTCCTTCCAAATTAGAAGATCCAGGTGGTTACACACGGCACCTCTGTACAAATTCTCTCACTTTTCATTGCCTCTCCAGGGCCGGATAAGGGATGGGCACTGGGATTGATCTAAGATTAGAGGCTCGCCCGCCCTCCAGCCAGCATGGGTCCCCCCCTCGGAGACACGCAGGAGCCTTTTAAATCCCCCCAATGTAAAGTCTAGGAAGCGCTGCGACGGCCTGCGCCTGCACTTTAAGCTGGGACATTTCTGGGCCTGCTGGATGCCGTCCAGGCGCTCTCCGTGCCCGGGGATGCCGGGCGGACGACCCTCGTGGCACGGGAAGACCTGCAGACCCGCCGGGACCGGGCGACAGCAGCGAGTGGAGCTGGATGGGCCAAAAGACGCTTTGCTGCTGCCTGCGGGAGCTGCCGTTGGCGCCTGCCGCTAGCACTGGGCTCCTTCCTCCCTGCCGCGCCGCCTGCCGCCTGCATGGACTCCTGCTCCTCCTCTGCCTCCTCGCAGCGCAGCACCACCTGTGTCTCTTTAGTTCTCTTCTCTCTCGATCTCTTTGTTTTGTTCCGGGCCCACAAGCAAGCGAAGCGGTGTCCCAGGCGCGTGGGGCTCCCGTCCCTTTCTGATCCAAAGCACACGGGGCGCTCCCGGACCCGGGGGGTGTGTAGGACGCTCCGGGGAGCCGCTGCCCTTCTGCCGTTGTTGTGGTTCTGAATGTATTCGTTGTGCTCCATGCCGTGTATGGCTCGATATTCCCCTCTGTCCTAAGCAGCTGGAATGAGTTCTGCCCCCCAGGCCGTATAGCTCGTGCCGTATTTATTGGAGTTTGCTCTCTCCGCAGCCGCCCCGGGGGCTGGCGGGTTTTGCTCTCGACTCTCTAGCCGTGTGATAGGTATTTATTGTCCATGCTCTTTTGTAAGGGGCTGGTATCTGCCCGGTGACCTGTGCTACTTTGTATGGTGCCAGTGTGTTACCAGAATAAATCTGTTGGATTAGTAGAGGTGTGAGTTCCTTCACTGCCCGAGCCTCTCCCGCTCCCATCCGTGCTCCACCCCCATCCCACGCCATCTCTGTCTGTCGCCATGTCCTGTGTGCCCCCGCGGGAGGGGGGGTCGGCGGTAGCCCCGCTCTAGGACAGCTCTCTTGTGGGGGGGAGAGGACAGCTTGCCGGGGGACAGGCCGGGGCGGGGGGCCGGGGTGTCCCTAGGGGAGCCGGGCGAGCCGCTGGCTGCTCCATGCGCTGGGAGACCTGGCCCGGGGGAGCGCGGTCTGCTCCGGCCTAGTCTGGCAGCCCGCTGGGGGCGGTGGGGCCGTGCGCTTCCCTCTCCTGCGCCCCCGTCTCTAACGGACCTGTGTCTCTTCTCTTCCAGTCACGGAAGGGTGCGGACCCGGAGCGGGAGAAGAAGGTGCCGGAGTGTAAAGCGGACAGTATCGGCAGCGGGCGCGCCATCCCCATGAAGCAGGTTCGATCCTCCTCCCTTCACCCCATCGAGAGCAGGCTCCCGGGGAGGCGGTGTGGACTGGGGGGGTCTTCGCTCGGCTCAAGGCCCAGAAGAGCTGAGGGAGCTGGGTGCCCCTGCGCCCGGCTTGCCAGGTGCCTAGGGCCAGGCCTGCCCGGTGCCTGGGCATGACGTGCCCGGTGTCCCTCAGCCCAGTGTCCCTCGGCCTGGCATCCCTCAGTCTGGCTTGCCCTGTTCCTGGGCCCGGCCTGCCTGGCATCCCTTGGCCTGGCATCCCTCAGTCCAGCCTGCGTGGTTCCTGGGCCTGGCCTGCCCCATATCCCTTGGCCTGGTGTCCCTCAGCCCAGCCTGCCTGGTGTCCCTTGACTTGGCACCCCTCAGTCCGGCCTGCCTGGTTCCTGGGGCCCAGTCTGTCTGGCATCCCTTGACCTGGCATCCCTGGGCCCGGCCTGCCTGGTGTCCCGTGGCCTGGCGTTCCTTGGCCTGGCCTGCATGGTTCCTGGGCCCGGCCTGCCTGGCATCCCTTGGCCCAGTGTCCCTCAGTCTGGTGTCCCTCGGCCTGGCCTGGCCAGTGTCCCTTGACTTGGCTCCCCTCAGTCCGGCTTGCCCAGTTCCTGGGGGCCAGCCTGCCCAGTATCCCTTGGCCCAGTGTCCCTCGGCCTGGCCTGCCCCATTCCTGGGGCCCAGTCTGTCTGGCATCCCATGGCCCGGTGTCCCGTGGCTCGGTGTCCCTTGGCACGGCCTGCCCGGTTCCTGGGGCCCAGTCTGTCCGGTATCCCTTGACTTGGCACCCCTCAGTCCGGCCTGCCCGGTTCCTGGGGCCCAGTCTGTCCGGCATCCCGTGGCCCGGTGTCCCTAGGCCCGGGCAGCGGCCCGCGGAGCGGGGGCAGCTCCGGCCAGCAGGGGGCAGCCGCGCCGCGCGCCGAGCCCGCACTGCTGCTGCTGCTGCTGCTGCTGCTGCTGCTGCTGCTGCTGACCCTGCTCCTGACCTTGCTCCTGCTCCTGACCCTGCTCCTGTTCCTGACCCTGCTCCTGCTCCTGTTCCTGCCCCTGCCCCTGCTCCTGACACTGCCCCTGCTCCTGCTCCTGCTCCTGCTCCTGACCCTGCTCCTGTTCCTGACCCTGCTCCTGCTCCTGTTCCTGCCCCTGCCCCTGCTCCTGCCCCTGCCCCTGCTCCTGACCCTGCCCCTGCTCCTGTTCCTGACCCTGCTGCTGCTGCTGCTGACCCTGCTCCTGACCTTGCTCCTGTTCCTGACCCTGCTCCTGCTCCTGTTCCTGACCCTGCCCCTGCTCCTGACCCTGCCCCTGCTCCTGCTCCTGCCCCTGCCCCTGCTCCTGTTCCTGACCCTGCTGCTGCTGCTGCTGACCCTGCTCCTGACCTTGCTCCTGTTCCTGACCCTGCTCCTGCTCCTGCTCCTGTTCCTGACCCTGCCCCTGCTCCTGACCCTGCCCCTGCTCCTGCTCCTGCCCCTGCCCCTGCTCCTGTTCCTGACCCTGCTGCTGCTGCTGCTGACCCTGCTCCTGACCTTGCTCCTGTTCCTGACCCTGCCCCTGCTCCTGACCCTGCCCCTGCTCCTGTTCCTGACCCTGCTCCTGCTCCTGTTCCTGACCCTGCTCCTGCTGCTGCTGACCCTGCTCCTGACCTTGCTCCTGTTCCTGACCCTGCTCCTGCTCCTGTTCCTGCCCCTGCCCCTGCTCCTGACCCTGCCCCTGCTCCTGCTCCTGTTCCTGACCCTGCTCCTGCTGCTGCTGCTGACCCTGCCCCTGCTCCTGCCCCTGCCCCTGCTCCTGACCTTGCTCCTGCTCCTGACCCTGCCCCTGCTCCTGCTCCTGACCCTGCCCCTGCTCCTGTTCCTGACCCTGCTCCTGCTGCTGCTGCTGACCCTGCCCCTGCTCCTGCCCCTGCCCCTGCTCCTGCTCCTGCCCCTGCCCCTGCTCCTGTTCCTGACCCTGCTCCTGCTCCTGCTCCTGTTCCTGACTCTGCTCCTTCTCCTGACCCCACTCCTGCTGCTGACCTTACTCCTGTTCCTGACCCCACTCCTGACCCCACTCCTGTTCCTGCTCCTGCTCCTGTCCCTGCTCCTGCTGCTGCTGCTCCCGCTCCTCCTCCTGCTCCGTGCAGCCCCCCGGCCCTCGGGCAGGACAGGGCCGCTCTCCTCATCCTGGGCAGTGGCAAGAGGCAGCGAGCACAGCGCTGGCACCGTGAGTCGCAGGAAGCAGCCGCTTGCCCTGGCAGCGGCACGTTCAGCTCCTGCCCTCCAGGGAAGCTGGAGCTGCCGGGAGCTGGCCCTGCGCGCTGCCGGCCCCCGCGTCCCTCGCCTGGGAAGCAGCGGCGGGTAACGCGTGGGCGAGCCAAGGGCTGTGGATTGGCTGGGTGGCGTTTGCACCGGGATTTCCTTGCGGTGCTGGCACAGCTCACCCGTACACGGCTCTGTGGCACCTGCCTCGCGCCCCGCGCCCCCTCTCCCGGACCCGTTTTGCTCCCCACGGCCCCGGCTGGCCTCTCTCTGCCCTGTCTCGCCAGCGCTGCCGGAGGGGCTGCTCGCAAGGCCGGTGCCATCTGCGTGCGGGAGCGTGGGGCGGTGGGGCGGGGGGCAGAGGCTGCGTCCCGACCGGGTGCTGTCTCCCTGGTACGGTTCCGGGCGGGACATCCCTGGGAAAGAGATCCCGGGGAAGGACTGGGTGAGGCCAGGCTGGCTGAGGGGGGGGAGGGGGGGGGAAGGGATGGACCCTGCTGGAGCTCCCAGAGCCTCCCACCCGTGCATGCCGGTACCGTGAAAGGTTGGCAGGGGCCGGGGTCGGCGCCGCTGCCGGGGGAGGGCAGAGGAGCAGCGCCGCAGGAGGGCGGGGGGGGCAGCGTGGGGATCGGAGTCGGAGGGGAGCAGCACCGGGGTCAGGCTGTGGGGTCTCACACGTGGGGGCTCTGCTTCCAGAGTGCCAGCGGTTTGCAGAGCCGCAGCGGGCAGGGGCGGCGTGCCCGGCGTGCCCCCCCTGGGGCACAGGCCCCTGTTTTCCAGCCCCCTGGCTGGAGCAGGGATCAAGGCTCCTTTACGGGGCTCCCCCACTTCTGCTGCCGGGCTGCTGTGCCCGCGCTGCTCCGCTGTTTCCGAGCGGAGCTGGCTGCCCGGCACGGCAGGCGCGGGAAGCGGCGGGCAGTGCTGTGGAGGGGCCGGGGGGGCTGAGACCGGGGCGACCGGAGCTTTGAGCTGGACCTGCCTTGGCTCCCCAAAACCGCGCTGAGGGCAGGAGTTCTGCTCGCGGGAGCATCCCCGTGGCCTTTGGGTTGCTTTTCCCAGGATTTCCCTTCTCTCAGCAGGGCAGGATGCTTCCCTGACCCGCTCCCGTGTCCGTGTCGCTGACTGGGCCTGGCCCTGGGACACGGCGGTGCTTTGGTGCGACCACGGCGTCGTTCCTCGCTGTGGGCAGAGCAGCGCCGCTCCCGGGCGAGCCGAGCCAGAGGCCTAGGTCTGCACGTCATTCCTGGCACGTCAGCCCTGTGCTTTCCGAGAAGCAGGTGCCAAACTTGCCTGGGTGAGGAGCCCGGGGAGGTGCCGGGTTTGCACGGCAGCAGCTTGCCCGGAGAGCCCGGAGCAAAGCTGGAGAGATCTGGGTCCACGCCCGGGCTCGGGGCTGGCACCTCCCGTAGCCAAAGCAGCGGGGGCGGTTTGGCGCGGGAGGTCCCGGCAGACTCCGCACGGGAGCGCGTAGGGAAGCGTGTTTGCTGGAAGGGTGGGCCCCAGCTTAGGGAGGTGGCGCTGAGTGGCTGCACCGTGCTGGCCCTGGGGCGGTGCAGGCGGGCGAGCGCCGCTGGGCCTGTCCCCTGAGGTGCTGTGGCCCTCTGAAGGTTGCGCTGCAGCACCCCGGGGAGGCGCCGAGCTCGTTCCCGGAGGAGAGAACGGGCCGGGTTACGTGGGACGGGGTTGGTGTCAACACGCAGCGCGGGAGACCCGGAGTCACGTCGGAGTAACGCCGTTCTGCACCACCCCTGCTTGGCCGGGCCGTCCCTCCGGGAGGAACGAGGAGAGGAGCAAACGCTCGCAGGAGCGGCAGCTCCGTATCCCAAAGGTTCGGGGTAGGTGGCGGCTGCGGTCCCTGAGGTGGACCTGCCCTCGCGGGAAGGTGGCGCAGGGCTCGGTGCCTGCCGTCCCGGAGGGGCCTTTGGCTGGGTTCGCCCCGCAGGGGCTGCTGGCCCAGCCCAGCCGCAGGGCGCATCCTCCCCTCCACACTGCGGGGGCGCCAGGGCCTCTCGTGGGGCTGCTGCGCAGCGTGGGCTCGGGGTCCCCTCGCCGGGCTGTCCCCTGGGCGCTACGTGGGTTCCGATGGTCTCGCAGCGTCGGACGAGCCTTCGCAGCCGGACGCTTGTCTCGGAAGTGGGTTAACGAGGCCGGGAGACGAAGCCTCCCCAGCCCTCGTTACCAGGAATGAGCCAATTGCGCGTGTGCCGGGTTCTTGCGGGGACGGCTGTGCCGAAGGCAGCGGCAGCCCGGGGGTCCCTGGGTCCCTGGCCCGGCTCCGTTTGGGCCGTGCGCTCCAGCGGGGCCCAAGGCGGGTGGCTCCTCCTCCCTGGGAGCTGGGATCATGCTGGGAGCTTAGATTACATTTAAATTGCCATTTGCATTTTCCAATCAATACGCGACTTTACAATTAAGTTTGGTGTTAAAATTCTTAGCAAAAAGTGAGCGGAAGGGAGATTTGTGGAGTAAACGAGTCCTTCGGGGGCCATCGCTGCTCCCCGCTTCATTACGCCGCATATTGCTGCTGCTGCTTTTACTGTGCGCCACCGCGAGCCCGACGGCAGAGCCTCCCCTGGCCGACCAAATGCCGGGAAGAAAGGAAGAGCGGGGCGAGGAGGAGGGTTGGGCTCCTGCCTTTCGTGTCCGGGAGCCTTTTCCTTTTGCCTGCGCGCGTGGCTTCCTCGCGCGGGAAGAGACGCGCCCGCGGGAGCGCACCGGGCACGCGCCCGCCCCGGCCCCTTCTCCTGCTCTCTGAGCTTTCCCCGGGAAGGCCAGAGCTCTCCGGCTGCTGCTGGGCCGAAGCTGCGCGCTCCGCCGCCGCGGAGGAGGGAGCCGGGCACCGCGGTGCGCCCGCGGTGCGGCCGGCACAGCCACGCCAACCTGGCGTCTTCTCGGCTCCTCCCCTGCCCCTCACCTCCGGTACCGGTCCGGGAGCTCCGTCCCTCCATCCGGCTCCTCCCGGTAAATGTTTGGCCTTAAGGGCCCCGTCGTGCCCCCGTTTTATTAGGTGCTGCCTCCGCCTCTGCGGTTCCTCCCTCCACCTCGGTGGTTCCTCCCAGTTTGGGGCTCTTCTGCCTTCGGGCTCGGAAAGCACGGGCTCCGGCGCTGGCGTCTCCGGTTCCAGGCCTGGTTTTGCCTGCGAGTCCCGGGTTGGGAGCCGAGCTCCGCAGCCGGCACGTCCCGGGGCTGGATCGGGGGCGCAGAGCCTGGAAGCGCTGCAGCGGGCATGTCGCAGCAGCGGGGCGTACCGCCTCGGGGGCGCGTCCAGGATGCGCGTCGTTCCGCCTGCAGCTGGGAATTTCGGTGCCTTCAGCCCGCGCTGGAGCAGGTTTGTTAGGAAGATCGCCCGGCAGCGCTCTCAAACGCAGGGAATCCACGCTTCATCTGGCTCGAACGGCGTCCCGCGGGCTCCGGTCCCGCAGCCGGGCACCCGCGGCGCTGCCGTCCCGTGGCAGAGGCGTGGGAGCCGTTGGGGTCCGACGGAGCGCATCTCCGTCACTGCCGGTGCCGGGAACGCCTGAGCCTGCCCTGGGGGGGTGTGCCGGGGTGACTCTGGGCGCTCTTCCAGCTCCGCTTTGCGAGGGTCGTGTCATGATCACGTCACTCCGGCCGGGAAGAGGTGGACAGCTCGCCGAGCCCGCGCTGCCACGCGGGGTTACCCTCCCGCCTGACCCCAGGAGCGAGGAGCCGCTGGGCAGCGGCGAGCCCAGCCCCGGCTGCCCACGTGCAGGGTGCTCGGGCAGCCCGGTCCCAGGCCAGGGGCCCAGCTAGGCCCACGCTGCTCCGGGAGCCCGGTTTGCCAGGTGCCGGTGCGCGGTAACGGCCGCTCACCGCGCTGCCCCGCGCTGCCCCGCGCTGCGCGGTTGCGCTGTTGCCCTCGGGTTTCCTGGGTTTGGGAATTCGGCACTAGCCACGCGGTTCTCTGCTCCGTACCTGCCGGTCACTTCTGGCGGTGGCTCTTCCATTTCGCCCGGTGCCAGCGTCCGGCTGATTCCAGGGGTCGTTGCTTTTCCCCTCCCAGGTCTCGGCAACGCATGAGCTTTCGGCCCGTCGCCGTGTCCCCGGCACATCAAAACCGGCGCCTCCCCGCCGCTGCTGGGTGAGCTCTCAGAGGCGACAGCTCGGGTCCCCCGCCCGGGCACCAACAGGCAGCGGTCTCGGGGTGCTTCTGCACCCCCCGCCCCGGCGGTTGCCGAGCTCACGGCCGCGCCCGGCAGCGCGGGTACCCCCTGCGTGCCCAACCCTGCCACCTGCCGCGTCCCCGTTGTGCCGGCGCAGCAGCCGCCGTCTCTAGGCAGTGGGCCGGGGCCCCCGGCTATGCCGAGCTGGCAGCACAGAGACGCTCTGTCCGGGGTTTTGAGGAGGTTCTGGCCCGGGGCCCGGATTTCTGGCACGTCGGGACCAGCCAGTCTGGGTGCCCAGACAGCGCGCTCCGAGGGCTCGGGCCCGGCGGTAGGTCCAGCCTTTTCCCAGACTCTGTTATTCCGTCGTACTTTTGTGCCGTCCTTGCCCCCTGCCAGCAGATACTCGCTGTTCCCTCCCGCTCCCTGCTCCAGAGCCCGTGCTCCTGGCTTCTTGCCCTCTCCTGCTTCCCAGAGAAGCTGGGGATGCCCCTTCCCTGTGCCCAAGGCCAGGCTGGGTGAGGCTGGGAGCACCCGGGGCTGTGGAAGGGGTCCCTGCCCCTGGCAGGGGGTGGGGCCGGCGGGCTCTGAGGTCCCTTCCCACCCAACCCATTCCATGGCTCTGTGAGCAGGGGTGGCAGAGCTGGACAGGGAGAGGGTTGGGATGTCCCGCGCTCTGAGTCTCGGTGCGGATCCGTGGAAGTTGGCTGTGGGTTAGTTCTGGGCTGGTGGGAAGAGGGGCACGCGAGCACAGTGTGTTCCAGTCCCAGGAGTGTGCCTGAGGAGGCCGGCATGGGTGAAGTCCTGCTGGGAAAGAGGGTGACCCGACCCCTCAGCTTCCCAGGACCTGCTCTGCCTCCTGGAATGTGTCCCCAGCTCCACTCTTTGGCACCTCTAAGGGCTGCAAGCAGGCGGGAGAGTGTGCGTCCCCTGTGAGCGCGGGATCTCGGAGCGCTGAGCGGCCCCCGCCTGCCCCAGGTTGTCCTGGCCTTGGCCATCGCCCAGCTGGGCTTGGGAGGTGGGAGAAGGTCTGGGCGCACCGTGCTACCAGCAGGCAGCGTCGGCGGGGGGAGCGGTTGGCTCCCGCCTGGCGTTGGCACGGTCCCTCGGCTGCCGGGGGGCAGCGGGTGGGGAGAGCTGGGGGTGTGATAAATCCCTCAGACCTGGGCAGCAGCACCGGCACGCGGCGGGGGGCGGGCTGGGGACGCGCGCCGAGGTTCCCGGTCCCAGGGCAGACGCTGTTGGGATGGGTGACCTGGATGAGCCCTGAGCCTCATGGCTCTTCCGAGCGGGCTCCTGCGGGGAGCGGGGCGGGAGGTGGCTGGCGCAAGGGCTGAGTCCCTCGCCTCTCTTGCAGGGCATTCTGCTCAAGCGCAGCGGCAAGTCCCTCAACAAGGAGTGGAAGAAGAAGTACGTGACGCTCTGCGACAACGGCGTCCTCACCTACCACCCCAGCCTGCACGTAAGTACCGCGCGGGGCCGGCTGGGCCGCCGCCGCTGCTCCCGCGAGGCGCCGCAGCCGGGGAGCCGCCGGGGAGTTCGGCAGCAGAGGGGAGCCCGGGGCATGCCCGCGCGGGACGCTCAGCGCTTGCCCTCGCCGGGGCAGCCCTGCTCGGGCCGGGGTTTGCCAGGGCCTGGAGCAAACCTCTTCCCTGGCCTAAAGGCCGCCCGCAGCGCCGGGCTGGGTGGGAAGAGCCGACGGGAGCCTGCTCCACGCAGAACTCTTGCCTTTCCCGGCTTCCCTGGCGCAGCCCGTTCGGGCAGCGGGTGCCGCCTCCCCGCGCCGGGGCGAGGAGCAGGCGGAGAACTTCCAGCGCCGGCTGACGGTGCCGTTTGGGTGCGGAATAATTTTCCTGGCTGCTAGGTATTGGGTAATGGAGATGAGGAGCCTGTGCAGGGCCTGCCGAGCTGAGCTGTCACTCCATGCATCTCTGATCCTCCTCGCTGCGTGGCTCGGGCGCGCAGCTGCCTCCCCATCCATCTCTGTCGCCTCCCCGCTGCGGGGCTAATGACTTCTTCCCCGTTCCCTCTTGAGCACAGTTTGCTGCCGAGACACGGAGCCAGGGACACGCACACACCTGTGACACCGGGGCCGAGCTGCCTCTGCCGTGCCGCACCGGCCAGCCGGGCAGCGGCCGGAGCAGCGGGCAGGGCTGGGACGCAGGGTTCGGGGCGGCCCGGAGCGCTCTGTGGGGCGGTGGAGGGAAGGGCAGGGTGCTGCGGCTCCCCCCTGTCCCCGCTGTCCCCAGACACACGTGTCCCGAGCCTCGGCCCTTCTCCTCCCCAACCCCACGTGTTCACCTCGTGGGCGCGCGACGCTCCGCGGCCCCTGGGCCTCGTGACCCTCCGATCCGCGCACAGAAAGCCCTCGCCGCGTTTCCTTCCCTTGGGCTGGGGGAGCTCTGAGAGCAGATTGTTTTCCCCTTTGGTCCCCGTTCCGTGCTCCGGCTCTGCAGTTCCCCAGCTGTATCCCCGTTTTCGGGGCTCTGCAGAGGCGAAGCGGGAGGCACCGGCTGCCGCCGCTCCGTGCGCGCGCTGACACGCGTGTGGGGTGGTCACGTTTCCGTCGGGGACATCGCAGGCCATCGCTACGGCTGTAGGGGCCGGGCACTTCCTGGGCTGTTGTTTGCCCGCCCCCAGGTGCCGCTGCGCACCATTAGGGTTAGCGTGAGGGTTGGGGTCTCGCCCTGCGCCCTTCCTCCCGGGAGTGGTGCACGGTGCTGCCTCTCGCTCTCCTTTCGGGGCGTTGCATGGCGTTGCTGCCCTGTCCCCGGCACAAACCCGGGTTCCTTCCCCCGGTGACCCGCGTCCCGCTGCTCCGGGGGCACCCAGCGGGGGTCTCCTCCCGGGCTCCCACTGAAGGCTTCGCACCCGGCGCCCGCGTTGCAGGGCCTGGAGGGAGAGGAGCTGCGGACGAGGAGCTGCATCCTCTCCTCCCCCCCTTCGGGAGCACGTCGGGGCGCTCGGCGCCGCTGCGTCCCCCGTGGCACGAAGCAGGGTCCCGTGTCCCGTCACAGGATGGCACGTTGGGGTGGAAGAGCCTGGAGGCTCCCGAGGAAGGGCACGTGGTGCACAGGCGGCACGGTGCTGGAGGAACGACCGTGCGGGATCCTCTGCCAAGGGGACACCGGGCAGCCTGAAGTTCCCTCCTTGAGGTGGGAGGTCCCAGCTGCCCCCCACACTGCACCTGTAGGCCTTTCCCAGCCCCTGTCAGGGTGTTGGAGCCCCAGAGCATTGTTGAGCTGCTTTTCTGTTCCCATTGGCTTTTCCTTGGCACGATTCAGGGCAATTCCTGCCCAGACTCTGCTCTTGCATCTCTGTTGTGTTCTCTCCCTGTCCCTCCTGGGATGGGTGTCGGTGCCCCAGGGATCCCTCCCTGGGATGGGTGTAGGTGCCCCAGGGGGGAATGGGTGTAGGTGCCCCAGGGATCCCTCCCTGGGATGGGTGTGGGTGCCCCAAGGGGGTTGGGTGTAGGTGCCCCAGGGATCTCTCCCTGGGATGGGGGTAGGTGCCCCAGGGGGGATGGGTGTAGGTACCCCGGGGATCCCTCCCTGGGATGGGTGTCGGTGCCCCAGGGTTCTCTCCCTGGGATGGGTGTAGGTACCCCGGGGATCCCTCCCTGGGATGGGTGTGGGTGTCCCAAGGGGGTTGGGTGTAGGTGCCCCAGGGATCCCTCCCTGGGATGGGTGTAGGTGCCCCAGGGATCTCTCCCAGGGACAGGTGTCGGTGCCCCAGGGAGCAGCAGTTTTCCCTGCAGACATCCCCGCTCCGGATGTGTCGGCCCCCCCGATGGGGGTTACTGCGTGGCTCGGGCCGGGTCATACTCGCGCTTTCAGCAGCCAGGACCTTCCGGGGGGGGTGGGTCAGCGCTCGGCCCCTTTCTGGATCCGCACCTTGGCGCCTCCAGCGCCGCTCCGCCTCCCAGGGAACCTGTGGGTTTGCCGGCTCTCGGGGGGCGCTGCGCCGGGACTCCCCGGCGGAAGCGCATGGGGAGCGCGTCGGCAGGGACCCTGCCCGCAGGACGCCCGGCGCTGGGGCCTCATCCCTGCCTCCGCGCACCTTTCCCTGCTGCATCCGCCTTTCTCTTCCCGCTCGGAGCGCGTGTTCGGCCACGGGAGGGCAAGAGCGAAGGGGCCGGAGCGGTGTCCCAGCCCTGTCTCAAAGCCTCGGAGAGCCGGCGCTGCCGCTCATGGGGAGCGTACGTGGCCGAGCCCGGCTGCGCTGGCCGGGCTGTGCCGCGCCGCGCGGCGCCGCGCGGAGCTGGAGGGAAAGCGTCTCCCATTTTGCAGCCAGTGGAGCCATTCACACAATCACCTTCTGTTAATTCTATCTGCAACATCAATTAAATTGTTTGTAGAAACTAATTGAATGTGGCTTAATCACACATCTTAATAGCTTTCCACGCTTTGAACTCGTTGTTAATTCTGGTAATAAAATGAAATGAGAGAACTGGCTGGGTAATTAGCGAGGAGGCTTGGGAAGAAATTGCTGTTTTATAGCGTGCAATAAAAGCAGCGCGCTGGTGACCGCTCTCTCCGGCAGGCAGCCGGCGGCCGCCGCATTGTGCTGAGGTAGGGAAAATCCCCAGCCCCTCCGAGCCGCCCTGCCCAGGGGTGCCGCCGGGCTCCCGCCGGCCCGGGACAGCTCGGGGCAGCGTGCGGCCGGGCCGGTTGTCTGGGAGTTGTGCCGGGCACCGGGCGTGGCCCGGGGGGTTGAGTGTCCGAGGAGCTGGAAGCGGGGAGCGGGGCGCTGCCACGCTGCCCCCACTCTGGGGGGTGCTCGGGGGGCTGGGTGCCTGCGCGGGGGTCTGTGGGAAGAGAAGAGCTCGAACTGGGGTGCTGAGGGGCTGCTGAGGGGGTGTAGCCCTCGGGGGAGGCACCCGGGGCCGCAGAGCATCGCCCGTGCGGCCCCCGTTCCCCCGCTTCTTGGGGCCGGGGACCGGGTGAGCGCTCGGCCTTGGGCTGATCTCGCTCCGGGCTTTATTTCCTTGGGTGTGGGAGCAGAGAGGAGCCAGCTCCGAGCGGAGCCGGCTCCGAGCGAACCGTTCTGGTGACCTCCTTGTGAACTGGAGCAAGCCCAAAGCCTCCAGCAGCAGCCGCAGCCACCCCGGGCGGTTGGCGCCGCTCCTCTCCCGCCGCACCCCCCAGCCCTGGCGCAGGGAGCCGGGATGCGCCGTGTCGCGGGTCCTCCCGGTCTCCGGCGCCTTCGGCCCCTGCTCCCTCGAGGTCTGCCCCGGGGCAGGGCCGGGCAGGCCCTCTGTGGTCCCTGGAGATGACGTTGCTCGGGTTTTCCTGGGACACGGGCCAGCTCATGGCTCTTCCTGGGACGTGGCCCACATCCGAGAGGCTTGGGGAGAGCTGCGGTGCCCTGTGGAGCAGGGAAGGGAGGGAAGACGTGAGCAGGACACAGCCCGGGGGAGGGGCTGGGGGTCTGCAGCCCCGTGTTTGACCCAAAGACGAGCTGCTGTTTGGGGGCAGCGCAGCACCCCCCGGCCCTAACGGCCACACGGGGAGTTCTTGGCGGTACAGGAAATAGCGTTCCCGAAGAAGAGGCGGAAGCATCAAGTTTGGGATAACGCAAAGCCCTGCAGGCGAAGGTGCAGGGGGGTTATCCCAGCCGGGTCGGTTCGGGCTTGCGTTACGCCTGCCGAGACCCCGGCGGGGCTTCCGGGTGCCCCCTTGTTCCACCCGCTCCGCGCTGCGCTACGGCTGCGTTAGCCGGGCGCTGGGCTGAAGGGACAGCGGGGGCGGGAGCTCGTGCTCCCTACCTGACCCCCGGCTTCACAAGCCGGCTTCTCCGGGCATCCGAGTGCCCGCGGCCACGGCCCCACGGCAGCGGCTCCCCGTTACTCCGGCCAGGGCTGCCTCGTCCCGGGCGCTGGAAGCCGGACCGGGCACATCTCCGGTGCCACTCCGAAGGCACCGGCCGCTCGCGGAAGGTCGGGCTGGAGGCTTTGTGTCTGTGTGGCGGGAAAACGGCTGGCGGGGGGCGCTGGGGGAGTCGTGGGGTCCCTCTCCTCCAGCCCCCCCGCCCTGAGACCGCAGCACAGCGGGAGAACCCCGCGGGCGGCGAGCTCCCCGGTCCCCCCCAGCTGCTGGCGTGTCCTCCGTGTCCCCGGGGGTGGGTGCGGGTTTAGTGGGAGCAGGTGCGGGGGGAGCTGGGCGGGGGGCAGGGCGGGCGGACCCTGACACCCCCTGCCCCTCTGCCGCAGGATTACATGCAGAACGTCCACGGGAAGGAGATCGACCTGCTGAGAACCACCGTGAAGGTGCCGGGCAAGCGGCTCCCCAGGGCGACGGCGGCAGCGCCCGGCACCAGCCCCAAGGCCAATGGGCTGCTGAAGGAGAGGAGCAGCACCCAGCTGAGCGGCGGCACAGGTAGGGCTGGGGGGCCACGGTGGGGGCCATGGCAGCACAGCGGCCGGGCCCTGCTCTTCCCTCGCTTCATGGGTGCCATCCGTGGGTGCTGGCGCTTCCGTGTGCTCCCGTTGGGACCTTCCGCTGAGTGTCCGGGCGGGAGGAGCAGGAGGGCTTTAACCAGAGGCGTCAGCCCCCGAGGGGGAACACTTGGGTGTGATGGGTCGCTGGGGGGGCGCAGCTGTTGCTCCCTGAACCGAAGGAAACCTCAACCAGGGATCCTCCCGATCCCTGCCCAGCTCTGCTGCTTTCCCTCCGGCCCTTTTTCCCTCCTCCCTTCCCTGGAGAAACAGCAATGGGAAGGGCTTGTCTGGTATTCCCTGTTCCTCCGTGTGCACGTGGAAGCGGCGCCGCCCAGCACGGGGGGCGGAGGTGAGGCTGGGAGGCTCCCTGGTTTCTCCTGGAGTCCGTCGCATCCTCCTTCGGACCCCCGGGGACGGGCAGCGTCCACACGCGTTCTTCCCAGCCAGCTCCTGGCAGCGGGCTGCGCGGGGGGGCACGGGTTCCCCCGCTCTTCGGCAGGACGGGGGGCGCTGGGGGTGCTGCCGCCAGCAGAACCCCTTCGCTGTGCCGCTGGGAGTGGACCCGCATCACCGCGTCCTCGCCCCTGCTCGGTCCTGCTCCGCATTCGGCTGCATCCTGCCCTCGGGGCATCACCCGGAGCGGAGGGCTCGAGGTGGGGTGTAGCCCGAGGGAATGCCAGGGGCTGGCGGGGCCCCCAGCACCCCAGCCAGCGCAGGGAGCGGGACCTGCTGGTGCCGCTCGGCTCCCGCCGTGCGCCGGACCCGGCCCTTCCGCCCCCAGGCTGCTGTTTCCGAGCGTCAGGATCGGTCCGCGGGGCAGGTGAGCCGCCAGCGGGGCCCCGAATCCCTGGGTTGTGCCAGGGACACACGGCTCTGCCTCTTCGCCGCGGCTCTCCGCTGTCATTTCTCACCGTCGCCCACACGCTCCGCGCGCCGCAACGCTCCCCGGCTCTTCCCAGCCGCTTCCCAGGCGCGCGCTCCTGGAGTTACCGGAGCCGCGGGAGGAATTCACGCGGCAGCAGGGCTCAAGCCGAACGCCCACGGGCCCGTATCCCGCTTTCCGCAGCCATCTGGGTGCGCTGGGGCTCGCGGGGGCGGCCGGGACGTGGTGCCGTTACCGATGGCGGGTGCGGCACAGGCCTTTCCGTCTGCTCTGCGGAGCGTCGGGGACGCGGCGCGTGGAGGCCGGAGCCCCAGCCCTCGCCACTGGAGAGGAGGGGCGGTTTCCTAGCGGGGAGGGTAATCGCTGTTGGAGTCGTTTGGAGAGCTGCCGGCCGGAGCCCTCCTGAACCATGGAAACGAGAGCAGTTTCCTCTGCACGATCCGCTTCCGCCCGGCCTGGCGCGTCGCTGCGTGCGGGGATCCAGCCGGCTGGGTACCGTGGGCCTCGTGTAGCGAGCTGGGAAGTCGAGATCCCGGTCCGCTCCCAGGGCTCGAGCGCTGGCACCAGGCCCAGCATTCCGGCAGCACCCATCCCTGGGTTTGGTGTGCCCTGGCTTTGGGTCGTCCGCAGCGCTCCGAGGGGTTGTTCCCCCGGGACACGAGCGGGGAGATGTCTCCTGGGGAATTTTCCACCTGGCTCTGACGCCTCCGTGACCAGTTTGGGCCGAGGACGCCGTCGGCACGGTAAGCGCATCTCCGGGATCAAAACCCTCGGAGGTGCCCGGCTCACGTCCCCGCGGAATGCCGAGGGCTGGCCTGGCGGTCGATAAAGCTCTGCATCGGGCCGCCGGGGGCTTCCCCGCTTTGGGACTTCGGGAAAGGGATGGGAGCGTTACTGGGCTCCGCTGGGCATCTCGCCTGGAATCCGTGCTGTGGGCAGCGGCAGAGGGAGCAGCGCTGCTCTGCCCGCGCACGGGTCAGTCTGCCGGGGCCGTGGGCCCCGGGGGCTGAGGGCTTTGCTGCTCCACACCGGGAGGGTCTGGGCAAATCCAAAAGGCCCGTGCTTGGAGCTGGAAGTGGATGGGCCGTGGTTTCCCTGCGACCCCAGCTCCGCCAAGGTAAGCGCTAATTAGTGTCATTAGATGCGCCGTCCGTACGGGGGCAAGAAAAGAAGGAGGTGCAGGGGAGGAGAGGTGAAACACCTCGCACTGCCCTGTGCGTGGAAGGAATACACCCGCGCGGCACTGCGGTCCCGATCCAGAGCAGCCGCCAGAGTGGCTACGGACGGAACAACGGGGCCGGATAAACGAGAACGGGGAAGGAGCTGGGTGTTGTGAGCTCCGTGGGACTCAGTGCCGCGGGACCCAGCACCGTGAGACCCAGCGCTGTGGGACTCAGTGCCGTGGGACTCAGTGCCGCGGGACCCAGCTCTGTGGGACCCAGCACCGCAGGACTCAGGGCCGCGGGACCCAGCACCGTGAGACCCAGCTCTGTGGGACTCAGTGCCGTGGGACTCAGGGCCGCGGGACCCAGCACCGTGAGACCCAGCTCTGTGGGACTCAGGGCCGCGGGACCCAGCACCGCGGGACCCAGCTCCGTGGGACCCAGCGCCGTGGGACTCAGGGCCGTGGGACTCAGATCCGCGGGACCCAGCTCCGTGGGACCCAGCACCGTGGGTGACTGTGCCACCTCGCAGTCCTCGGGGCGGGTTTTGATGGAGGGGGTGTGTGTTCCCTCTGCAAACCCCGTTTTTAGGGGCCCGGAACGTGGGTGGAACTCGCAGCTGCCCTGCGGGGCAGGTGTGCAGATGTGGTGCCAGATGTGCCCGGGAGGTCCTGCAGCCTCCTCAGAGACACCCGGCAACCCAGCAGACACAGTCCGGGGCAACTGGACTCTTGCGCTGCTCCTGCTACGCAAAATCATGGAATCACAGAATGGTTTGGGATGGAGGGACCTCACAGCCCCCCCAGTGCCCCCCACCCCGGGCAGGGACCCCTTCCATAGCCCAGGGTGCTCCCAGCCTCATCCAGCCTGGCCTTGGGCACTCCCAGGGATGGGGCACCCACAGCTTCTCTGGGCACCTGTCCCAGTGCCCCCCACCCTCCAGGAAGGATTCCTTCCTGATGTCCTCCTGACTTGTATTCGGGCATGGAATTTCGCCGGTGCGGAGGCTGTCAGGGGGCAGAAGGGGATGGACACGGGGTTCAGGGCTCCCTCAGCGCCCGGCACCGGTGCGACACCCACGGCCGTGCCCCACGTCAGTCCCAGCGATCCCGAAGCGCAGGCGCCCAGCCCCTGGCTCTCCCCGCTGTTTGCGCGTCGGCCTCGCGGCTGCCCGGCCACATCCTGGAGGTCCTGGAGGACACTTGGGAAGTGCCAGCCGAGGGGAGCTCACCCCAGGACACTTGGAGATGCCCCCCAGAAGCTGCTCCTACGCCCACGGCACCTTTGGCCACCTTGTCTCGGGCTTTCTCTGGGGACACGTTCCGATTCCCACTGAACCCCTTCATCCTCCGACGTGGTTCCGCCGTGCTGGCTGCTGAGCCGCGGGCGTTCCCGGCACGGCTCTGCCTCATGGCAGCGGCTCTCCCGGACAACACCCTGCATGGGATGCGCGGGGAGCACGGCACAGACAGCCCAGGCGGCTCAGGAAGCGCACCGTGGGCACCCATGGCTGCACGGGAAGCTCGCCATGGACACCCATGGAAGTGCACCACAGGCACCCATGGAAGCTCACCACAGACACCCATGGCTCCACAGGAAGCTCACCACGGACACCCATGGAAGCTCACCATGGACACCCACGGAAGCTCACCATGGACACCCATGGCTGCATGGGAAGCTCGCCATGGACACCCAAGGCTGCACAGGAAGCTCACCACAGGCACCCATGGAAGCTCACCACGGGCACCCGTGGCTGCACGGGAAGCTCGCCATGGACACCTATGGAAGCTCACCACGGACACCCATGGAAGCTCACCACGGACACCCATGGAAGCGCACCACGGACACCCATGGCTCCATGGGAAGCTCACCATGGACACCTATGGAAGCTCACCATGGACACCCATGGCTGCACGGGAAGCTCGCCACGGACACCCATGGAAGCTCACCACAGACACCCATGGAAGCTCACCACGGACACCCATGGCTGCACAGGAAGCTCACCACGGGCACCCATGGAAGCTCGCCACGGACACCCATGGCTCCACAGGAAGCTCACCACGGACACCCATGGAAGCTCACCACAGACACCCATGGAAGCTCACCACGGGCACCCACGGAAGCTCACCACGGGCACCCATGGAAGCTCGCCACAGACACCCATGGCTGCACGGGAAGCTCACCACGGCAGGGATGAGGCTGGCGTTGGTTGTACGAACCCGGCCACGGCTGCGCCCTGCACGGCTCTGCCCACACTCCGGGCACAGCCAAGCTCCTCCGTGTCCCCCATCTGTGCCACAGCCAGGGCTGTTCCTGCACCAGCTGGGAATGTGGGGGCAGTTCTGGTGTCGGTGGGGCGCTGGTGCTGCCGGCACCAGCACGGCAGGGGCCAGTGGGGCACACCGGGCCGTGGGTGCTGGGAGGGTGCTGTTGTGCGAGGGGCGTGCAGCCTCCCCCGGCCTGCGGCGTACTCACCCGTGTCCCCATCCCACTGTCCCCTTCTCCCTTCCTCCCCCAGCCCGGGGGGCGCCGTCCTGCCCCCGCGGCCCCTTCCCAGCTGCCCTTGGCCTTTTCCAGAGTTTGGCGTCTCGACTTTGTTCTGAGGGGGGTTGTTTCCTTCGACACCCCTGTGTGAGGCCGCTCACAGGCCCGCCCTGCCCTGCAGATCCGTACCCGCTCTGGGCAGGACCCGGCCAGCCGAACACCGCTGCTCTCCCAGCGAGCCCCCGCGCCCGGCGTGGGATGCTCCGTTGGCTGGGAAGATGCTCGGCTGTTTCCTGGGCGCTTGGGGCGTGCTGGGACGGAGGAACAAGGCCCTGGGTGATCTTTGAGGGCCCTTCCAAGCTAAAGCGTTCCATGATTCTGATTCCGTGCGCTGGTTCTCCCGTGCTTTGCTCCCATCTCCCAGCCACCCGGCCCGGCAAAGCCGGCCGCAGACCCTCGCATGGGACGGGCGCGTGGATGTGGCTCCGCTATTCCCCAGCTCCTCTCGCCCGCCTGGGTGCTCCTCTGCTCGCTCCTTCCTGCTCCGGCTGCTCCTCACCGTTCCTGCTCCCCTGTGCTGCCGGGCAGCGTGAGCACAGCGTGAGCACGGAGCTGTCCTGGCGCTCCGACCCCCGGCCACAGCAGCGCCGGGTGCCAGGAGCAGTGCCGGGTGCCGGGGGCAGTGCCAGGTGCCGGGGACAGCGCCGGGTGCCGGGGACAGCGCCGGGTGCCAGGAGCAGCGCCGGGTGCCGGGGGCAGCGCCGGGTGCCGGGGACAGCGCCGGGTGCCGGGGGCAGCGCCGGGTGCCGGGGACAGCGCCGGGTGCCAGGAGCAGCGCCGGGTGCCGGGGACAGCGCCGGGTGCCGGGGGCAGCGCCGGGTGCCGGGGACAGCGCCGGGTGCCGGGGGCAGCGCCGGGTGCCGGGGGAAGCGCCGGGTGCCGGGGGCAGCGCCGGGTGCCAGGAGCAGCGCCGGGTGCCGGGGGCAGCGCCGGGTGCCGGGGACAGCGCCGGGTGCCAGGAGCAGTGCCGGGTGCCGGGGGCAGTGCCGGGTGCCGGGGACAGCGCCGGGTGCCGGGAGCAGCTCCTGCTCCAAACCGGGCCGCGCGGGAGCAGCCACGCGCGCTTCCCCTGCTCGCGCCAACGGCTCCAGGGCCTGGGAGGGCTCCGTCCCCGCTTCTGCGCGTCCCTCCTTCCACAGCGAGAAACGCGCCCTTCCGCGAGGCGCAGGCGAGGAGAGGGGGTTTGACGGTGGGGAAGGAGCGCCGGGAGCAGGGGACGGGGTGGGGACTGAGGGAGCGTGAGGCACCTCAGCCCCGGTTCCTGCTCGGGGGAGGTTCGCAGGAGCCTCCTCCGGGCGTGGGAGAGGGCGTGGCACCAGGGCCCGCGAAATGTGACGCCCGCGCGCATGCTTCCACGCAGCGTGGCGCGGGCACGCCGGAGCCTGGCCCTGCAGCGCAGCCGAGCCCTCGGAAAGGGAGCTGGGCGCTGGAAAACCGCCTCCGGGGGGGCGGCGGCGGACGTGGGGGGTTGAGGTTGCAGGCAGCTTCGCGGAGGCGTTTTCCGACAGCTGATGCGGCGGGCAGCGGCGGTGCGGATGCTCCCCAGGGCGCAGGTGACCCCACACGAGGGTCTGTGGCTGGCTTTGCCGGGCCGGGTGGCGGGTGGCGGGGAGATGGGAGCAGAGTGCGGGAGAACCGGAGCGGAGCTGGCTCCGGCGCCTGGCGCGGAGGAGGCCCCCGGGAGCAGCCGGTGGGGCGCGGGGCAGGGCGTGAGCACCGGGGCCTGGTAGGTGGGGGAAGAGCTGGGGGGGCTCGAGGAGCGTGGTCGGACACGTGGGTCGGGGCAGGATGCGTGGGAGCCCTCCTGCTGCTGCGGGATTGCTTCCGTAGCCGCGGGCCAGCGTTTCCCGAAGCGTCTGGGGTGCTGGGCGCCGGCTGGGCCGAGGCTCCTGTGCGCTCGCAGGTGCCGAGGGTCCGGCTGCCCCCGCGGCTCCGGGTGCTTCCATCGGCCCACAGCTCCGCCGGCCGGGCTCCCCGGGCACGAGCCCTCGGCGCCGGGCAGCCCACCTCTGCCCTTGGGCGCTGTGCCGGGGGGGCGGGAGCGCCCGGAGCCCAGCCCGGGCTGGCGATGGAGCTGGGATCCCGCTGGGCTCGCGCTCCCCCGGCGCTGCCAGGGCAGAGCCCCCGGGAGCAGGGGCAAGGAGAGCAGCGCGCCCTTGGCGCCGGGGCAGCATCGCGGCGGCGGGAGCCCCCCTCCGCCGGTGCCCCCCGATGCTCTGCCTCCGCGGAGCGAGGGCTTGGCTCCCCCAGGCCGGGGTGGCTGCGCCTGCTGTGATCATGTCACGTCGGGCCCGTCGATGTTAACATCTCATTATCTTTGTTACTGTAATTACATTATCCGCTGCTTTATGCAGAATTATTCTCTGAGGACTAATTGATGGATCCATGTTTAATTCATTAATCATTAGCATCAAATTCGACAATTACAGTGCACACTGATTGTGGAATTTCAAATGTAATGAGGGAAGAATTAACAAAGAAAAGGGAAAACCTGTTTCCCTGGCAGAGCGGGGCTCGCCGGGGGGGACAGTGACATTGAGGCAGGAAGAGGCGGCAGAGAGCAGGGTGGCGGGGGGGGGGGGCGTCTCCTGCCCTTCCCCCCCTTGTAGCAGCTTCTTCCAGGGCCGAGTGGGGCGTTGGGGTGTGGCCCCTCTGCCGGGGGCCGGGCCGGGGGAGCCGGGATTGCCCAGCCTGGAGCAGGGAAGGTTCTGGGGAGACCTGGGAGCCCCTTCCAGTGCTGGGGGGTACAGGAGAGCTGGGGGGGCCTTTCCAAGGGCAGGGGGTGACAGGACAAGGGGTGACGGGTTGGAAGGGGCAGAGGGAGATGGAGCTGGGCCATGGGGAAGGAATTCTTCCCGCAGAGGGTGGGGGGCACTGGGACAGGTTCCCAGAGAAGCTGGGGATGCCCCATCCCTGGCAGTGCCCAAGGCCAGGCGGGATGAGGCTGGGAGCACCCTGGGCTGTGGGAGGGGTCCCTGCCTGCGGCAGGGGGTGGGGTTGGGGGGGTTTTGAGGTCCCTCCCACCCAACCCATTCCATGATAATCTCCTACGGAAGCGTGGGTGTGTGGGTGCGGAGGAGGAAAAGCCCAGCTCCCTCCTGGAGGGCCGCTGCCTTCTCCCCGCTGCCGATAGCCCGAAGGTGCCGCGGCAGCACCTCTCCCTGCCGGGCCGGTTTCCGGGGTCACCAGGAACATCCCTGTTCTCACGCTGCGGGAAGAGCCGGCGGGTCGGGGTGGGGGGTGCTCGAATCGCGCTTCCCTTGCCACTCGCCCTGCGGATGTGGACAGGCCTTCCCGGCACGGCGTGGCCGGTGGCCGGGGATGCTCAGTGTCCTGTTGTCACCCACGCCTGGGATGTTGGGACGGCTGCCAGCTCGTGCCCTGTCTGCCTCCGTGCCGAGCGGATCAGCTGGACTGAGTGGAATTTTCCGGACTGGCTTGCCGGGTGCCGTGGCTGCAGCAGCCAGTGGGCACGGGGGATGGATCCAAAGGTGAGGCTGGAGCTTTTGCATCCCACGCTCGGCAGTTGTGGGGACTTCCCAGGAGAGGAGAGCCTTGGGAGCATGTGGGGGTGACACGGAGCGGGCCGGTTCCAGGAACTCTCGGCGCCCGGTTCTTGTGGTGGACGGGATCCTGAAGGACCGAGAAGCGGGAGCAGCCCGAGGTGGTATTCGCTGGGGATGTGCCACACTTACAAGGAATTTCGTGTTTCCGGGCGGCGTAATTCTGTTCTCCCGCCTCTTATTGTTTCTCTCTGTGGAAGGGAAACTGAGGCACAGAGAAGACGGTGCCCAAGGCCAGGCTGGATGGGGCTTGGAGCAACTGGCTCTAGCGGAAGGTGTCCCTGCCCATGGCAGGGGGGGCACCGGGGGGCTTTGGGGTCCCTTCCCACCCAACCCATTCCGTGATTCTGTGATAAAGCCAGAACCGTCGAAAGCATCCGCTCACTTCGGAGCCCAGGGATTGCTGTTTCCTTCCGCCTGGCTCCAGCCCGCGGACGTGGCGCTGGGAGGAGCGAGCTTCCGGGCCGCAGCCCTCGGAGCCTCGCCTGCGCCCTCAGAACGCGCCGCTCGTGCCTGGTTTTGGCAAGCGCTTGGACAGGAGTGCGGGGGTTTGCAGCGGTGGGGGCGTCGGATCCCAGGTCTCCGAGGGAATACTCAGCCCCCTGGCCGCGGGCTGCCCCTGCCTTCCCTGCTGCCTCCTGCGCTGGGCCCTCGGGCACCGTGGTTCCGTAAGAAACCCCTCAGAGGGCCTGAAGGGAAGAGGCCACCTCACTCCTCACCGTCACCCTTGGGTGCCCGCTGTGCCGGGCGCAGTGTCCATCCCGGGGGCGGGAGATGCGTGAGCACCGGCCGGTGCAGTGACCAGTGCTGTGCCTGGGCAAGGGGGGGGGTGCGCCACCAGAGGCTGCTGAGCTGGTCTAGACTGAGGGGAGGGGGCTTCCTCAAGCAGTGGGGGCTGAAGACGGGCTGGCTGCGCTGTACCCATTGCCAGGGGCGCGGGCAGCGTGCTGCCATCCTCTCCCAGCCTGGTCCGGGGCACCCGGTGGGTGCAGCGCTGCAGCGTGTTCTCCTCGGTGGGTGCTGCGAGGCTGCTCGGGCACAGGAACGGGGGTGCTGGCCTGGCCTGAGCCGGACGCCGGAGCCGAGTGGCCCCGGGGCTGCGCTGCCTGGCCACCGCCCCCCGGGCCGTGTGCCACAGCAGAGCACGAACGGACTGGCCGCTCGGTCCGAGCCCTTCAGCCACCCCAGCTCACTCGTGGGCCCGTTCTGAGCGCAGGGCGTCTCCCAGTGACGCCCCGGGCAGGGTGGGCAGTTGGCTAGTGCAGGGCTGACCCCGGGGTTTGGAGGGGTTTTGGCTGTGGGTCAGTGGCCTTTGGCTGTTCCTGCCCAAGCTCCAAGTGGGAAAGCGGTGATTGCGGGGTGCGCGCCCTGGCCCTGTCAGGGGCCCTGTCACACCGCTGGCCGTTCGCAGTATTCCACGCTCCATAGGCGTGCTCACTTTCTCTGTGCCTTGGAGCGTCCATGACCTGTGGCTCACCCTGAGCTCTCGCTGAAGCCACCGCGGTCTCTGCGGACGTGCTGGTGGATACTGGACGCAGGAGCGAGGTGCTCTCTGGCCGCGTCTCCGAGGGCTGCCCTCCCGCCGCCACCTCGCCGGCTGTCGGGCTCCAGGGCAGGCAGGGCTGTCGGGAGATGCGGGGGGTTGGCTGGGTTGGGTGGGGACTCCCAGGCCGACCCGCAAAGCGCTGCTCGTGGCCCCTCAGCTGTCCCACCCGTACGGCCGAGCGGAACATTCCCGGAGGGACGCTGCAGCCCGGGCGCCGCCACGTGCGCCCGTGTCCTCCCCGCAGATGCAGGGCCAGGGTGCAGCACTGTGTCACGCTTCCTGGACTGCTGAGCCAGGCCGGTGTCCCGGTGTTCCCGGGATGTGCCACGTCCCCCTGGCAGTACCATTCGGGGGTTGCATCCTTAGGTTCTGGCAGGCAGCAGAATGGCTTTTCCAGAGCGAATCTGCCCTTGAGGGAGAAGGACAGGCTGCCAGGGATGAGGTGGGATACGCTGAGGTGTCTGAGGGTCGTCTGGAGAGGCGAAGGTGGGGGGGCGCGTCAGCCGCTGGCAAAGGTGCTGCCGTTCTCAGGGGGTCGATGACCCATCCTGAGCGTATGAAGTGGTTTCATTTGTTCATTAGTTACCAGGAGCGCCTCGCACTCCCCTCGCCAGAGCGTGACTCCTCTGGAGCTGCTGAGCCAGGAATCGCGCCTGGGAGCAGAGCTGCCTGCTCCCGCCGTCCCTGGGAGCCGCCGTCCCTGTCTCCCAGCCATGACAATGGGGTTTCGGCTCCTGCCCCGCGTACGGGCGTGGGTGGAAAGGCAGCACCTCCTCGCTCCAGACCCGCTCTCCTTGCGGGCTTCCCTCGCCAGAAGCCTGGCTGCTGGTCTCCGTGTTGTCCTGCCGCGGCCAGAACCTCTGTCCAGCGAGGACAAAACCCTCTGCTTCTGTCCAGAGCCTCTTCTGGCTTTTCCCTTCTAGAGCAGCTCACCCGTCCCTCTGCCTGGCACGTCCGCTCCCGGAGCCTGGGAGGTGTGGGCACGCCAGGCCCGGCTGGGCGTCGGGGATACATGCCGTGGTGCGAGCTTGGCACGCCGGTGCCTGGCAGACAGCTCTGGCTATTCCTCCTCCAGTTTTGCCCTCACCCACAGCTGCCTTCCAGCAGATCCATCCTCTCCTCGCCCTCCTCTGCCGCAGCAGCGCTGTGACTCTCGTGGTCAGCAGCCGTGTGCTCCAGGGGATGCTGGGGTGCACCCGTACCTGCCCCCCAAACTGCAGGGCGTCGCGCGGGGGCTGCTGTCCTCTGACAAACCCTGTGCCCAGGGCAGCTGGAAGGGCCCGGCTCCACGCTGCGCTCGGGGAGCCTCCGCAGCTCCGGCATCCCACGCGCGAGCCCCGCTGTCCCCGCGAGAAGGACGTGTGGGCGCAGCCGTCGCAGAGGTGGCCACTAGTGCGAGAGCGTCCAGCCGCGCTGCGCCCAGCCCTGGGGTGGGCTGGGGTGGGCTGCCCTCCCCTCGTCCGGAGCAGCGACAGAGCGAGGCCGTGCCCCGGTGCCATCACTCAGACCCATCCCCACGCCGAGCTCCGCGTCCTCGGGGCAGGGAGAAGCTCGATGGAGGGACGGGAGCACGGGAGGGAGCTGCCGCGCCGGCTCCCCTCCCCACCCCGACTCTCCCTGCCCTCCCTGATGGGAAACCAGAGATTGATTTTCTCCAACCCAACAGTATAATCACTAACCCTAATTAGAGATAATTACTGGGACTTGATACACTTATTACTTGCTAGAACACTAAAGGAGCGGTGCATTGCGGGACTGAACAGGGAGAAAGGCCTCAAAGTGAGGAGGGGAGGAGCAGAGAGGAGAGAAGAGGGCAGACAAAGCACTGCAGTGGGCAGAGCCCTGCCCAGGGACGATGGAAGTGCCAAGGGAAGCCAGATGGGCACGTGGCTTCGTCACCCAGGGGCAGCGAGCCAGGCCCGTCAGCTGCAGTTGTGGTTCTGAGCATCCTGTGTCCCTCAGCAGCCTGCACCTCTGAGCATCCTGCATCCCTCAGCATCCTGCATCCCTCAGCATCCTGCGTCCCTCAGCATCCTGCATCCCTCAGCATCCTGCGTCCCTCAGCATCCTGCATCCCTCAGCATCCTGCATCCCTCAGCATCCTGCAGCCCTCAGCATCCTGCATCTCTTAGTATCCTGCATCTCTTAGTATCCTGCATCCCTCAGCATCCTGCATCTCTGAGCATCCTGCGTCCCTCAGCATCCTGCGTCCCTCAGCATCCTGCATCTCTGAGCATCCTGCATCTCTTAGTATCCTGCATCCCTCAGCATCCTGCACCTCTGAGCATCCTGTATCTCTGAGCATCCTGCAGCCCTCAGCATCCTGCGTCCCTCAGCATCCTGCGTCCCTCAGCATCCTGCGTCCCTTAGCATCCTGCATCTCTGAGCATCCTGCAGCCCTCAGCATCCTGCATCCCTCAGCATCCTGCACCTCTGGGTGTCTTTGCAGGCCCCGTGGGCAAGGGAAGAGCATATGGCCAGTAGCCACCTGCAAAAGCCTCAGTGTAAACAACTTGCCCCACATTGCCAGGGGCGGCGGGGTAGCTGCCTTTCCGGGGTTTTCCAGGAAACCACGCTGTCTCTCCTGAGCAGCCCAAGCTTGTGCTGCACACAGAGAGGGGCAGGGGAGCAGCAAGCTCGCCCCGTTTCTGCTGTCACCCAGTCTTCCTGCCAGCTCAGCCCTCAAGTGCAGGCTCCTGCCCTCGCCCCCTCCCTGGCCTCGCCGGGTGGCTCTGTGCTGCGGGCACCCAGCTTGGTGGCCAGGGGAGGAGGTGGCCGAGGAAGGCGCAGACCCCGGGGCTAGCAGGCGAGGGATGGAGAATTCCCGTTACAGGCTTGCTCCGCGCAGAGGTTTTCACGCGGCTGAATCTTGTGGCCGAGGTCCTGCCCGGCGCCATGGGGTGTATTTTGGTGTGTCCTGGCAGGAGCAGCGGCTGCTCCGTCCCCTCCGAGGGACCCGTGCGGAACCTCGGGCTGGTCCACGGCTCGCGGCGTTGCGCACACGGGGTGGTTGCGTTGCTGCGAGCCGGCCCCGTGCGCAGAGCGTGGGGCGTGTGCGGCGGCGGGGCTGGATCGCCACCGCTCCCTGCTGTCCTGGCCCAGATCCACACTTCTGCGCAAACCCAGAAGGCTCTGGGCCTGCTCCCTGCAGTTTCCGTCAGGCGGCTTCCTGCTTCCCAGTGCAAACGGTGGTTGGCGGCGTCGCAGCCTGCCAGGAGCGTCCGTCTCCCGCCGCCGCCTCCGTGATCCCATTTGGACTTGGAGCTGCACGTTCCCTTCTCTGGGTCGTAGTTCAAGCAGCATCACCTGCGCGTTCTCTGCAGCATGATTCAGGGTCCCCGGGGCCCGTGAGCGATGCCTTTGGCCACATGACCGGGGGGATCCAGAACAGGGACCGCGTTTCCTTCCCCCGCTCCCCGCGGCTCGCTCCAGGCACTCAGAGATGGTGGGTGAAGCATTTCACTCTCATGCCTTGGGGAGTGTTATCCCGGTGATCCCGGAGGACGTAGCCAGTCACTCCAAAGCTTCCGTGCGCTTTCCGAGCCTCCCTGGTCCAAGGAAGCAAGGCGGCCCCGCGGAGCGTGCCGTACTCCCCCTCCTCGAAGCAGGGGGGAGGGTGAACCACCCACCCAGTATCTCGCAGTGGCTTGGCCAATGCAACCTTGAGCTGGCTGTGCCGGCGTTCGGGGTGCAGAATTCCGAGCAGAAGTGGAGGGTGGTAACGCACACGGAAATCCCTTTCCCAGCCAGTTTCACAGGGCGGGAAGCAATTAGGAACCAGCTCATTTGGGAGAAAGCAGCTGAGCAGGAGGAGGATGCGAAGCGTCATTCGGAGTCTGGAGGGACGTGGTGCTGGGTACCCAAAGCTGAAGGCAGGAGGAAGGTTCCACAGCTCAAAACGTGTTGGTCCGGGCTACGGGAGACGTGAACCGCTCCGTCCCCCTCTGCCCAGCCAGGGAGGAACGCGCAGGAGCACAGGGAGGCCGGGGGGAGCAAGCTGTGGTGTGCACCCTGGTTTGTGCATCCGAGCGTCTGCGGTTACGAACAGCGGTAAAACCGACGGCAGCGGAACCAGGCGCTGAGCGAGTGTGGGGCAGCAGCTGGAGCTGCAGCGGGTCCGGAGCGCTGGCGCGGTCCCGCTCGGGCAGCTGGAGCCCTGGGCAGGGGCTCGGCACAGCTTAGCCCTTTGCCAGGGCTCCGCAGACCGCCGTCGCCGTGATTAATGCCGGGCAGCCCTCCGAGCGACCCTCCTGGCTTTGTGGGAAGCATTCCAGGGCCTGCGTTCCCAGGCGCGCTCTGGATGCAGCGCACAAAGGGCTCGCTTCGCCGTCCTGTCTGGAGCCGCTGCTCGCGGAGCAGCCGGGCCTCGTGCCTGCCGCGTTTCGCAGCCCCGGCCGGTCCCGCTGCCGGAGCGGCTGAACACCGGCAGCCGGCACTGCTCCTGGTGAAGGCCTTGGAGCGGTCGCCAGTGAGAACGGAGCACGCCACGGCGGCTGGCACGCGGGGACGTCGGCCGATGGGGACGCCGGCGCTGCCCCCCGCATGCCCCGTGTGGGGACTGCTGCCTGAGCTGTCACCTCCGCTGCCTTTCTCCGGAGGGCAAGCTCCTCCCTTCCCTTTCAAGGCTGCTGGACTTGCCCAAGGACAGCCCTTGCGTCTCGGTTGCTCCTGCAGCACAGGTCATGTTGAGCTCCAGGCGGCTCCCGCGTCCTCCCTGGCACGTTTCCCTGCTCCGGCCCAGCGGTGCGGCCTGGAAGTGTGGCGGGGTCTCCTCCGCCGCCCCCCGATGCGCCTCGATGTCAGACTCGCCGCGTGCCCCGTGTCCGGGCAGCTGCCGGAGCGGCTGCCTTGGCCGCAGCGTCTCCATCCCTGACACAGTGGTTTAGCTGGGAATCCCGGGGATCGGCCCTGTCCGTCCCACCGAGCTCCCGACCTTCGCCGCTCACGTGTTCCGTGCAGGCTCCACGCGGCACGCCGGGGAAAGGGATGGGGTCAGGGTCTGAGGCTCTTCCCCAGCTCAGCTCCTGCTCCTGGCTGCTCCCGGGGCCCTGCGCCGCCGTGGGTGCGCGGGGCGGTACCAAACCCAGCAGTACAAGGGCGTGGGAAGGGTTTGAGTTAATTGGGAACTCATGATTCCTGACCCTGGGGTTGTCCCGTGGCTCTGAGGAAAGAGTGGCAGGGTTCAGGAAACAGGAAGAGCCGTGCTCGGTGAAGGCGTCCGTCGGGTGTCTGGGAAGAGGCGAGGGGGTGTCTCATGGCAGAGTGATGAATTCCTCGGGCTCCAGCTGGAACTGGGAAGCGGATTAAGCAGCAGGGAGGGGATTTCGGCACGTTTGAACCAGCAGGTCTGAAGTGTTTGGCTCAGGAGCTGTCGAGGATGTGGTCAGGGCCGTTGCTGGCGGTGGCTGCCAGCTGCGGGCTGGACAGGGCTGGTACGAGCTCACCGGTGTCGTGGGTCCACGGTGTGAGAATGAGAGCGGCCGACGGGAAAGGGCCCGGAGCTGTACCCACAATGGTGCTGGCAGGATGCTCCTCGGCGGAGCCCTCACGGGGCTCGGCGTGTTCAGCGTACGGAGAGAGGGGTAAGAGGTTGTTTTGACACCGTCTGTGAGGACCCTGGTAGGAAGGAAGATGTGGCAGCGGGGCGCTGGCTGCCAGGTGGACGTACCGGGTGCAGGGGCCGGCACTCGAAGCAGGACAGTTCGGACGAGAACAGAGGTGCAGATCGGAGCAGGGAGGGTGACGAACCGCTGGAGCTACTTACCAACAGCTGCTGATTCCTCTGTCACGATGGTGTCCTCATGGAGACCAGAACATCTTCCGAAGACGCGGCGTAGTTCAGCCAGGACAGGGTCGTGGAAGAGCCGTGGTGGAGGTGGCTGCTCCTGCCTCCCTGTCCAGGCGTGCTGCTGCTTCCCCTGGCCAGAATCGCGAGGCCAGAAGGGGCCCCGGACATGCTGCGAGGGCTGGAGCCCCTCTGCCATGGGGCCAGGCTGGGGGAGTTGGGGGGTTCAGCCTGGAGCAGGGAAGGCTCCGGGGAGACCTCGGAGCCCCTTCCAGTGCCTGGGGGGGTGAACAAACCCGATGAGTCTCCCAAGTGTCAGCAGGCGGGGGCTGAGCCCTGGGGACCCTGTCCCCTGTCTCGGGCTCAACCGCGTTGACAGCGTCAGGCGCAGCAGAGATTAGCCCAGGACCACAGTCCCTGGAATCTGCCCCTGGCTGGGGCACGGAGCGTATCCGTCTGTGCGTACCCAGGACGTGCACTGGGGAGACATCCGGCTTCACCGGGAGCTTGCTGGGCGCCGGGGCGGGAGGCCGGCGGTAGAGCTGAGGCATCACCACTCGGCTTCTCCTGTGCCGGCCGGGGTGGTGTGTGTTTAGGGAGAAGGGATTCGTCCTTTCCGCGTTCCCAGCGGCACACGAGGGGTCACATTTCACAACCTCATCCTGGTGCAGACATTCTTGTCTTGGGCTGCCACCCAAATCCCTTGGAAAATCCTTTCCCAGGATTTTCTGCATCAGGCCCGTTAGTACCAGGATACGTGTCTTTGTGTTCCGTACTCGTGAATTCTGTGACGAAGGGACGCGATTCCTCAGGGCTCGGCGTCGGAAGCAGCTTGTAGGTCCCTGGGACAAGCCGGAGGTGTGCAGGGAGAGGTCCCTGGCCAAGCCAAAAGGTCCCTGGCCAAGCCAAAAGGTCCCTGGCCAAGGCAAAAGGTCCCTGGCCAAGCTGAGGGGTCCGTGGCCAAGCTGAGAGACCAGTGGCCAGGCTGTGGCCAGGGAGGCGTCCAACCAGGGACACTCGTGCTGGGTGCTGCGGGGGGGTTGGGCACTCGCCCTGGGTGTGTGGCACGGGCTCTGGGTGCATGCCGGCGGCTTTCACAGGTGTCTTGTTCCGCACACACCGGGCGTCCCACTGGCCTGGCCCGGGTCACACCGCAGCGGTGCCGCCTGCCCTGGCAGCGTGGCCTGCACCCAGGATGGCCACCGGCAAAGCCGGGGAGGCTGTGGGGCTCTCAGGGTGCCTGGGACGGGTGCTCTGTGAGTTGGACCACAGCGGCCCTATGGTGCCAGCACCCATCCCGCAGCCTGGCCTCGCCCACTGCACGAAGCCATGCAATGGGAGGTCATGGGGAGCAGGTTTGGGGGGTGCCTTGGCCCCCCAAGGAGAGGGCACAGCCCCAGCTCTGGGCAGGGCTGGAGCACTTGAGTGTTATGGCAGCTCCTCGGATGCTGGGAGGGCACGTGTCTGCAGGCTGGGGGTCCCGGTGTGGCTGGGCTAGGGACACAAGGGACACATCTGGGCTACCTGGGGCTCCACAGGACTGTCCCCTCTGCCAGGGAGCTTCTCCTGGCCCAGCTGCACTCCCCTCTATCACCCCTATGGTCTGCGGAGCCGGGAATGGGGCCGGCAGCACTGCCAGAGCTCTGGGGACAGCCCATGCCATCCCTTCCTGTTCCATCCCGTTCTGTTCCATCCCCATCCCCATCCCCATCCCCATCCCATCCCATCCCATCCCATCCCATCCCATCCCCATCCCCATCCCCATCCCCATCCCGTCCCGTCCCGTCCCGTCCCGTCCCATCCCCATCCCCATCCCCATCCCCATCCCATCCCATCCCATCCCATCCCATCCCATCCCCATCCCCATCCCCATCCCATCCCCATCCCATCCCATCCCCATCCCATCCCATCCCCATCCCCATCCCATCCCATCCCATCCCATCCCATCCCATCCCCATCCCATCCCATCCCATCCCGTCCCGTCCCGTCCCAGCCCAACCCAGCAGCACGGTCCCCAGCCCTTCCCGGTCCCGGGGGAGCAGCGCTGTCCCTGCTCTGGTGGCAGCAGGCTCCCTCCCCCAAGGAGATGGATGCGGCAGTCGGGAGCGGAGCGCCAGCTAATTACCCTTCCGAGTGTGTCTTGTAAATTAAGGGCTAATTAGAGGCAAAGTCAGTGTCAGGGTTTTACACGTGTTTCCGTGGCGCTGAACGGGGGGGGCGGGTGGCAGCCGGGCGGATCTGCCGGCAAAGCTCACGGAGAGGCCCTGCGCCGGGCGGCGGGGAAAGGGGGGCTGGCTCCAGGTACCCTGGAGGTGCTGCCCACGCGTGGAGGGTGCTGGGGGGGGCAGGCCTGAGGGCAGGGTGATGGCCCACAGCGCCCCCCGCTCAGCACATGCCCTGGATCCACCTCTGGGGGGCGGGGGGGGGGGGGTTGTGTTGAGCTGTGGGTTCAGGCACTCTGCAGACTCAGGCAGCGCCCGGCACCGCCGACGCGCGGATCGCGCCTAACCCTAACCCTCCCGAGCTTTTCGTGGCAACAGCAGGGACGGGAGGGGGACTGGCGGCTCCGCCCCGATTTGCCGGGGCTCCGTTCTGCGGGGAGGGCGGCTGAGCACCCGGATGGGTTCCGCGGCGCCCGCGCCTCCCGCGGGGGGGCACAGGAAAGGTGGCTTCCCAGGAAAAGGGTCCCTTTGCCCCCCCGGGCTCCCCCCGCGCTCCCTGAGCCCTGCTCTGCCCTGGCTGGGGCTGGATGCCGGGGGGGCAGGACAACGCCTGTAGTGGGGGGGTGATCCCTAAGGGCAGCTCCTCCCTCCCGGATCTCCTGCGGCCAGCAGGAAGCGCTCCCTCCCCGGCAGAGGGGCTCTGCTGAGCGGCCGGGGGGCTGTGGGTGATACTGGATCGGGAACCCTCGGCCCGTTTGAACCGCTGACCGACCCCAACTCCTGTGACGGCCTCCAGTCCCCGGAACGTCCCTTTCCGGGGGGGTTCAAGGCCTGGGCTCAGCTCAAGGGGTTTCCCGCTCGTGGGAAGAGGCTTTTCCATCCACCACCCCCCTTTGGCTCCTAGTGCCTCCGGCATGGTGTGTTGCTTGGTGGGGACACGCAGGAATGAACCATGGAACCACGGAATGGGTTGGGTGGGAGGGACCTCAAAGCCCCCCCAGCCCCACCCCCTGCCATGGGCAGGGACCCCTCCCACAGCCCAGGGTGCTCCCAGCCTCATCCAGCCTGGCCTCGGGCACTCCCAGGGATGGGGCACCCACAGCTTCTCTGGGAACCTGTCCCAGTGCCCCCCACCCTCTGCGGGAAGAATTCCTTCCCCAGGGCCCAGCTCCATCTCCCTCTGCCCGGTCCAACCCGTCACCCCTTGTCCTGTCACCCCCTGCCCTGGGAAAAGGAGGTTTCTAAGGCACGGAGCGGGGACGGGCCGGCTGGGGGGCGGGCTGGTGTTTGCCGGGTGCTGTAGGTTGGGAACAGACCGGGAATTCCAGCTCCAGGTGTGGCTGGAGGGGCGAGCTGTGTGCCAGGGTGCTGATCCGATCGCGGTGGGCTGCCGGGCAGCGCTCCGGTCTCGGCAGCTTTGGACGGGGCTGCGTGGCACCCCTTGGGAGCGCAGAGCCCCCAGAGCCCCTCCTTGCCCAGAGACCCCCTGGGAGGGGCACAGCAGGCACGGCACAGCATTTCCGTGGCTTCCCTGCTGAACCCCGTGTCTTGCAGGTGCCCCCCACTCGACCAGCAGCACCTCCCTGCACTCGGAGCGCTCCGTCAGCGGCATCAACCTGGTGGGCTTCAGCTCGAAGCCGGACGGGATGCACCAGCGCTCCTACTCCGTCTCCAGCGCGGACCAGTGGAACGAGGCCGTGGCCATCCCGGGCAGCTGCCCCAACCCCCGTAAGTAGCACTCGGGCCCCCCAGTGGGGGCGGTTTGTTTGGGAGATGGGGCCGAGCTCTGCCCCGGGGCTGTGAGCCCGGAGCCTGCTGGGAATGTCCATATTCCTGAGGGTCAGCGGCCGTGTCCGGAGGGCGGGAGTGGGACACAGTGCTCGGACCTTACTGGGAATGTCCATATTCCTGAGGGTCAGTGGCCGTGTCCGGAGTGTGGGAGTGGGACACAGCACTCGGACCTTGCTGGGAATGTCCCCCTTCCCGGGGGTCAGCGGCTGTGTCCGGGGTGTGGGAGTGGGACACAGCACTCGGACCTTGCTGGGAATGTCCCCCTTCCCGGGGGTCAGTGGCCGTGTCCAGAGGGCGGGAGTGGGACACAGTGCTCGGACCTCGCTGGGAATGTCCATATTCCTGAGGGTCAGTGGCCGTGTCCGGAGGGCGGGAGTGGGACACAGTGCTTGGACCTTGCTGGGAATGTCCATATTCCTGAGGGTCAGCAGCCGTGTCCGGAGGGCGGGAGTGGGACACAGTGCTCGGACCTTACTGGGAATGTCCATATTCCTGAGGGTCAGTGGCCGTGTCCGGAGTGTGGGAGTGGGACACAGCACTCGGACCTTGCTGGGAATGTCCCCCTTCCCGGGGGTCAGTGGCCGTGTCTGGAGTGTGGGAGTGGGACACAGTGCTCGGACCTTGCTGGGAATGTCCCCCTTCCCAGGGGTCAGTGACTGTGTCTGCAGTGTGGGAGTGGGACACAGCACTCGGACCTTGCTGGGAATGTCCCCCTTCCCGAGGGTCAGCGGCCGTGTCCGCAGCAGGGTCTGTCCTGCTGGCGCGTTCAGCCTCTCCCCCCGCCCCCCGCTCCGCAGGGCTGTTCTGACCCCGCTCCTCCGCCTGCCCTGCTCCCGGCTCACCGTGGGAGGAACAACCACTGCTTCCCATCCTGCTCCTGGCCGGCCCCCCCAGCTCCCGGGGCCCGGGGCGGCCGAACGAATGGGCGTAATTCCCGTCCCCGGAGCGCGCGCGGCGCGCGGGCCGCCCCTCCTCCCCCCACGCTCGCTCGCTCTCCGTGATGTTTCAGGACAGTTGAGTGAATTAAAATAATTCATACATTTCCCAACGCAGCCACTTTGCCGAATTGGAAAATAAATGCTTTTGTGCCGCATCCATCACTCCTTCGTTCCCGGCTCTGCCGCCGCACTAAAAAAGCAGTTAAATGCACATCAAGAGTGGAGGAGCCATTTCCATGCCTGCTCGCCCCTCGTCGTTCTCATTAGCGCGGCAGCCGCCCCCCCGCGCCGTCCCAGGGGCTTTCGCAGTTTAAAGAGAGGCTCTTTATGATCATTACCGGAGTCCGACTGTGCGGGCGCCGTTTGCAGCTGAGGAGCCTCCTCATTTGTAACTGTGAAAAACTATCAATTCCAGCGCGCCCGATGCAGCGGCTCCATCGTCGGCCCCATCAGCTCCCTGCTGGAAGCGAATTAATCAGACTGTTACTGCTGATGGGGCAGCGCGGGCGCCGGGAGCGGAAGGGCGCAGCTCTGAGCATTAATGTGCTGGCAGCCCCCCCCCATCGCCCCCCGGCCCTCGGCCCGGACGCGGGGGGCAGCCTCTGCTCCTCCAGCGGCCGAGGAGGCGGGGTGTGAGGGGGGAGCGCGGCTGCGCCTGCCGCTTCGGACACCGGTGTCGGACCCTGCGCTGGGAGGGGGCGCCCACGCCTTGCCGTGCCCATGGGGGACGTGTGCGTGGCAGCGGGAGCCTCCCGTGCCGGGGGGTGCTGGCAGCGCTGGGTCAGCACACACGGTGCCTCGGCACCCCGGGACCCCCGTGGCAGGTCCGGGCAGCAGCTGTCTGTTTGGGGGGACCCCCATCCCAGGGACCCTCGTGGCAGGTCGCATCCTCCTCCCAGGGGGACGCTGCAGAGCCCAGCGGCCTGGCCGTGCCATGCCGTGTCCCCTGGCTCTGGCCCGAGTGTCACGGGGAAGCAGGCTGCCCTCTGCTCCCTGTCCATGGAGGAGGCTCCTGCAGCCACCCAGAGCAACCTCCCTCTTCCATGCAAAGTAACCGGGAGCCTGACGCACACGGAGCCAACACGCTGCTGCTTCTCCCTGGGATGAGGAGATGCTGCTTCTCCCTGGGATGAGGAGATGCTGCTTCTCCCTGGGATGAGGAGATGCTCCTGCATTTCCCTGGGATGAGATGCTGCTGCATTTCCCTGGGATGAGATGCTCCTGCTTCTCCCTGGGATGAGATGAGACACTGCTGCTTCTCCCTGGGATGAGATGCATTTCCCTGGGATGAGATGCTCCTGCTTCTCCCTGGGATGAGATGCATTTCCCTGGGATGAGATGCTCCTGCTTCTCCCTGTGACGTGGGGTTGAGATGCCAACCCGGTGCTAATTGTGTGTTGAGCGCCGGTGGCTGCTCGTCCGCTCTGCCCAGGTCCCGCTGCGCCGTGCTGGACCCCGAGCCCTGCGGGTCGGTCCCCGAGCCCTGCCCTGTGTCTGTGGTCCAGAGACGTGGCCCTGGGCCAGCTGAGCTGGGGGTCCGCAGGGTATGAGGGGCCACCAGCCCGGCTGTCCTGGGGGTCTCCCCGAGCTGCCTCACTGGGTATTCCAGCGTCCCGCAGCGCTGGCGGGGAAGGCAGCGGTTCCATACCTGTCCCGTCACAGAGCCCCTGGGGGCTGCCGAGAAGGGGCCGGAGCAGGTGGAGCCCCTGGAGCAAACCCCTGGCCCCGGGGGGGTGGGGGTGAGCAGCTCCCTGGGCTCCCACCCCACACCGGGCTGGCAGCTCGCCGGGCTGCGTACCGGCACAGCCGGGGCGGCAGGAGTGGGTCCAGGAGGGAGGAGGCTTTGGGGGGCCACAGTGCGGGGATTGCTCGGGGCGCACCCGGAAGCACGTGCAGGGGGAGCAGGACCCCCTCGCGGCTCCTAGCGATGGGCTGCCTCCGCTGTGCCCTGGAGAGCAGACGGGAGAGGGCTGGGGTGGGCTGTCCCGGTGGCGTACCCACGCTCCGGCACGTTTTGGAGGGCCGTGGGGTCGGGGGGCCGTGGGCCACTGGGCTTGGAGGGAGGAACCGGGAACGGCACGTGGGCCTTCGGAAGGGTTCCCGTGGGGAGCCCTGGGGGCCCCCAGCTCTGGGGCTTTGGCTGCTGGGCGTAAGAAGGGCAGGGATGGGGATGATCCAGGCCCCGTGGGATGGGAAGCGTGGGGCCCACCGCAGCCTGCCGGAGCTGGCGGGGGCTGCCCGAGCCCCCACGTTGAGCCGGGAGGGGGCAGGGTGCTGGCAGCGCTGGCCTGGGGGGGTTTCCACTGCCAGAGGGGGGCTGCCCTTGGTTCCCCCATGGGAACTGGAGGCTGGGGCCCGCTGGGAGACGTTGGGTTGCTCCGAGGAGGACGGCCGCCCGGGACAGGAGCGGGCTGGGAGCGGAGCCCCCGGTACGTGCCCCGTGGCGGGGGGGGGTGGACACCGGGAGGGTATTTCGGAGGGGGTTAACGGTGCAGCGCGGGCTCCTGCGCCTCTCGCCTTCCCCCGAGTCTGCATTTTTATGCTGATTGGAGCCTGCGCTGGGTGTGCTGCCGAAATTGAATGTCAGGCTTTTGATTTTGTTGCTGGTCTCTAATGAAATTTGACATTTAATGGTGAGTGCAGCGGCAGCGTGTGTGTGTGCGATCGGAGCTTGATTAGCGCGCTCTAATTGACAGTAATTAGGCAGCTCCCTGATTGTTTCTAATTCTGCTATTAATTGTAAGGAACAGTATGATTGAGGATAAATTTGGTGCGTTGCTGCTGGGGATGCAGCTTCTTCAGCTCCGTATCCGAAGCCTATGGAGGCCGTCATGCCTGGGCTCCTGAGCGTGGCAACCCCGGCCACCTCGCCTGGCAGAGCGGTGCCGGGGGCATCGGGGCGTCTGCAGCGGCAGCGCCGATCCCGGGACCTGGATCTGCCCCCGGGGGTCCCGAGAGCACCTCCTGTCCCTTCCCAAACGTAGGCATCGCCCAGGGACACGTTGGCACGTTGGGCTGCCCCCGGTGATGCTGCTGGGCTCGTCCCGGCCACGTAGGTGCCAGCGCTGTCCCTGTGCGATCGTCCCGGACGGATCCCAGCACGGAGCGTGTCCAGCCTGACCCTCCCAAGCAGCCTGCGCTGGAGTGGGTGTCGGGAGCGATGGGGCTGAGCGCGGGTACCGGCCTGGCTCTGGGGCTGCGCACGCTGAGCCAGGCGGAGCGCTGGGGCTGTTTCCAGGACACTCAGGTTTCCCTGGCAAGAGCAAGCTGCCGCTGGTTTGCCGTACATTACCTCCTTTATCTTTGTTCCCAGCTAACGGTACCGCCGATTCCCTCAGCTCCAGCCCGAACATTTCCAGCGCTGCCAGCCCCAAGCTGGAGCCGCCTCCGTCGCCGCACGCGAACAGGAAGAAGCATCGCAGGAAAAAGAGCACAGGGACAACGCGGCCCGATGGCCCCAGCGCGGCAGCGGAAGGTAGGGAAGGTCTGCCCGGAGGGCAGCTGCACTGGCTGGGTGCTCCAGGCACCCAGGAGTCCTGCTCGTGGAGCACCCAGGGGCTCATCGGCCACCCAGGAGTCCTGCTCGTGGGGCAGCCAGAGGCTCGTGGGGCAGCCAGGGGCTCATCAGGCACCCAGGGGCTCATCAGGCACCCAGGAGTCCTGCTTGTGGGGCACCCAGGGGCTTGTGGGGCACCCAGGGGCTCATCGGCCACCCAGGAGTCCTACTCGTGGGGCAGCCAGAGGCTCGTGGGGCAGCCAGGGGCTCATCAGGCACCCAGGGGCTCATCAGGCACCCAGGAGTCCTGCTTGTGGGGCACCCAGGGGCTTGTGGGGCACCCAGGGGCTCATTGGCCACCCAGGAGTCCTGCTTGTGTGGCAGCCAGGGGCTTGTGGGGCACCCAGGGGCTCATCAGCCACCCAGGAGTCCTGCTCGTGGGGCAGCCAGAGGCTCGTGGGGCACCCAGGGGCTCATCAGGCACCCAGGAGTCCTGCTCGTGGGGCACCCAGGGGCTCATCAGGCACCCAGGAGTCCTGCTCGTGGGGCAGCCAGGGGCTCATCGGCCACCCAGGAGTCCTGCTCGTGGGGCAGCCAGGGGCTCGTGAGGCACCCAGGGGCTCATCAGGCACCCAGGAGTCCTGCTTGTGGGGCACCCAGGGGCTCGTGGGGCACCCAGGGGCTCATCGGCCACCCAGGAGTCCTGCTTGTGTGGCAGCCAGGGGCTTGTGGGACAGCCAGGGGCTCATTGGCCACTCAGGAGTCCTGCTCGTGGGGCAGCCAGGGGCTCATCGGCCACCCAGGAGTCCTGCTCGTGGGGCAGCCAGGGGCTCGTGGGGCACCCAGGGGCTCATCAGGCACCCAGGAGTCCTGCTCGTGGGGCAGCCAGGGGCTCATGGGGTACCCGAGGGCTCGTGGGGCACCCAGGGGCTTGTCAGGGACCCAGGGCTCGGAGTGTTTGGCCAAGGAAGGAGCAGCCCCCCGCTGCTGTGCCCCGGGTGTCCCAGCGGCAGCAGCGCTGCACCGCGGCCCTGACTGCACGGCGTCGGTGGTGATAGCAAGGGCTGCCAGTGTGAGCAGCACGGGGGCAGGGCGTGCGCAGGGTGCTCCCACAGCAAGGAGCCAGATTCCGCTGACCCGTCACTGCGCCAGACTCCCACGGGGGCCAGCCCGGTGCCGGCCGTGGGCTCCTGGCGAAGCGCGTGTGCTGGAGGAGCGCGGTGAGGGGTCCGCGCTGCCGGGCCGTGTTGGCAGTACTGATGGGTTCTCTGCTGAGGAGCTGCGGGGTCTCTGCGGTGTCTGCAGCGGGACCCGAAGCCCGGCAGGGAGCCTGCACGGCACAGGGAGGTGCGTCTCGCTGGGAAAAGCCATCGGGATTTGACCCGGTAGAGATGAGCTCGGCAGCCGCTTCTCCGAAGCCTCCAGCTGCGGGTGGTGCCTGTGGAGTGCCCTGTCCCGCCGCACTCCGTAACCCTGAGGAGTGAACCGCAGTGGAGATCACGGTGGGGTGGGTGCAGGCAGGAGCAGGGGGGCGAGTAGGGGTGTCAGACTCACGGCTGTGTGAACCGGAGCCGATCGGTGCGGCCTGCACCGTGCTCAGCCCGGCCCCAGCAGCGCTTGCTGCGGCTGTCCTGGCACCCCGCTCCACGCCCCAGCTCCGCCTGCCGAGCAGCAGCCCGCTGAGGAGAAAGTGCGTGTGTCCTCCTGTAAATAATGCTCCAAGAGAGTGTGGAATCATGGAGCCATGGAATGGGTTGGGTGGGAGGGACCTCAGACCCCCCCAGCCCCAGCCCCTGCCACGGGCAGGGACCCCTCCCATAGCCCAGGGTGCTCCCAGCCCCATCCAGCCTGGCCTTGGGCACTCCCAGGGATGGGGCACCCACAGCTTCTCTGGGAACCTGTCCCAGTGCCCCCCACCCTCTGCAGGAAGAATTCCTTCCCCAGGGCCCAGCTCCATCTCCCTCTGCCTGGTCCAACCCGTCACCCCTTGTCCTGTCACTCCCTGCCCTTGGGAAAAGGCCCCCCAGCTTTCCTGTCCCGCCCCGGCACTGGAAGGGGCTCCAAGGTCTCCCCGGAGCTTCCCTGCTCCAGGCTGAACCCCCCAACCCCCCCAGCCTGGCCCCATGGCAGAGGGGCTCCAGCACTCGGAGCATCTCCGGCGTTGATACCCTTCTGATGCTGAGGGCTCCACAGCTGGACACAGCACTCCGGGGGGGGTCTCATGAGAGCAGAGTAGAAGGGCAGAATCCCCTCCCTCGCCCCCCTGGCCACACTGCTCTGGATCCAGCCCAGGATGGGGTTGGTTTCTGGGCTCCAGCGCCCCCAGCCCCCCCAGCCCTCCCCCTCAGGGCTGTTCCCGATCCATCCCCAGCCTATCCCGGTGCTGGGATTGCCCCGACCCCTGGGCAGGCCCTTGGGAATGCTGGAGGGGGCTGTCAGGAAGGCCCCAGGGCTGGCTTGGGATGGCGGAGGCAGGGGGGGCACGAGGGGGTGCGGCTCAGCAGTGTGAGGACTGAGCAGCAGAGTGATGCTGTGGCAGTGTTCCAGAGTCTGGCCCTGCGGGGTTCAGCGCAGCCGACGGGGCGTGGGAAGGTGCCGGGGCTGGGCTCTCCCACTCCACAGCGTCGGGCACGATTTCCTGGTGGGAAGGTAACTCCTGTGGGAACACCTGCAGGAGGCCCGGTGTGGAGTAAGTGCAGCTCCAGGCCTAAACCGGGTTACTTTTCCGCCAGACGCGTGGTCCGGCCCCCGGCAGAATTCCCTGCCCTCTGTGCCGGGTGGGCAGAGCAGGTGGCTGTCACCCTCCTCCGGGGGTGCCCAGCCTGTTGGTCTTTGGGCCATCCCAGGTTTTCTGTCCTTCCATAGGGAGTTTCTTTCAGACTCCTCACTCCGGCTGCCCTTCCCTGTCTGGCAGTGTCCTGGGAAGTCGGAGTGACCGGAGCTCCGTGGCGAGGGACCGGAGCTCCGTGCTGACCCGGCGGGCGTTGGAGTAATGTCATTTTTCCCACAATGTGCATTCCTGGGTGTGTATCAAGGCGGAATTCCATTTGCTAAACTTCATCCGTCACTGCACGCACAGTGCAGAGTCGCTCCTCCTGCTGCCACAATCCTCCGGCGCCAGAACCGGGAGCAGGGAAAACTGCCGGACCAGCTTGTCCTTGCTCTGGCACAGCCGTGGGAAGGGAGCCGGGAGGAGCTGGGAGAGCACGGCCCGGGCAGGAGCGGCACGGCCAAGCCGAGGGGGCGTCTGAGGTCTGCATCGCATGAGCATCCCGCCCCTGTGTCCCCAGCTCCGGCCCAGGTCTCCCGAGAGATTGAATCCAGCCTTCCCGAGGGTCTGAGTCCAGCCTTCCCGAGGGTTTGAGTCCAGCCTTCCCAAGGGTCTGAGTCCAGCCTTCCCGAGGGTTTGAGTCCAGCCTTCCCGAGAGTTTGAGTCCAGCCTTCCCGAGGGTTTGAGTCCAGCCTTCCCGAGAGTTTGAGTCCAGCCTTCCCGAGGGTCTGAGTCCAGCCTTCCCGAGGGTTTGAGTCCAGCCTTCCCGAGAGTTTGAGTCCAGCCTTCCCGAGGGTCTGAGTCCAGCCTTCCCGAGGGTTTGAGTCCAGCCTTCCCGAGGGTCTGAGTCCAGCCTTCCCGAGGGTCTGAGTCCAGCCTTCCCGAGGGTTTGAGTCCAGCCTTCCCAAGGGTTTGAGTCCAGCCTTCCCGAGAGTTTGAGTCCAGCCTTCCCGAGGGTCTGAGTCCAGCCTTCCCGAGGGTTTGAGTCCAGCCTTCCCGAGGGTCTGAGTCCAGCCTTCCCAAGGGTTTGAGTCCAGCCTTCCCGAGGGTTTGAGTCCAGCCTTCCCGAGGGTCTGAGTCCAGCCTTCCTGAGGGTTTGAGTCCAGCCTTCCTGAGAGTTTGAGTCCAGCCTTCCCGAGGGTCTGAGTCCAGCCTTCCTGAGGGTTTGAGTCCAGCCTTCCTGAGAGTTTGAGTCCAGCCTTCCCGAGGGTCTGAGTCCAGCCTTCCCGAGGGTTTGAGTCCAGCCTTCCTGAGAGTTTGAGTCCAGCCTTCCCGAGGGTCTGAGTCCAGCCTTCCCGAGGGTTTGAGTCCAGCCTTCCCGAGGGTCAGAGTCCAGCCTTCCTGAGGGTTTGAGTCCAGCCTTCCCGAGAGTTTGAGTCCAGCCTTCCCGAGGGTCTGAGTCCAGCCTTCCCGAGGGTTTGAGTCCAGCCTTCCCGAGGGTCTGAGTCCAGCCTTCCCGAGGGTCTGAGTCCAGCCTTCCCGAGGGTCTGAGTCCAGCCTTCCCGAGGGTCTGAGTCCAGCCTTCCCGAGGGTCTGAGTCCAGCCTTCCCGAGGGTTTGAGTCCAGCCTTCCCGAGGGTTTGAGTCCAGCCTTCCCGAGGGTCTGAGTCCAGCCTTCCCGAGGGTTTGAGTCCAGCCTTCCCGAGGGTCTGAGTCCAGCCTTCCCGAGAGTTTGAGTCCAGCCTTCCCGAGGGTCTGAGTCCAGCCTTCCCGAGGGTTTGAGTCCAGCCTTCCCAAGGGTTTGAGTCCAGCCTTCCCAAGGGTTTGAGTCCAGCCTTCCCGAGGGTCTGAGTCCAGCCTTCCCAAGGGTTTGAGTCCAGCCTTCCCGAGGGTTTGAGTCCAGCCTTCCCGAGGGTCTGAGTCCAGCCTTCCCGAGAGTTTGAGTCCAGCCTTCCCGAGAGTTTGAGTCCAGCCTTCCCGAGGGTCTGAGTCCAGCCTTCCCGAGGGTCTGAGTCCAGCCTTCCCGAGAGTTTGAGTCCAGCCTTCCCGAGAGTTTGAGTCCAGCCTTCCCGAGGGTCTGAGTCCAGCCTTCCCGAGGGTTTGAGTCCAGCCTTCCCGAGAGTTTGAGTCCAGCCTTCCCGAGGGTTTGAGTCCAGCCTTCCCGAGAGTTTGAGTCCAGCCTTCCCGAGGGTTTGAGTCCAGCCTTCCCGAGAGTTTGAGTCCAGCCTTCCCGAGGGTTTGAGTCCAGCCTTCCCGAGGGTCTGAGTCCAGCCTTCCCGAGGGTCTGAGTCCAGCCTTCCCGAGGGTTTGAGTCCAGCCTTCCCGAGAGTTTGAGTCCAGCCTTCCTGAGGGTTTGAGTCCAGCCTTCCCGAGGGTCTGAGTCCTTCCGGAGTGGGGCAGCATCCCCCGGCTCAGCGCCACTGTCGGGCAGAGGTGACAGGGGCCTCCTGCTCCCCAGTACCCGCCGGCTCAGGATGCCGAACCATGGGGTTTGGGGCTGTTCTGGTGGTTTGTGTGATTTACGCCCGTGGAAAACTCCTCCGGTGGCCAAATGGGGCTTCCGAAGGCTGGGCCAGTTCCGTCATCCGCGTGGTCGCCCTGGGGGCCCAGGCGTGCATGCTGTGCGTCTGGAGGGGCTGGCACCCTGCTCTGCGTCCGCAGGGCCGGACCCTGCTGCTGTGTGGCGGCCGCGCACCCTCGGGGGGGCAGCTCGGTCCCGCTGTGCTCAGCAGCGAATGGCTGGGCGCCCCGTTTTGGGGAGGGGGACGGCTCTGTGTGGGCAGGGCCCTGGCGCATCCCTGCGCTCCATACAGATCCCTGTGCTCCGTAGGGACCGTGGAGCTGGCCCACGCGCCGTCAGGCAGCCGATGCCCCGCGGGCCGTACGTGGGCCGGGTCCGGGGCTCCCACCTGTGCACCCCCTGCTTGGTGTCCCCTGCCCCAGCTCCAGCCTGCTCCCTGGAGCCGATGGGGCTCAGGGCTCCACGGTGGCTCGTCACCGGGACCAGGCAGCCCAGGGCGGACGCAGAGGGGTGACTCTGGGTTGGCTGTGCCCTGGGCACCTGGAGCGAGCCCTGGGCTGGGGGATACCCGGTCCCTGCCCTGCCCGGCAGCCGGCATTAGAGCTGGAGGCTGAGAGCGAGCAAAGCCCCGAGAATGAGCCCCTGAGGGGTCCCATCCTCACAGGGGTGACGGGTGTAAACAGGAAGAGGGAGATTGGGATGGGCCATGGGGAAGGAATTCTTCCCGCAGAGGGTGGGGGGCACTGGGACAGGTTCCCAGAGAAGCTGTGGGTGCCCCATCCCTGGGAGTGCCCAAGGCCAGGCTGGATGAGGCTGGGAGCACCCTGGGCTATGGGAGGGGTCCCTGCCTGTGGCAGGGGCTGGGGCTGGGGGGGCTCTGAGGTCCATTCAGCCCAAAGCATTCCATGATTCCATGATCCTGATGTGCTGGACAGGGTTTGGTTCCAGCTGTGAGCATGGGACTGAGCATTTGGGACCCCCCAAAGCCCCCTGGCAGGACACTGCAGCAGCCCCCTGGGGGCAGGCTGCCAGGCTCGGCCAGCCCCACGCCCGTGTGCAGGGCACGCGCGGCTTGGGTTTAGCATCCCGGGAAAGTTGGTGAGGTCTGGGGATAAATTGCCATCAGTTTATCTCATTTAGGAGGTAATCAGCGCCGGGGACGTGCGGAGCAATTGAATCTTAGTTGTTCTGAAGTATCATAAATCAAAGGAGCTGTTGCTTTTTTACATGGTCGCATGTTAACGAGAGCGCGGTGTCAGGCTGCGGGGGAGCATCAGCCGGCGCTGGCAAGCGTGGGATCGGGCTGCCGGGGCTGTCACCACGCCGGGGAGCGCGCCTCGAGCTGTCAGGGAGCACCCACGGGCTGGCGGCCGCGGCGTCAGGCTGTCAGCTTCGGGAAGGGCTCGGCACCGGTGGGGTTGGCGGCGTCAAGGGAGCAGCTGGGGATCAGAGCCCAGCACCGCGCTGCGGCCAGGAACGCCCCGTCCTGCCGGAGAGAAGCCCGGACCCTCCGCTGCAGCCGAGGCTTCTCCGTGCCGGGAGCTCCGGCTCCTGACTGGGGCGGTGGGAGGGTCCCGGGGACCCTGCGGGGATGCCCGATGGCAGCAGCACCTTCGCGACGCTCCCCCCGGCAGCATCCCGGCGTGTGCGTGTGCCGGAGCCCGGCGGATAACGAACTTCTGTGCTACGGGGGCGAGGCGGGGAGCGCGGCGGGAGGCTGACAGCCCCTTTGGGTGCTGCTCGGGGCCGAGCCACGTGCCTCGGGCTTTGCTCGGCGCCTTTCAGAGCCGCGGGGAGCGGATGGCCGGGACAGGGAACGTGCGGTTAATCCCGACCGTCAGGGCTGTCGGAGCCCGATCCCGGCGAGCTGGGAGCAGCGCCCGTCGCATTGCCGGGGATTGCCGGGGCTCCCGCCCGCCCCGCGCAGCTCGTGCCGTCCGTGTGCTGCCTTCGCTGAGCATCTTCATCCAGCGCTAACGAGGCGCTGCTCGTTACGGCCCCCCCACTCCATCCTGGCGGGAGGAGAGCAGCCTGGGCACCGCCACCCGCCGGCTCCACCTGCCCCCCGGGCTGTGCTTCCCAGGGGACCTTGTACAGCGCCGTGCTGCCCCTCCGAGGGACCCTTCTGTGCACCCCGTGGCCCCACCGGCTGCGCCATGAAGCCCCCACTGTCCATGCTCTCCTTCCCGTGCCCCCCGCCCCACGGCGTGCCCGCTGTCGCACCGTTGGGTTTGCAGACCCCCCTCGGCCCCCCCAGCCCCACATGCCCTGTGCTCGGGGGTCTGGGGGCACTGGGGGAGCAGGCGCTGTGGGGTCTCCGTAGCCATGCTCTCGCCGCGGCTCTCCCGGCGGCTCGTCGCCGCGGGGGGGGGCCTGTCCCCGGTGCACTAAGACAGGTTAGGAATATTGGGTTTAATGATCTGCAAAATGAGGAGGCAGCGAGCTGACATTTACGGATGGTGCCGCATCCCTCTCTTCCCAGACGCCTGCTAATTTGTTGATATCCCAAACACCTCATCACGATGTGGTACCCTGGCAGCTCGCGAACGAGCATCCTGAGGCTGGGGGCCTGCGCCTGCCCCGCTCCTGCCTGCTTCAGGGCTTGGGCAGCAGGAGAGCGGAGCTGCGGGCCAGGGGCTCCCTGCCACGCGCCCCACACCCTGGAAGAGTGTCCCCCCCTCCTCCCTGCGTGACCACCCACTCGCCAGAGCATCCAGGGGCACCGCCAGCCCCAACGGGGAGGAGGGATGGGAGCAGGATAGGGGCAGCGGGAGGGGAGAGGCTGGATGTGGCTGGGAGCTGGGGGAAAGTGGAGGTGGGAGAGGGGACGTGTCCGTCTGGAGCAGGGCACAGCTCGGCATCAGCGCTGCTTCCCCTCTTGCCGATGCCGAGTTGGATCCTGCTCCGGCCTGGACCTGCTGGGCTGCAGGTGTCCCGCACCGTCCCTGGGGCTGCCTCCCGCGAGGAACGCTCCGTGCCTGGTGTCCTGGCGTGGGCCGGTGCCGAGCTTCCTCTGCTCCAGCTCCCGGGGAAGCTGCTTGTGCTCTGAGGGTGCGGGGGGCACCCTGGGGACGTGAGGAGTGTGGCCAGCCTGGCCCCGGGGTCTGGGGTGTCCCGCTGCACCCCAGGGAGAAGCGGGGTGTCCGTGGGGAAGGAGGTGGGTCCCCGCAGCGGGGTCTCTGGGGATCTCCACATTGATGGGGTGTGTAGCCGGAGCCCTGCCCGGAGCAGGCCGGATCCCTACGGAACCCAAGGGGGTTTAGCCACCCCGACGCAGCGTTCCTGCTCCCAGCTGTGTGTCCTCCCGCGGGGAGCAGGGAATGGCCTTGGCAGGAGCTGGAAGGGCAGCGCTGGGGCCGCCCCTGCTTCCCTTCCTCCCCTGCTCTCCAGCATTCCCGGCTGCTTCCGCGGGTGACAGCGGCAGACCCACGGCTCTGCTGGGCATCTCGGGGAGCAGAGCTCTGTCCTGCCTGGCTTCCTGGTGCGGCTCTTCCCTCACCTCTTCCCCTCACTCCCTGCCCATTCCTGGCAGCGCATGTGGGGAGTCTCCGCTCCCCCATTCCTTCCCACTCCCCTGGTGCTCACCTGCTGGCCCCGAGGAGGTGCTGGCTCTGGGGGCTGGCTTGCTGGGGGCTACTGGCCATCCTCCTTCCCTAGCTATCCAGACCTGGAGCTGGGTGCCGCAGGTGCCGTCCGCCCCGAGCTGCCCAGCGCCGATTCTGCTCCCATTTGGAGCTGGGTCAGGGGGTTAATGCCCATTAGCAGAGCCAGCTCGCTCCGAACTCTGCTCGGCAGCTCTTCACGGAGCTCGGTCTTTAAAACATCATCAAAAAATCATCAGGAGAGGGAGAGGCGAGCGTGCTCGTTTCCACTGCCCGGGAATGCCGCCGGAGCTGGCGTAATGGACTCCCACCAGCACGCCTGCCGGCAGCCGCGGGGCAGGGAGACGGGCCCCGGGATACCCCTGCAGCCGGAGGCGGCTGGAAAGGGCTCCCTGCTCCGTAGGATTGGCTTCCTCCGCGCCACTAGCCTCAGCGAGTCCGAGCTGGCAAGCGCCGGGGCTCTTGTGGCCACCCAGGCCAGCGGGAAGGAGCCCACCCCCACGTGGTGCAGGGAATCCTTCCGCCTGTGCCGGCGGCTTCGGGCTGCCCCTCCAGTGCCGCTGCCACCCCCGAAATCCCTGCCTCTCCCCAGAGGAGTCTTGGGAAGCCCCGTGTCCCCTAAAGCCGAGTTGGGTCTGATTCCCCACGGGAGCGCAGGGGCTGCCCCCAGAAGGTGGGGCTGCGCACCATCCGGACTGCTGCGAGCGCCCAGCTCCCTTCCCGGCCGTGCCAAAGCCCGCAGGGGAGCCCAGGGGGTGACCCCGCGGCTCTCCGGCCGCAGCTGTGCCGCACACGAGCCCCCAGGGAGGCCTGGCCTGGCAGTGCCGGCCCACGTTCCTGCAGGGGACAGGGAACGACTTTCCCTGCTGGGGAAGCTGGAAAAGCTGCGTCCTTTGTTGGCTCTTCCCAGGCTCTGCCGGGAGCAGCCGGCCCTTTGTTCGGAGCGAAGCTGGAATCCGTGAGGCACAAAGCAGGAAGGGGAACGGTGGCCCTGCGGCTTGCGAAGCCGGCGCCGGGGCTTCGGTGTGACGGGGATGGCTGCCAGGGCCGGGCCCTGCAGCCCCAGGGCTCCGAGCGCCCCCGAGCCAGGGAGGCTGGGCAAGTGTCCGAGCGGGACCCCGGACATCTCCCTCTTGGCCCATGGTCGGGTGCGGGTAGCCCAGCAGGGCCCCCGGCACGGGGAGCTGCCTGCCCCTCCTCTGGGGGATGGATGACTGGGAGACACGCCATCCCCCCACCCCAGCAGCGTGGCAGCGAGCCCCCCGGGACTCTCAGGGCGGGTGGGCACTGCCGGGCAGGCGGGTGCTCCCCAGCTGTGCCGGGAAGCTCTGGGACGGGATTCCTGCCGTGTGTTGGGTGGGGGGCTCTGGGCAAGCAGGAGGAAGGAGCGAGGGGGATGGAGCCATGCGAGCCCGGGGCAGGAATCCTCCAGCCCAGGGACTGGGCCGAGCCGCTCCCGGCTGTGCGGGGGGATTTGAGGGGAGTTGGCGGGGAACGGGCCCACGTGGTGCACGAGTGCCCCAGGAGCAGCTCTGGTGGTCACTGACCAAGAGTGGGGCCGGATCCGAGCTCTGGGACCTGCAAATGCTCCCTCCGGCCCGGGCCAGTCGCTGCCCCCGGGGACATGTGCCTCCCCTTTACGCCGGCTACCCATGCTTGCCCCCGGCTATCCGTGCTTGCCCTGCGCTGCAGTCGATCCTGACCCTCGCCCTCCGTAGCCCCTGCGGAGGAGGAAGGAGCTTGTCTCTCAGAACAGCCGGAGCGATCGAGTCCCTGGACGGCTGATGCCAGTCCAGGTTGGGCTCTCACAGGTGGGCTGGAGCCGAGAGAGGCTGGGATCCAGCCGAGTGCCGTGGTGGGAGGCTCCGGTGTCTCCCGACCGCCGGCTGCTGTCGGCTGGGAGCTCCCTGCCGTGTCCAGGCCCTGGCAGTGCCCACCAGGAGCGTGGTGCTTGCTAGCCAAGGAGGCTGTGGCTACTAGCCTGGCATGTGTCTGGTTACTTCTCCCAGTGTTCAGGAGTTCCTAGCTGTATATTTTCCAAGAATCTTGGTTTTGAGCTGGGAATTGGTGTCCTTGGAGCCTCCACAGCAAGCATCCTTGGGGAAGGGGCCACACTGCCCGCCGGGAGCTCCCCGGAGCGGGAGGAGAGGGCAAAGTGGTGGGCAAGCTCGATGTGCCGTGAGGCCAGTGCATCCGAGAGCGGGGATGCAGCAGCCGGCCAGCGCCCGGCACTTTGTCCTCTCCCCATGCTCCGGAGTTTCTCACTCCCAGGAGAAGGGCAGTGGCCGGCACCTTTCCCCAGAGGAAGCGTCCCGGGCTCATTCTGGGGTGCCAGGGAAAGGCAATCCGTTGGCACTTCTCCTGGAGAGCCCTTCATCCTGGAGGTGTTCGCTCCTGCCGAGGGTCGCGGTGCGGATCTCCAGCCTTGCATTCCGGCGCCAGTCCATCCGTCTGCGCCGCTGGCCGCCCTGGTGCCGGGCTCCGTGTGGGACACACTGCCAGCGCTCCCAGCCGTGGCAAAAGGCCGGCGCCTTTCCAGCCCTGTCAGTCCTGCTTAACCCCCTCCCAACGCCGATTCCCGAGCCTGCTGCGGGATAGCACGGCCCTCGCTGCCGTGGCACAGTGACCGGAGCAGCATTTCACCCTCCGGACCTTCTGGGCTGAGCCGCGCTGCGGGGTGGAAGGGATGGAGAGCCGGGTGCTGTGCCTGGCACTTGCTGGGAAGAGGGGGAGGGCTGTGCTCGGGGTGCCGTTCCGCAGGGAGCCTTCCCGTTCCCTGGCTGTTTGCGGGCCGGGGTCGCGCAGCGGGGCCCGGCAGCTGCGGGGCTCGGCCGTGCCCTTGGTGGGACCCGGCTGGTGGCCGCTGCTCCGCAGGGATGCTGGGGGCTGCAGCAGGCTCCTCCGCAGGGAGGGACCCCTCTGACCGCCACTTCGGGGGGGGGAGGACCCCCTCCAGCCCCCCCACGACTGCCAGGCTGGGGGCCAGCACGGCTCTGCCAGGACCCGGCTGGGCCCCTCGCCCTCCGCGCTGTGTCGAGCTGACTCCCTGCTTTTAATAGAGAGCTGGGAAGGCACATTATGGAGATGAGGGTGTTATTTGCATAACGCTAATTAGGTAATTACAAATCATTTTGCTATGAGCTGAAGCGTGTGCTGTGACATAACGTTTATTAGTCATTCCATTCAGGCCCTGCTTAGTTAAGTCATTTACTGCACTAACCACTGGAGTCGGCAATAAGAGGGGGATGCTGGCGCTTGGGTGCAAAGCTCAGACAGGGTGTTCCCCCCCCCCCAGGAAAACGGGGGCCCATGTGCCCGCTGGGTGCAGCCCAGCCGTGGGCAGAGCCCACCCCGCAGGCTGGGAGGGCATCACTCAATTCCCAAGGGCAGGGAGTGACAGGACAAGGGGTGACGGGTTGGAACGGGCAGAGGGAGATGGAGCTGGGCCATGGGGAAGGAATTCTTCCTGCAGAGGGTGGGGGGCACTGGGACAGGTTCCCAGAGAAGCTGTGGGTGCCCCATCCCTGGGAGTGCCCAAGGCCAGGCTGGATGAGGCTGGGAGCACCCTGGGCTGTGGGAGGGGTCCCTGCCCATGGCAGGGGGTGGGGCTGGATGATCTTTGAGGTCTCTCCCCACCCAAAGCATTCCATGATTTGTACCCAGCCCCTACATCCTGGTGGTCTGAGCAGCCCCTGGCGCTCACCGAAGCACCTTTCCTGCAGAACATCAGGAATTTGCCCCCACACCAGAGAGGGGCTTTGACAGCAGGGTTCTCTCTGCCGGGGTCCCTCTGCGGGGCAGGGGAGCAGCTGAGGGGCGGGTCGCCTGGCCCTGCCCTCCCAGCACACATCCCGGCTGCCATCCATGGAAGCAGCCCCCTTCCAGGGACCCCCCGCAGCCACCAGCCTCCCAGGTTTGGGAGCCGGAGGCCGCCTGCCCAGCAGCACGCGGCCAGGTGCCAGAGCTGAGCATGGCGTCTCTTACCTCGCCGTGGATCCTGCCTGGCCCTGCGCCTTCATGCTGCCCGATGGGAAAACGGCTGCGCCCTGTCATGTGGGTCCGCGGAGCACCCAGGCACCGAGGGCTTCCCCAGCGGGGTCCCTGCTGCACCCCTCGGCTGCAGGTGGTGCCTGCTCTCCATGCACCATGAAGAGCTGCCCTGGAGCTCACAGCAAAGACACCCCCTCCCCCACCCCCCATCTTCTGGTCCCGGTCCCTCCAAAGCCACTCAGCACAGGCACCGAGCCCTCTGGGCCCGTGGGGGGTGATGGGGCCGTGGGGGTGATGGGGCCGTGGGGCCGTGGGGGTGATGGGGCTGTTCCGAGGCACCAGCCCTGTGGAGGAGTGGGTTTCCCTGCTCCAGGGACCAGCAGCTTTCTCCGCGGTGGGACATAGAGGGCACGGGGAGCAGGGCGCAGAGCTTCCCAGAGCCTGGTGCTGCAGCCCCCTGGGCTTCCCGGCCCGGGATGGCGTGGGAGGGAGGCTGCGGTGTCTGTGTGCGGAAGGGGGGGCAGGGATGGGGAGCTGTGCGAGCTGGCAGCCCCCTTCTTCCCTGCCCCATGTCACAGACTCGACCAGTCCTTTCGGTTGGACTTCTGAGGTGATGGGGTCCATGTGTTCACATCACGGTGCTCCTTTCCTTTCCAGAGCCAGACGAGCCGTTCGAGTTCATTATCGTGTCCCTGACGGGCCAGACGTGGCTCTTCGAGGCCTCCACGTCAGAGGAGCGAGAGCTGTGGGTCCAGGCCATCGAGAGCCAGATCCTGGCCAGTCTGCAGGGCTGCGAGAGCAGCAAGAACAAGGTGAGGGCTTTGTCCGGCCCCTCTGGCTTGGCGGCGGCCGTCCCTATCCCAGGCTTCCCTCTGTGCAGGCTGGAACCCGTCCTCATCCCTCTGCTCCCAGTGTTGAACCCCATCCCTGAGGCTGTGCTAATCCCCGGGTTCCCTGTCACTACCCCAGAATCCCTGTCCTCTCCCTGGCCTGGCTCCCTGTCACCTCTCCATGCTCCCTGTCCTCTCCTGCCTGGCTTTGTCATCCCCCTGCACTCCCTGTCCCCTCCCAGCCTGGCTCCCTGTCACCTCTCCATGCTCCCCGTCCTCTCCCAGCCTGACTTTGTCACCCCCCTGCACTCCCTGTCCCCTCCCAGCCTGGCTCCCTGTCACCTCTCCATGCTCCCCATCCTCTCCCAGCCTGGCTTTGTCACCCCCTTACACTCCCTGTCCCCTCCCAGCCTGGCTTTGTCACCCCCCTGCACTCCCTGTCCCCTCCCGGCCCGGCCCCGCGGAGCTCTGTGCATCCCCCCGGGGCTGGGTCCTGCGCTGCCCGCTCCCTCCTTGGCCAGCTCTGCCCTTTGGCTTCCGGCCCACCAGCCCTGCTCCTCCGGCACACACCCGCCTGCGGCTCGGTGTTCCCTGCGGACGCTGGTGCCTGCGCCCCCGCCATGGGCACCCCTCCTGCGGCAGGGGCTGCCCGGCGGGCTCGTGGGGCGGTGGCAGGAGGGGACGTGGCGGTGGGCCTGGGGTAAAGGGCTTGCCCCGGATTTCGTTGCAGGCGCGGCTGGGCAGCCAGAGCGATGCCCAGGCCATGCAGGCCGTCCGCACCGCGCGCGGGAACAGCTTCTGCGTGGACTGCGATGCACCCAGTAAGGAACGCCGCGCGCTCGTCCCCCCGCAGCGGACCCTGCAGCGGTGGGGGCCCGACCCCTGCCACGCTGGCCCGTGACCCCTCACTGAGCCGCCTGGGTCCGTGCCGCTCCGTGCTGCCGGGGCACTGGGCTTGGACGGGGTCTGGTGGGCGGGTGTGTGGACACGGGTCTCCGGGCTCGGAGGAGAGGGTCTGGTGGCTCCGTGCTGGCATTAACCCTCCCCCCGCCCCTCTTGCTGCCCTCAGATCCAGACTGGGCGAGTCTCAACCTGGGCTCCCTCATGTGCATCGAGTGCTCCGGCATCCACCGCAACCTGGGCACCCACCTCTCCCGCGTGCGCTCCTTGGACCTGGACGACTGGCCCAGCGAGCTGCTCATGGTCATGACGGCCATCGGCAATGCGCTGGCCAACGCCGTCTGGGAGGGAGCGGTGGACGGCTTCCCCAAGCCCACCCCCGAGAGCAGTCGGTAAGGGAGGCGGGCACCTGTGCAGATGTTCCCCCCGGGAGGCTGGAGGGCGGCACAGGGGGCCGGGAGCAGCCGGCCGCACGGGGAGGTGGGCAGGGATGCTCCAGGGTCTCCAGTGTCGGGCCCTGCCTGCGCTCTGGGCGCCGCAGCCCTCTCCCGGGTCCAGTGGGCCGGCGCAGCTTCGTGGGTGGCCGTGCCCTGTGGCGGCTGCCGCAGGCCTGGCTGGCTGCAAAGCAGAAAGGGTTAACGGGGATGGCTTGGCAGCGCCGCTGGGTCTCAGGGGTGCGTCCCTTTCAGGCCCTTGTCTGTCCCGATCGGAGCGACTCTCCTGTCACTCATCCCAACAAGAGCCCATTCTGTGCCTTATCAGCGGATAAGCGCGGGTCAGGGGGCGGCGGGAGCGAGGATGCTCGGGAGCGAGGATGCTCGGCGCGGGGCGTTGGTGGCCGCCCGCCAGCTGCAGATGGATAGAATGGCAGCAGATAGCGGCGGCCGGCACACATCGATCTGCCCGGCCCCGCGGCCCCAGGCGGGCCGGACGCTGCCGCAGCCTTTGTTCGCGCCGGGCGAGACGGCGGCGGCGATAACGGGCCTCCCGCGGCACCGCCAGCGGCAGCTAAACCTTCCCTTAGCTGGCCACGGCCCCACACAGCCGCGGGACCGAGACGGGCCCCGCGCTGCCACGTCATGGGCACACGGGAGGACGATGGGGCACCGGCACGGCAGTGTGGGTGTAGGGAGAGGGGTGGGGTGGGGTGTGGGGTGGGGTGCAGGGATGTCAGCACAGGGCGTACGAGGGAGCTGTGAGCACCGGGCCAGGCTGGGGATGGATCCAGAACAGCCCTGAGGGGGAGGGCTGGGGGGGCTGGGGGCGAGGGGCTGGCCAGGAGCCGGCCGTGTGCGCTGGAGCCCAGAAACCAACCGGATCCTGGGCTGGATCCGGAGCAGCATGGCCAGGGGGGTGAGGGAGGGGATTCTGCCCCTCTGCTCCCCTCTGGAGAGACCCCCCCTGGAGTTCTGCCTCCAGCTCTGGGGCCCCCAACAGCAGGAGGACACGGAGCTGTTGGAGCGAGGCCAGAGGAGGCCCCGGAGATGCTGCGAGGGCTGGAGCCCCTCTGCCCTGGGGCCAGGCTGGGGGGGTTGGGGGGGTTCAGCCTGGAGCAGGGAAGGCTCTGGGGAGACCTTGGAGCCCCTTCCAGTGCCCGGGGGGGACAGGAGAGCTGGGGGGATTTTCCAAGGGCAGGGGGTGCCAGGACAAGGGGTGACGGGTTGGAACAGGCAGAGGGAGATGGAGCTGGGCCATGGGGAAGGAATTCTTCCTGCAGAGGGTGGGGGGCACTGGGACAGGTTCCCAGAGAAGCTGTGGGTGCCCCATCCCTGGGAGTGCCCAAGGCCAGGCTGGATGAGGCTGGGAGCACCCTGGGCTATGGAAGGGGTCCCTGCCCGTGGCAGGGGGTGGGGCTGGGGGGGCTCTGAGGTCCCTTCCCACCCGACCCATTCCATGGATCTATAAGGAGGTGCCATGGGACAAGTGTGACAGAGCCCAGTGACCCCCAGGGGGGCACAGCAGTGGCTACCCACACTGTGCCTGTGTGTGACCAAGGCTCAGGGAGCCGTGCCTGCCCCGTGCACATGGGACCCAGGCAGGTTGTCCCACCCGTGACCGTGATCGTGTCCCACCTGGCAGGGAGGAGAAGGAGCGCTGGATCCGGGCCAAGTACGAGCAGAAGCTGTTCCTGGCTCCGCTGCCGCAGTCGGACATCCCGCTGGGGCAGCAGCTGCTGCGGGCGGTGGTGGAGGACGACCTGCGCCTCGTGGTGACGCTCCTGGCCCACGGCACCAAGGAGGAGGTGAACGAGACCTACGGGGACGGGGATGGGCGCACAGCGCTGCACCTCTCCTGCGCCATGGCCAACGTGGTCCTCACGCAGCTGCTCATCTGGGTAAGGCACGACCCCGCAGCCCCCTCCCCTCTCCCAGTGCCGCAGAGCCCCCCCGCCTCTCCCCGTGCCCCTCACCCCGTGCCCACGGGCTGCCGGGGGCCCCTGGGTGCCGCCGACTGGCCGCTTTCTCTCCTGCGCAGTACGGGGTGGACGTGACGAGCCGGGACGCGCGGGGGCTGACCCCGCTGGCCTACGCCCGGCGAGCCGGGAGCCAGGAGTGCGTGGACATCCTGGTGCAGCACGGATGCCCTGGTGACAGCGCCGTCACCACGCTGACCCCCAGCCTGCCCCGCCGCAACACCAACGCCAACAACAACGCCAACGCCTGCGCCGCGCCGCCGGCACAGCTGGGTTCCAGCCCCAGTGCTGTCTAACCCCCCCATGGCCCCCCCGCCCACCGCACGGTCACCGTGCGGGGGAGCAGGGCTATGGTAGCGGGGCTGAGGGCAGCACAGCTGGGCCACCGCTGTCCTCACCCCCCTCACCCCGGGACCCCTGTTCTGGCGGGGGGGCCAGCAGCCCACTCCTCTGCACTGGGGGGGCCTGCAGACTCTCCCCATGCAGCTCGGGGGGGGGGGGTGTGTGCGCTGTGCAGCGTTTGTGGAGGGGCTCCCTTGCAGTCACTGGGGGGGCTCCAGCTTGCCATGACCGGTACGGGGGGGCAGTTTCTCTGTGCCCCCACCTCACACGTGTAGATAACCCGGGGCTGGAGGCGGTTGAGGTGTGTGTGGCCCCCCCTCCCCTGCGCAGCCGGTACTGGCGGGGGGACTATGCTACTCCCGCTCTCCCAAACACTTTGGGCACTTCCCTCCCAGCCTTGCTGTGTACCCCCGGTGCAGTGGGGGGGGCAGCTGGAGGTGCATGTCCCTCCTCTGCACCCCTGTGCTCTTTTCTGCTTCCGCTGGTGCCGGGAGGGGTCCGCTCGCTGGTGCCGCTCCCCGCGCGCTGATCCCAAGGGAGCATCCCCCAAGGGAGCATCCCCCATGCGGCCCCAGACGAGGCCTCTCCAGCCTCCGGAGGGCGAAGAGGACAGCCGCCCCGGGCTGCCCAGTGCCGTCTGTCTGTCTGTAGCGTCGCCGTCCTTCCCCACGCCCAAAGCCATACCCCGGGCCCCGTGGAGCACCCCCGGCCCCCGCTGCTGCCCAGGCGGGGCTGGTCTCCGGCTGAGCAGGGGGAGCCGAGCCTGCAGCTGCACCCCGAGGCTCCGGACGCCGCCCTGGAACGTCTCCGTCGCTCGTGTATAAATGTACATTGGAAATATTTATATGGACACTCTGTATATACCGTTCTGTGCCATGAGCTCCCGTGTGTGTTACCTGCAGCCAAGGACAAAGGCCAATAAAGCAACCCACCCCCTGCCCGGCCTTCCTGGCTCCGGCCTTCCCAGCTCCCACCTTCCTGGCTCCCGTCTTCCCAGCTCCCGCTTTTGGGCCTCCCCTGTCGCCTCCAGGGGCTCCCAGCCTCCGGGCTGCTGCTTGCCCATGCCACAAGGGTCACCCAGCCTCTGGACTGTTGTTTGCCCACTCCATGAGGGCTGGGGGCTCCCAGCCTCCGGGCTGCTGCTTGCCCGCTCCATGAGGGCTGGGGGCTTCCAGCCTCCGGGCTGCTGCTTGCCCGCTCCATGAGGGCTGGGGGCTTCCAGCCTCCGGGCTGCTGCTTGCCCGCTCCATGAGGGCTGGGGGCTCCCAGCCTCCGGGCTGCTGCTTGCCCGCTCCATGAGGGCTGGGGGCTTCCAGCCCCGACTGACAAACATTCATCCCATTCTCCCTCTCGGAAGCGGGTCACTCGTCCTGTGCCCCTTGGTGGCCATGGCATGGGGCTGACATGGGGAGATGTGCCAGCCCCGGGCGCTGCGGGACGATGCCGGGACACAGCCCCGGAGGGATGCACAGCTCTGGCGGGATCGGGGCTGGGCACAGTGGGGTGTGTGCTGGGCAGGGCACCTGCTGGACCCTGCGCACCACACAGCGAGTGTGACCCCCCGGGGGGGTTGGCAGGGATGGGCAGGGAATGGTGGGCTGTCCCAGCGAGCAGGGAGCCTGGGGGGTTGCTATGGCAAAAGGATGCTGCGGACAACTGGGGGTCACCTAGCCCCAAGGCGCAGGCAGCCCCCCGGCAGAGGAGGGAGCCGTGGGTCTCCATCCCTTCACCCCACATGCTTTCGGCTGGCTTTTCTGCCAGCCGCCCCGGTGCCAGCCCCTCGCCGGTGCCAGCCCCTCGCCCCCAGCCCCTGGCGGTGCAGCCGGTGCCCGGCACTGCCCGGCCCGGTGCTGGGTTTGGGTAATTTCCTGGCGACTGCATTAGCGGGAATGGAAGCCGAGGGACGGCAGCTCCTCTGGGGCCCATTAATCATCCCCCTCAGACAAGCTGCCTTGATTACAAGTGGCAAGAAATTCATTAGGGCTGCGGCTCTGACAACTTTTATCTGCGCGGCTGGATCTGACTCATTAGGCAGCCAAATTAAAGCCATGATGGGCCCTGATGAAATTCGCTGCTTGTTTATCTTGTGCGATCTGATACATCTGCCCATACATCATCCCCCGCGCGGGATCCCGCCCGGCCCAGCCCCGGCGCCTCCCTTCCCATCCCGGCCCTGGCCTGGCCCCCACAGCCCGCACCCAGCTCCACACCGGGCCGGGGTCTCCGGTGAAACCCCTCGCCGACCCCCGCTTCGCCCTCGGTGGCCCCGGGGTCTGGGCTGGGAGCCGTGGCCGTGCCAATGGGAACCTCGTGAGGACAGTCCCGGGCCGTGCGGTGGCCGTGGGGGGTGCGTGGCCCCTCCCGGGGTACCCCCAGCCCTGGCCAGGTCCTGTGGGGGGTTGCACCACCGTCCCATGGAGACAGGGGTCCAGGGGCTGCCCCTCCTTGGGTCCGGCCGTGCCCCAGCGCAGCATTATCCCGCTGGCCGAGCATCATCCCAGCTCCGAGGCGGCTCCACGTGGTCCCTGGCCAGGCCAGGCCACGGGGACGTGCTGGGGCCATGGGGCAGCGATGGCCACACCATAAGGACCCTGGTACCACTAAGGCAGGGCAGGGGCTGCAGCAGGGTGTGGGTGCTGCAGGGCAGGGTGCCGACTCGTGCCATCAGCACATCCCAGGTGGAAACCAGCCCCGGCAGCGCTTCCCGGGAGCCTGGGCACAGCAGAGCACACCAGGACAAGCCCCATGGGGCACGGCACACATAGCCCCCTGGCCCCCCTCGCAGCCCCAGCTGGGGTACGTAGGTGGGCAGCAGCCCTGGCATGGGGCAGTGCCATCACCCAGCTCCACAGCAGCGGGGGCCATGCTGGGTGCCTGCAGAGGGTCTTGGACGAGCGATGGCCAGAGCAGAGCTCGTGCTACTGCTCTGCACTTTGGGGGCTCCAGTCAGCCCCCCGCTCGGAAGGAGAGGGCAGAGGCCTGACTCCACGCCCCAGCTCCCGTGGCCGGCACCAAGGTCCATCCCCAACCGCTCCCTGCGGCACCTGCACCCTGGGCACGGTCCCAGCTCCCCCCTGGCCTGCCCGTGGGCGCGGGAGCGCAGCACGGAGCAGCTGAGGATGCTGGCAGCCTGCTAGGCTCTGCAGGATCCAGGCAGGCACGTGGGACCCCCGGCCAGCAGCCCCGGCTATCGAGGGACCACCAGCACGCGGGAAGTGCTTCCCAACTTGCCCAGCAGTGTGGCGAGTTGACACCGACAATGCACCCACCAGGACTTTGTGGTGGCCATCATGGCCAGCCTGGCTACCGAACGCCCACTGCAGCTGGCCCCTGCTCTGGGTGCTGCTCTGGCGCTGGCCGTAAAGGGCCGGGAGGTGGTCGGGGGGAGCCCATGACCCTTCCCGGGTGCCAGCGGGAAGGGGGATTGTCCCTCTCCTGCCCACGTGCAGTTGGGGCACGAGCAGGTCCGGTGCGTCGCAGGATCCCTGCAGTGGTGGCCCCCACTTTGCACACTGCAGTTTGCCTCAGGGGGATGCCCCCCGCCCCGAGCGCTGACCCCACATGGGGCTGTGCACCCTCAGCTGGGGGTGGGCACATGCGGGGCCAACCACATCCCCAGGCCTTGGCCAGGAGCTCCGGGGCTGCTCCCGGAGGGCAACGCGCAGCAGCACGGATCCCCCAGGGCAGCCCTGCTCCGACCGGGGCCGGAGAGCCCATCACAGCCACAGCATCCCGGCGTGACCTCCTGCGGACCCCCCCTGAGAGCCACGCCAGGCCAGCTGAGCGTCCGAGAGGGGCTGATGGACGGGACCGCTGCGAGCCAGCTTTGCTCACCGAAACCTCTTCCCGAGGGGGGAGCACCCGGGGAATCAACACCCCGGGGGACGCGACCCCTACGCCCTCGCTAGCTCTTCGGGAACCCTTGTCCGGGTAAAGGAGCGGGCAGGTCTGGGTGGAGGGAATTCCCTGGGAAACGCTGAGTGTCTTCATGAGGGCAAACCAGGGCTTGTTTGCCTGCAAATGTGTGTCCGAACACGTGTGTCCGAACACGTGTGTCCGAACACGTATGGACACACGTATGTGCAAACACACGCATGTTCGTGGACACACGTACCTCTCCGCCTACAGCCGTATCTACCTGTTACTCGGCGTGTGCTGCCGGGTGGCCGCATAAGGGTCCCTCCCTCTCCCACCGCTCCCCATTCCCACTCCCGGACAGGCAGAAGGTGGAACACAGGAAATTCCAAGCAGCTAGAAGGAGAGGAAATACCAGGAAGGTGGGCAGACACCGGAACGGGGACCCAAAGGTGTGCGAGCGCCAACCCTGGAGATACTTGGGGTGAGCTGGACCGGTCCCTCAGCATCCTGACCCAGCGGGACCAGCCCTGAGCGGGCGTCAGACCTCCCGAGGCCCCTTCCCGTCCGCAGGGCTCTGCCGTGCCAGGATGTGCCCTCGCTGCCCACTTTGCCACTGCTGCTGTCCCCCCATCAGGCAGCACCTATAGCCCCAGCCTGTGGGGCGCGCTGCACCCGCTGCACCCGCTGCCCCTGTGCCGTTGGCCGGCGCCGCGGCACCTTGTGCTGGGCGGGAGGCGCATGGCCATCCCCCGGCTCGCGGGAGCTCTGCTCCGCGCAGGGAGCACACTGCTGCTCCCCCGACACCCCTGACAGAGCGGGGCTGTCGCCTCCCTCCGCGCCCGAGTGCGCCGCGCCACCCGCGGTTCCGGGAACGCGGCCGCTGTGCGGTTGCGCCGCGTGCGGGCTCTCCGCAGCGAAAAAGGGCCAAAACCCAAGTCATTTGGAAGAAGCCGAGGGCGCCGGGTCTGTCCCGGGGCAGGGCATGCCAAACCACAGCGCCAGGCGGGAACGCCCAGGGGGCTCTAGGACCCTAAAATACAGTCCCACTCCTCTCTGGGCCCCGACGCTGGAGCTGCGGCCCCGGCTCGGTGCGGTGCCGAGCCTGGTCCCGCTGTGCCCTGCCGGCCGCAGTGGCACAGACCCCCGGTGGGGACACATTTATGTCACAGAGCACCGCTTAGTGCTTTGTCCCGCCTCCCCCCGCCCCCCGGGCTGGCCCACATGGTGGTGCATCACGTCACGTGCAGGAGCAATTGCAATTGCTGCGTGACCCCCTTTTGCAGCCACGTAGCGTCGGAGTAGGGGATCAGCCTCGGACCAGCCCAGACCCGGGGAGGGAGAAGCAGGGATTCCTGAGCGGTGGCTCGGCGGTGCAGGCGGCTCCGGATGCTGGAGGGAATTGCCAGGGCAGCCGGGGTCAGCTGCCAAAGGCCCTTTACAGGCGCCCATGCAGGCTGGGTGCCGGCGGTTGCTGCCTGAGCAGGCCAAGCCCACGCTGGGGATGCTGTGAGCCACACCAGCCCGGGCAGTTCCTGGGGATGCTGTCCCCTTCCCAGGGCGGTGGAGCAGGGGCCGGGGGCAGAAGCTGTCCTGCTGGGATGTGGGAAGCCAGCCGTGTTCTGCTGCCCCAGCACGCGCCCAGAAATCCAGGTCACAAGAGGATCCTGCAGAACCATCTCGGGGCCTGCAGCAAACGTCCCGTGGATAGCAGCACCCTCCTGGGGCATCGAGGAGCACAGCTCTGTCCTCACGGCTGCTCTGAGCTGCGGCTGTCCCCACCCTCCCCTGCGCTCGGAGGCTGCAGGGTGCTGCAGGAGCACCCAGCTATGCGGGGTGAGCGCGGGGGCCACGCTCCAGCTGAGGGAATGTCCCTGCCGGAGAGGGAAGGGCCCTGGGGAGGCAGCAGCCCCCTCCCGGGCAGCATGGAGATGGGCCAGCCCTTGCTGTGCATCAGGAGGGCTCCCAGGAAGGTGATGCCAGCTCTGGCTGCCGGGGATGCTGCCCATTCCCATAAGCCGTGTCTCAGGGGAAAGGGTGCCGACGGCTAATGGGCCCGTGTGACCCGAACTCCAGCTCAACCCTCCCAGCGGCACCATGTCCTACACCCCTGGGGAGCCGTCTCCCAGTCAGCAGCTGCTGGTGGGATCGCAGCGGGTGCTGCTGCTGCAGCAGGATGCCTGAGCTCCCTCGGGCCGCGGGCTGGGCGGTGTCTGTAAACCCGGGACAGAGGTGTCCATGGCCCGACACCTCCTCAGCCATCCACCGGGCCCCGCGCTGTTGGCTCAGGGCTGCGCATGCAGCGTGCCCCGGCACAACCGCATCTTCACCCGGCTCCAGGGTTCAGCCACCCCCAGCCTCAGGAGCAGCATCTCATGCAACAGCCTCAAGGGCAGACTATTCCCGCTGGCTCCTGCTCTGGAGGCCTGAACCACCCCTCCCCCAGGCCCCCCATCAGTGCAGTGAGACCCAGGAGCTGCCCCAGGCCGGGGCAGGAGACCCAGTGTCAGTGCCAGCAGTGCTGGGCCACCCTGGCTCTGCTCATTGCTGCGTGGGGAGAGAGGTGGGAGCTGGGTCAGACCCTCCCCCTCCCCTCAGCCATGGGGCAGGCGGCCCCGGCCACCAACACTGCCCCAGGGTTCAGGCCACAAGGCGCTGAGCTGTGGGGTATTTGTTCCCCGTGGGCTGGGGACTGCTCCTGGGGGCTGGTGGGGAGGAACAGCTTCCAGGCAGAGCTGGGGGGCACCGCATGGTGGGACCTGATGTGCTGGTGGCACATGGGGCTGAGCGCGGGTACAGCATCCTGCAGTGGGCAGTGGCCAAGGGGACTGTGGGAACCGTCCTCTCCCCACGCCACGGCCAGGCTCATGGGGCGGGCAGGGCTTTGCCTTCGGGGGGGTGGCAACCTGCCACACTGTGGAGTGCCCCTCGAGGGGGGGTGGCAACCTGCCACCCTGCAGAGCGCCCCTCGAGAGGGGGTGGCAACCTGCCACACTGTGGAGCGCACCTCGAGGGGGGGGTCGCTCCAGCCCCAGGGCCTGGGGCACTAGGAAAGCCAGCTGTCCCGACACTGGGCGGGGGACGCAGCCGTGTCGGGACCCCGGGGGCAGCACACCCGACCCTCCCACCCAGCGGGCAGGGGCTGCGGGGAGCCAGGGCTGACGGTCCCGGTCTGTGTCCCCCGGGTGCTTCCCAGCCCCTCCCCTGTCCCTGCCCCAGTCCCAGCCCCTTCTCCTGCCCCTTCTGCCCGTCCCTGCCCGCGGGGCGCTGCTGCCCGCGGCTGCCGGTCCCTGCCCCTCGCCAGAACCTCTCCGTGCTCCATAGAAAATAATTTATTGAAATCACAGCTATACATGGGCGGGCGCCCGCGGGCAGCGCAGCCTCGGCCCCGGCCCCCACCCCGGCCCCGGCCCGGCGCGGCTGGGGGCTGGCGGGGGCCAGGCGGCCTGCGCTCCCCGCCGCACGGACGGACGGACACGCTGCCGTATGTACAGAGTTTACACGGAATAAATAAGGGACATGTACAGAGGAGTGGGAGCGGGCCCCCGGCCCCCCCCTCCATCCCCGCTGCCCGCCCGCCCCAGGGTCCGTGAGCCCCGACGGCGCTCAGGGCCGGGCGCCCTGCTCGATCTGCTGGTGCTGGCTGCGCACGGCGAAGCGGTTCACGTGCACCGGGATGGGCACCACGATCTTGGGGTTGCGGACGGGCTCGCCCGAGCGGTTGCTCACGTTGCCCGCTTTGATGCGTTTCCACTTGGCGCGGCGGTTCTGGAACCAGATCTTCACCTGCACCTCGCTCAGCTTCAGGGCGTGCGCGATCTGCGAGCGCTCCGTCAGGCTCAGGTACTTCTTGCAGTGGAACTCCTTCTCCAGCTCCAGGAGCTGCTCGCTGGTGAAGGCCGTCCGCCGCCGCCGGCTCTTGCCGGCCCCCGAGCCCGGCGGGGGCTGCTCGGCCGCGGGGCCGCCCTTGGCCTTGCCCTTGGCCCCCAGCGCGGCGCCGGCCGCCCCGTCCAGGAAAGGCTCCTCCTCGCTGTCGCCCGCCGAGCTCTCCTCCTCCCGCTCGCTGCACGGCGTCGCCGCCGACTTCACCTCCAGCTTCTCCTCGTCCGAGCTGTACGCCTTCCCGTCTGCGGGGCACACAGCGTCAGCCCCGCCGGCACGGCCCCGCCGCCCCCCGCCCGCGCGGCCCCCGCGGGACGCGCAGCTTCCCCGGCATCCAGCTCTGCCCTCGGCTCCCCGCCTCGGCCCAGACGTGGCCGGCTCCGGGGGGCAGCACCCACAAACGCGGCCCATCTGCAGGCACCTGGGGGAGGAGCCACCACCCCCATCCCACGACCCAGCGGTAGCAGCCTCGCTGCCCCAGCCCAGAGAGCTGCACCCCCTCCGGGGCTTGTGCGCACCCCTGCACCCACAAGGACAGGCTGTACCTCGTCCCTGAGCTCCCCCCAGGGAAGCAGGCGCTGAGGCAGCAGATGCTCAAGGCTTAGCCCCCTCCCCAGTCTGGGCGGAGGGGCAGGCTAGCGGCAGACCTCATCCCAGGCCACCCAGGGGGCAGCGCCTGGACCACCGCGGAGCCCTCTCTTGCGTTGCCTGCAGGATACCGGTAGGGTACAGGGGCACGAACCCTTTGCCAGCTCCTTGTGTCCCCGACTGCTGCCTGAATGATTAAACAGCCATGAAGCGAGGGAGGATGCGGGTGGGAGACGGTGGGGAAGAAAGAGGCCTGGAAGCCAGTCGCTTCCTTGGTAGAAGGGCTCAAACAAAGGCCCCACAGGACGTCAAGCGAGAAGATGCTCCCGGTCACGGAGGGAGAGGACCCACATCTTGCACAAGCAGATGAAGCAGCTTTTCTGTCGTGAAGAGCCCAGCAAACCCTCCAAGTCTGACCCGCAGCAGGAATCGCTGCTGGAAGGAGCTGGTCCCAAAGCACTGCCGCTCTCGACACAGCCCTACACGCAGAAGGAGAAGCAGCAGCTCTCCGAGCAGCGCCCAGGTACCGGCACGCGCACCCTAGGCCACTGGATCTGCAGACACCGCGCCTCAGCGGGAAAGGCAGACGGCCCTCGGGTGCCTGGAGGGTTGCAAATACACAAGCATCAGCTGCAAGAAACTGCTTGAGCCCAGGAGACGTTCCTGGGAGTCTGCTTGCCGTGGAGCTCCTCCATCCCTGGCCAGTCCTGCAGAGCCCTTGGCTTCCTGAGAGCGGGTGAGTGGCTCTGGATGTGTGGAAAGATCCCCCCGCCCCTGCTTCGTACAGCAGCAAACACCTTCATCTCCATCCTGCTGCAGGAGAGCAGGCAGCAGCCTCTCTCTTCGGGTTGGGGGTGGGGGGAGGAATGTATGCACAGGGAGTAAAGACCCAGAGGATTTGTGCTTGTGGGGCTGAGGGGAGGGGCAGGTGGGACGGAGCACTCCGGCTGCCGACACACAGGCTCAGGCAAGCGCTTTGTGAAGAGAGGGCGAGCTTCCACTCCGGGGCACCACCTCCGTCCCTTGGAGCACACCCCTGGCCAGATGAGAGCTCTCCCGAGAACGGCAGCGTCTTCGCCAGGAGCATCCACAGGTCCTGCCCCAGGACGGAGCGCGGCATCCCAGCAGCCACACTGCCCAGGCTGTGCCCCGAGGGACTGGAAGAGCGCTGAGCTGCCCCCCAACACGCCACTTTGTAAGACAGGTACTGCCTCTGGATACAACCTGCTTAGCCAGACCCCAAATGCGACCCGCTCCCTACGGAACACGGCTCCTACAAAGGGGCTGGGTCTGCGGCAGGGAACGCGCAGCTCTGCTGGAGTCTAAAGCAGAGCTTTCCGCAAAGAAAACGGGATTTCGGGCTGTTAGTCACCGAGCAGGTCCCCATCAAGGCAGCGATGGCGGCACAGCACCCACCCTTGCGGTGGGAGGGTATTCCCAGGCTCCCAAAGGCTGTTAGCTGGGGTGCGAAGCTGTGGCGAAGCCAAGCGTCGTGCCTGAAAATCAACCGGGAGGCAGGAGATAAAGAATGGGCTCGACCCATCGCTTCGCTCTTAAAGGCCCAGCCGCTCAGCGGTGTTTGTGGTAGCCATGGTGAGGGGAGCTGGGTGCCGGGGTGCCAGCGTTGCTCGAGCAGGGTCAGGGGAACCCGGATCAGGAAGGGCTGATGTGAGAGCCGGCAGAGCCCTGCGCCTGCAAGCACAGAAGAGCTCTTCGGTGTTCACGGGGGACACAAAACCTCACCCTGTCCCCGTCTGACACTGCACCAACCCAAGAGAGGGACTCGGACCACCACCCAGGTCTGGTGGAGACCTCCACAGCTCAGGACAAAGGTGGGCTCAGGAGGGGTGTGGCGAGCTGGGGGTGCCGAGTGCCTTTCTCCCGGGGGTCATACGCTGTGGCAGCTGTAGCAACAAGCCAGACTCCAAGTCTGCCGCTTCTCCCCACGCTGCCCCCTCAAGACGCGTAACAACAGCTGGAAGCAGGTTAGAAACACGCTGGATGCAGAGAGAGGCCCTGAACCAGGGCACTGGCTCCTTAGCCAGGTCCTGTCTCCGTAGCTGATGGAGCCGCTGCCGGCGCCCAGGGACAGAAACAGTCACTTTGGGGCGCAACTCGCGTGGTGGCAGCAAAACTTGGACGAGGCACACGGTTCTCCTACAGCCAAACCTGTGGAACACCTTGCTCCAGGACGTGGCTGATGCCAGGTGTCTCTCTCCTTTCCGGTGGCCTCTGGGGACACCAGAAAAGGCCGGAGAGGAGGAACTGGCCAAAGGCCACTGAATGCGCAGAAAGAGCACCCGGCCCAGGGAGCCCTGAAGCGCAGGTGGTTGGCTGCCAGGGAGCTGCGACTGAGGAAGGGATCGCACGGGTTGTGCTCTCACTCTTCCCGGGACAATCACCTTTGGCCAGGGCCGCAGGCAGGACGCTAGCGGAAACCGCATTTTGGATAGGTTTTGCTGCCTCCTTTTGACACAAATCATCTTTCTCGTCCTTCACCGTGGAAAGCCCACAGTAACCCCCCTGGCCTCCCTCCGAGACGGTTGGGACAGCGAACCCTATTGTCCACCCCCAGGGGCCTTGGGTGTGGGCACCTTTGGCCTGACAAACCCCCTTGGACCTGGGCAGAGCAGCCCACGGGGTCGGGGCCGCATGAGCACGTGCTTGTGCAGAAGGACAAGCACCCTCCCCGGCTCCAGAGCAAGCAGAGTGCTGAGAGAGCGCTGACCGAACAGCAGCAGGACCCATCTCCTTCCACCATCCTGCCCGTCACAACGGGGCACGAGATACCGTTCCTGGGTGTCAGAAATGGGCACTGCCTAGGGCAGCTCGTCCGAGCCCCTCGGGAGCGGGGAACAGGTTGGGCTTAGCTACCCCATGGGAAGGTGGGGACATGGGGACATGTGGACAGCCGCTTTTGGCCAGGGCAGTTCTGTCCCCGAGGAGACTTTCACAACAGGTCAGATCCCGCTCGCCTTCCGACACAGCGCAGGGGCCCGGGAGCACCAGAGCCCCGGGAGCACCAGAGCCCCGGTAACCCACAAGGGTAGCGGGGGGGAAACGCCCCGGATGTCGTGCTGAGGGGTGAGGTTCAGGGGGTACCCGAGTGCGGGAAAGAGTCTGCTGAGGGAAGAACGAGGCAGGGCAAGAAGAGCCAGGCTTACCCAGGAGAGGCTAAAGGGAGGATGGAGAAACAGCCAAGCGCTGCACGCAGCGGCAGGGACCTGTCCGCACGCATCCATGCCGGGAAGCCTGTGAGACAAAGGTGGATCTCACGGGTGCCCAGGGACGCGGCTCTGGGGCCAGGCCGTGCCAGAGAGCCGGCAGCTGCTCTGTCTCGCCACGGAAGGGATGCCCGAGCCCCGGGATGACGGAGGTGGGGGGGGAAGAGAGCACGAGCCGGAGCTGGCTGAGAAACACAGTGCAACAAGTCACCGGGCTGATGCCCGCACGCTGCGGGGGCCGCCGCGGCTCACAAAGGCGGGGGCCCCGCGGCCCCGGCACGGCAGCGGGAGCCGCCCCCGGCCAGCACCGAGGGGTCCCGGCAGCGGAACCGCCGCCTGCCCGCGCCGTCGGGGATGGCGGCCCGAGACACGGGGAGCGGGGCTCCGGGTGGGCTCGGGGCTCCGGGAGCCGCCGCACGGCACCGCCGAGAAGCCGGCGGGACCCCGCACGGGGCGGGCCGCGTGCGAGGGAGCCCCCGGCCCCGCGGCGTCGTGCCGGGGCCGAGGCGCAGCCCCGCGCCGCAGCTGCCCCCACCGGGACCGGGCCGGGCGGGGAGGGCTGCGCGCAGCCCGGGACGGCTCGGCCCCGCTGCCCCGCTCGTCCCGGGCCGTGTGCCAGGACCTCGGAGAGCTCCGGGCTCCCGGGCCCGCCGGGCGCTCCGTGCCCCGCCGGGGCGGCCGCCCCGACCGGCGCGTCTCCCGCCCCGCGGCCCCGCGAGCCGAGTACGTCTCCCGCCCGTTAAAAGTTGCGGGTGCTGCGGAACCCGGCCTCGGAGGGAACGGAACCGGCCCGGTCCTCCGGGCTCGGCGCGACGGCACACACCGGGAGGGAGCCCGGCTGCGGGCGGGTCCCGCCGCCCCGGCCCGTCGCGGCCCCGCCGCGCCCCGGTCCCCGGCGACCCCGGCTCCTGCCGCGGCGAGCGCGGGGACCCGCAGCCGGGGCGGCGGGGGGAGCCCGGGCAGGGGCCGGGAGCGCCGGGCGCGGCGGGGCCGGAGCTCGCCGCTCTTACCTGCCAGGCCGGGGAAGGGGTCCGGGAAGTGCAGCGGCGGCTCGGGAGGCCCCTTGTCGCGCCCGGGGGGCAGCTCCTCCGCCTCCAGGCCCTCGGGACCCCGCCGGCAGCCGGCGTCGGGGTTGGAGCGCGGCGGCGGCAGCTCCTGCGGCGGGTAGAAGCCGTCGGGGGGGTCGGAGAAGCTGGGCAGGGCCGTGGTGAGGGCTACCATGGAGGGCACGGCCTGGCCCAGGCTGGCGCAGAAGGTGTTGGTGAGGCGGCCGGCGAAGGAGGCCAGCGGGGCCAGCGGCGGCAGCCCCGACTGCAGCGGCGCGTGGGACAGCGCCTGCGGCAGCACCAGCGGCCGGTACGGCATGAACATGGGGTACCCGGTGTAGAGCAGGTGCCCCGAGCGCGGCGGCGGCGTCCCGATGAGCGAGTCGATGGAGAAGGCGGTCCCCTGGCCGCTGGGTCTCTGCATGGCGAGCGGGCGCCGCCGGCTCCGCCGGCACCAACTTTCCGGCGAGCTCGGGCCGCCGCCAACTCGCCGCCGGGCCCCGGCCCGCGCCCGCCGCCTCCCGAGGGCTCCGGCGCCCGGCGAGAGCTGCCGCCCGCCCGCCCGCTCGCTGCCTCGGCGCGGCGGAGTGGAGGCGCGCTCGGAGCCGCCCCGCCGCGGGGGGGCCGGGCCGGGCCGCGGAGGGGAGGGAGGGGAGGGGAGGCGGGCGGGGGTGTCGCCCTCTGCTCTCATCCATCTTCCGCACATCACGGTCGAGTTCCTCCTTCAGCGCCCGCTCCGGCGGGGCGAGACTCCCCGCTCCCCCGGCGCGGCCGGCCCCTGGGAAGGCGCCTCCCCCTCCCGCCTCATCAGCTGTTATTAATGGTGATTGATGATTAGCAATTACGGGGCCAGCACAAGGGCGCTTTTGTGGGGACGGGCCGGGGCCGCGCCGCTCGCCGCATCCTTCCCCGGGCCGCCCCCGGGACAACGGACGGGGCGGCCCGGGCCGGCGCTCCTGGCGGCCGAGCGCGGCGGGGAGCGGCGGGGGACGGCGGCACCGGGCGGGAGCGACCGCCCCGACGGACCGGCCCTCGCCGGGCACCGGCCCCGCCGCGCCGGGGGTAGCGCGGAAGCCCGCCCGCCTCCGTCCCGGGCGCTCGGGGGGGCCGCCCGCCCCCTCCCAGGCCCCGGAGCGGCGGCGTCTCCGTGGGGCGGGCGGGCGAGGAAGCCGCGGGGCCGCCCGGAGCCGCGCCCGGGCCAGAGCGGGGACGGGGGGGCTGGAGCCCGAGCTGGGAACGAGGCTCCCCCGGCTCCCCACTCCCTGCATCCCCCCGGTGCCATGCACCGCGGGGGCGGTCCCGGTGCCCGGCTCCGTCGGGGCAGGAGCAGCCGGCGGTGCGGAGCCCCGGCTGATGGGGCCGCAGCCCCGGAGGGGCGGGGGGGGCTGCTCCCCGTCCGGTGTTTGCTGACCTGCCCCCGCCGCAGCCGCACAAAGCCCCCGGGCTCTGCTGCTCCCGCCTGCGTGCTGTGCCGGGCGCGTACCCCGGGAAGCACCCCGGGAAGCACCCCATTCCTTCCTTGCCTTGCCTTGCTGTGTGGCTGCCAGAATGGGGTACTCCCCCCCAGCTCGGCTCCTGCGTTGCTCCCCTGCCCCGGGGATGCTCGCCGGGCCGTGCTGCGCCTAACAGCTCGCGCCCTGCATCAGGAGCGTCGTCCAGCGCTCGGGAGCTGAGCAGTGCCGGAGCTGAGCTCGTGTCTCCGCTCCCTCTGACCGTGCTCTCAGTGCACAGCTACGTGCCAGGCCTCCCACTCCCCCCCCAGGGGTCATCCCCGTCCCAGGACCCCCACATGTCCCCACCTGCGCTCTCCCCTTGGCCAGGGCTCCCTGCTGGCACCCGTGTCTGTGTGAACACCTGGATCTCTCCACCACCACCCTCTCCTGCTCTGCCCCCACGGAGGCTGCGGCACCGCACTGCTGCAGCCTTGAGTCATGTGTTCTGTGTGGGACATGACAGTCCAGCCATGGAGCTGGACGCGGCCCGTGCGGAGGAACTGAGCCCTCCTCCGCTGAACAGGCACGGTCCGAATCCCCAGGGTCCAGCCGTGCTATCAGGGCCAAGAGCCTGCACTGACCTCCTCTTCCCTTTGTGTCTCGATGCCTCTGGGGCACATCCTCGCAGCCTCAAGGAAATGTCCCTCCGTGGCGAGAGCTGCCCTCCCAGCCAGGGAGCCAGAGGTGTGGCTTAGGGTGAGGGTTCCCTCTCCAGAGGTGTGTGGGGAGAAATCCATGTTAAAACAGTCATCCGGGCTCAAACATTGAACCCCACCACTGAGGCCTGGCAAGAGGGCCCCCGCTCCCCACTCGGACGCAGACACCTCCCACCAACCGCCGGCCCCCGGATCGCTGAGGCAGAGATGAGCGTGTCTGCAGGGCTTGGGCCATTCGGGCCCTGGAATGACGGCCCAGATTTCCGGCTGGCAGTGACAAGCACTTGGATGAATCCCACCTTAGGAAGCAGTTGTGACACGACAAGGGACACGCTCAAGTTCTGCGGGTCAGCCACCGTGATCTCTGCATCCCTGGCCCAGGTGTCCTCTCCGTGCAGTGCCGGGAGCAGCAAGGGCAGGCTGCTCCGCAGGGAAGGGAAGCCGGGAAGCAAGAGCTGCGGCAGGGCAGTGGCTTCACTGTGAGGTGCCGTCCCACAGGCCTCAAGGAAGGTGAGCAGCGCGGATCTGGGGACGGTAACCAGGGTCCCCGACAGCCCAGCGATCTCCCAGCGAGTCCCACTCTCCAGGCAGTGAGGCAGGTCCAAGGCCGAGCTGGAAAGTCAGATCAGTGGGTTGGGACCGGTGCCAGCATCAGGGAGGTATAAGCCCAGGTACCTCCAGCTTAGGCCAGGCCAGGACTGGGGTGAGAGCTGGAGCTGAAAGAGGGGGCGCTCTTGCTGGAGGCTCCCCAAGGGTCAGCTGCCTCATCTCAGGTGGCCCCAACCCTGGGTACCCAAACGCCTGGGAGCAGGGGAAGCTCAGGGCCCTGGCACCTCACCCCGCTCCGGCTTCCTTTGCCTCCTGAGGCTTTGCAGCGGAGTAAGGCAGAGGCTGAGCCGCCAGATTGTAAGGAGACGCTCCAGAGGAGAAGAGGCTGGGGGGCTGGGAAAAACAAGGGTCACAAGCAAAAGAAAGTAAATATTCGAGCCCTGGACCCCCGTGCGCACGCTGAACGAGACAGACGGCGAGCTCCCGCCATCCTGGGGGCTGAGCCAAGCTGGAGGGGTCAGGGTCCACCTTGCACGTAACTCTACCACCTCCGAGACCTCCAGGGCCTTCCCACTTTCTGTCCTGGGTGTAATCTTCCCCCGTTCCCCACTGCCGTGGAAATGCAGTTTCCATGGCTCCCGCTTGAGGCTCAGACCTCCGCTGCCCAGCGGCTCCCTGGCCGTTTACACGGAGCCACTCTACCCTGTCTTATGGGGCCGCATCTCCCGCTCGCAGGTGGTTGGGCTCTTCCCTTAACCCGCCCGAAGACCCACCGCCCGACACCCCCCGACACGAGAAACGCAACCGCGTGTGCCGTCCGTACAGCCCGGGTCCCACGGCACGCAGCCGGCGACAGAGAGCACCCGGCACCTCGCTGGGCCGCGAGCACACACCGAGCTACACGAGAGCCTCTTTCCCTTCTGGCTGGGGTTGCTGGGACACGGCTGGGCTTACAGCCTCAGCCTGACCCCGCTGGGCCCCGGGTCCTCAGTCGAGCCCGGGCTCTGCAAGCGGTGCCCTCAGGCCACTCCAGACCCGCCTGGCCCATCTCCTGGGCATGTCACTGCCCGAGCTGACCCCCGCCCTCACCCTGCCTTGGCTCCCCATCCCTCTCCTCGTCTGTTTTCTGCATTAGAAGCTTTTTCCTCCTCTCTGTTCCGTGCTGCAGATGTGAGCGTGGAAAAGCCAGCGCCCGCATCGCCAGAGTCAGGGGGTGAGAGTGGCAGTGTCCAGCTCCGCGCCGCACGCAGTGTCTGTGCTGAGCTATGTGGCCTGGCTGGCCAGCACCGAGGATCTGGCATAACATCCAAGCGCTCGGCATAGGCAGAGGCTTCCTGGGAGAGAACGATCCGGCTCTGAACGCGCCCCTGCCTGGTGCGTGCAGGATGGGATCCCCAGCGCCCGGTAGGTGAATCCCGTGGTACGGGGCAGAGCAGCACCCAGGCCAGCTCTCCTTCCTGCGCTGTAAGATGCTGCCCCAAGCTGGGGAGGCCGGGGCGTCGTCCTGCTCTTGGCTAAGTAGAGGCCGATTATTTTTTCCCGCAGCCGTAACGGAGTAAGTTCAGCCTGAGAGCCGCACAAGCGTGGCAAAGCAGGACTGTAATGCTGAATGCCCGCCTGGCAAACGCCAGCGGGTCCCTAACGGGACCTGCCACACAGCCTTCACTTTATGCCTCTACCTGCTCCGCTTAGAAGCTCTGCACAGAGCCTGCGCAACGGGAGGAAGTGCAGTCCCGGCCTCCCGGCGCTCCTGCACTGCAGGCACGGCCCGGGTTGAAGCGAGGGTAACGTTCAAAGCGGTTTACCCCGGGTTTAGAGAGCAGGCTGGTGGCAGCTCTGCCGCCGCAACAGAAGCTGCGTGCCTGTCGGGCACAGGCTCCGCTCTCCGATGGCACCCGTCAAGGGGTCCAGTATGAGAGGGCCCTGGCTGGAGCCACCCGGCCTCGCGGGCATGCTCGGCCAGCGGGTAACGGCGTGTACCTGTCCCAGCAGACACCCTGGATGCAAGGAGCATCCGGGTGGTTCCAGCCAGCCGGTGTAAACACGGTCCCACAGGCTTTCGCCCCGCTGGCGAGGTGCCCCGTGTCGTTCTGTCTTCAGGTTCCTACAGCGAAGCCTGCCCGCAGCAGCTGGGGGTCCCCCCCGCGGCTGGGAACGTGGGTGGAACTAGCCCTGGCAGAGCCGTAGCTGGAGCAATAGGAATCCAGGAACGTCACTGGCAGGAGGAAGAGCACTCCCAGGTCATGGCTCTGCTGCTGACACGGCCTCGGGTCAGAAGGTGGCCACCGAGACGCTCCAAGGGCTGGAGCCCCTCTGCCATGGGGCCAGGCTGGGGGGGTTGGGGGGTTCAGCCTGGAGCAGGGAAGGCTCCGGGGAGACCTTGGAGCCCCTTCCAGTGCCTGGGGGGGTACAGGAGAGCTGGGGGGGCTTTTCCCAAGGGCAGGGGGTGACAGGCCAAGGGGTGATGGGTTGGAACGGGCAGAGGGAGATGGAGCTGGGCCATGGGGAAGGAATTCTTCCCGCAGAGGGTGGGGGGCACTGGGACAGGTTCCCAGAGAAGCTGTGGGTGCCCCATCCCTGGGAGTGCCCAAGGCCAGGCTGGATGAGGCTGGGAGCACCCTGGGCTATGGAAGGGGTCCCTGCCCGTGGCAGGGGGGGCACTGGAGGGGCTTTGAGGTCCCTTCCCACCCAAACCATTGCGTGATTCCATGATTTAAATACAACCATAAAGCAGCGTCCGCGAGTGTTCCAGAACCTCTTTCAGAAGCCAGCGCGGCAGCAAAGCAGCGGAAGGAGCTGATAGCGCCGGCACAAAGCAGTGGATACAAACAGGGGAACAAGGGGCAGGCGGGGACACGGGTGAGGTGTCCGTCCTCTTAAGGGAAACGTGAGGCTGTCTCATCACCTGGGGCCAAGCACACCCCGGCGCTGACAGTGGCAGACCAGTGTGGAAGTGACAAGCCGCCGGATCCTGGATCTGTGATTGAACAGTCGGATCTCTCTGGAGGTTGGCTATGGACACTCTGGATGAATCCTGGCCTGGGCTAGGGCAGATCTTCCGGTGATTCTTCCAAAAGCCAGAGATGAAAAATCTACATCCACCGTCATCAGCTATTCTAAGATGCAATTAACTAGTAGATTAATTACCCTTGCTATTAAAAATGTGTCTCATTTCTAATCTGTTTGCCTAGCTTCAATTTCCAGCCGCCGATCTCGTTGTACCTCTCAGAAGAGCTGGCAGTGCTGGACAAACTGCAGCGTGCCCCCCCCGGGAGTCTGGCAGGGCGCGGCTGAGGACTGGCCGTGGGTACCAGGACGGAGGGCGGTTATTCCCTGTGCCCCCAGTGCTGCCAGCGCTCCCTTCCCTGGGAATCCGGGACCCAAGAACAGGCACCTACGGCTGCACATTGGATCGACGATGGCGTGTCCAGCCCCCACTCCCCCGAGGTCCGTACTGCCAGGAGTCGCTGGCGAGTCATAACTCACTCATGGCTCTTCCAAACCCTCTCGGATTTCCCATGGGTTTTGGAAATGCTGACCCCAGGGCAGGATGCCCCAGGAGCAGAGAACCCAAGGAAGCGCAGTTGCTGGGCACCTGCCGCAGGTTTCTGTGTGCCAACACGGTAAGTATCAGCTTCTGAGTGCCATCAGCAAATATCCCTGTGCTGTACAAGAACTATTCCTGCGCTGTGTCCGAAACAAGGATGGACAGTGTCCTGTCTTACAGCGGTAACGGAACACTTCCCGTTCCAGCCGTAAGGAAGGTGCTAAACTGCTGAAGTGACAGTGTTGATAATCTGCGGGGGGAGAACTTCCATGCCAGAGCATTTAACTGGCTGAAGAGCTCACCAAACCACTGTTTTTCCTTTCTAACACACCATGGCGCCCTGGGCACCCACAGGTTCCTGGGAAAGAAAAGACCCCGGTGCTGCCCGTGTTCAGCCGTGCCCACGCGGGTACCCGTTAGCCCCGCGTACAGCCCAGCAGTCACAGGCCGGCAGCCGAAGGATGTCCCGGGTGAACCCGTAGCAACTAGAACCCATGCCCAGGCCCTTCGGGTCCCTGTCGCTTGGAAGAGGCGCTTTCACACACCTTCCGGCAGTTTTCTGTAGGCCTGCAAGTCGGACAGCGCGGAGCAGCCCGGAGTGCCTGCTCAGACCCCCGTAAGCCATTTGCCTTCGTTCCGCGTGCCACGCTCACGGGAGAAACCAGCTGCACGCCGCGGGCAGCGTGGGGTGTTACCGGCTTTGGGAGGAACGGGCAGCCCAGCGGGCGTCTCCTCCCGCACCGTGTGCCAGGTTGTTTCAGGCTGCAGCCCGGTCACACGTCGGTGCCGTGTGGCGTTAGCCCTCGGGGAGAAAACAAACCCAACGGCCGGTAACACAGCCGGGGGTGTACAAATGGACTGTTGGGATGGCAAAGGGAACAGGTGGCACCTGCCCGAGGCAACCTCGCCGGGATCGCTTGGAACGGCAGGCTCACGGGCAGCCGGGCGTCTTACAGCCAGGTCCAAGGTGCTACGTACAGGAGGGCAGAGCGTGGCTCCGCTTTAAAGCCGGGACGGCGCCCTGGGCGGAACCAACGCTGGAAATGACGCTGAGGTTGCCACCCGAGCACAAACCGTGCTGACCCGGAGGCACGGCTGCCAGGGCCGCCCCTCCCGCGCTGCCTAAGTACTCCCAGAGCGCCCAACAGGAGCGCCAGGTGCCTGCGGCGCCTGTGGGCATCTCCCAGCCACACGCCTCGGGATAACTTCCGCTGCGGCAGTGCAGCCACGCTGTCAATGTTGTGCACACTCGTACTCCCTTCGTCCCAGAGTGGTGCTCTAGGGTCAGGAAAGGGACAGGGGGCTTTGGTGAAGGGTTGGGTGACGGCTCCTGCACGGGGAATGACATCGTCCACCTGAATTCCAGCCTGAGTAGGGAGAGAAATGACAGGGACCTGCAGGGTTTTGGATAACGTGACGGAGAGGAGCGGACGACGGGTGCCCACCTATTGTGGTAGCACAAGCGCTGAGGGGCGTCAGATGAAAGAAGAGGGTGTCAGTGTGAAGACAAGTCAAAGGAGGTGGCCAACACCACGTGTGCTGGTAGCACTACACCCTCCTTGCCCCAGGGCTATGCGGGTGCGCAAACGTACACGGGGCCAAACAGCCACCCCTCAGATTTACGGAAGGAAAACCCAACCTCCTGCCAACTGCTGGAGCCAAAGCTGCCCTTCCGGCTCAGAAGCACCTGAGATGCACTTTACTGAGCTCGGGGGGTTGGCCATCCCTGGGAAAGGCCTTTCCATACCTGCGTTGTCCTTGTCCCCTCCTGCAAGCAGCAGTTGGCTGGCTAGTCCACCCATGGCATGTCCCGTCCTTTCCTGGGGAGCAGAAGGATCAAGGAAGGGGCAAGCGGGTATTGGGGCTGGGAAGCCTGCCGGGATATGGATGCCCTTGGTCTTTCAGCTGGAGGAAGGGGACATGAGGGACAGGCGATGCTTTGACTGCACAGAGAGGGTCAGAGCAAGACTGGGATGGAAACTTCGGTCTAGAAACGGGATGGATTTCTTTTCCCATAGCACATCACCGGGACCGCCGCACTGAGAACGGGGCAGCACACTCGCCCCACTGCAGCCCATCACGGGGGTGCCTCCTGCTGTCTGCTCTGCCCAAAACCCGGGTGGAAGCCGCAGCACGTGCCCAGGGGACATCCCCAGTGAACCTGGGGCACAGTAGCAGTCGGCTGCCTGTGCCCATGGCAGCCAGTGAAACGCAGCAGAACCACGGGCCCCCGTGCCAATGTCCCACGCTCATCGGCTCGGCTGGGAGCGCAGCCCTCGCGCTCGGGAGAGCAGAATTCCCCTGGCACAGCTCCTGTCCCAGCAAGCACGGTCAATGCTGTGCTGGGAATGTCCCCTTAGGAACTGGAGAAAAAGTTAAAGGGCCAAAACGTGCCCTGGAACGTCAACCCGTCACGATTCTGGTCTTAAAGCCCGTTGCCGATGGATGAGCATGACGGAGCGAAACCCAGCAGAGCCGTTCGCAGCTCGCAGCCTGGGCTTGGCTCGAGCTGTCTGACCGTCCCACTTCTGGAGAAGGACCCCAGTGTCCAAAAGCTTTTCTGGTGGGGTTTTCCCCAGTGAAATCAGCCAATCTGTGGAAGACCCTTCCCATTCCCTACCTGCCCCACACTCCTGGGGAATGGTTACTCAGCGTTACCCCGACACACAGCGGACTCACGCCCTTTCCGCCGCAGTGGGAACACAGAAGGAATCCAGGCCTGTGCCCGGGGAAGGCTCACCCCTGCCTGACCTCCACCCCCCACTCACACTGGGACCGCTGCCCGCAAAGCCAGGTGCCTGCCTGTCCTGGGGGACGTGGCGGTGCCAGGACTGGCCCGTCCGTGTGTGCGGTGACACCCCGTGCTGTTCGCAGGAGCAAAACCCTGTGGGATCACCTCTTGCAGCCTGAGCTGCCCTCACCCCCCAGACGCAGGGCAGAGCCCAGAACCAGGGAAGTGGTTTTGGACCCAGGCACGGTGGTGGGTCTCAACAGCTGCAGCAGACAGCTACACGGTAAAGCAAACCATTAAACCAGACCCTTCCGGCCCCTCAGGGGATGCTATCCCAGTGGCTGAGCAGTCACTGGACACGGGTTATGGCAGGGACACGGGCGGGGATACGGCCCAGTGAACCAGCCGCCGCGCACGGCTCTGCTGGCTGCCTGCAGCAGGCTGAGGCAAACCCAGACTGTGCTGCCACCAAAAGGCACAGACCCTCCTTTTCCTGTGCCTCCTCCAGCCGCAGGCATGATCCCGCTAAAAATGAACACGCCAACGTGAGAACTCGGGAAAAAGACTGCGGCGCTGCTCCCCCGGGCAGAGCGCCCTGAGCAGACACGCGAGCTCAGGCCATGGCTTCGGGCTGGCTCCCTGGTCCAAGGGGAACGCACGCTGCTTTGTGCCGAGAGAGCGGCCGTTATGCAGGTATTCTGAAAGCTTTGCCTCCCCTGCGCCCATCATCCCTGTGCCCGTCATCCCTGCTCTGCAGACGGTCTGGTACTGGAGCCGACGCCTCTCCTCTCTGCCCGTGGCCCTTTTTGGGATGCGCCATCCCTACAGTGCACCCACAGTGCCTGCACCCACGGCCTCCCACAGCTCGTTTCCTGACCCCTTCGGTGAGCCCGGAGCCCTAAAGCCGTTCCGACGGCATCCCATCAGCCTCCACCTGCAGTGTGCCACTGCTGCACGTGCGTTAAGGACGGCGCACCGACCGGACCGTCCCGGGGTTGTGTCAACTCGGTCTGGTTGTGCGAGGGGGTGACAGTCAGGGAGCAGAGCTACACCCCGCGTCCCATGGAGGCAGGAAACGTCGGCAGCGTCGGCTCCGTCAGACTGCTTGGCCTTCGGCTGCGCGTCCGGGCGTTGACGTGACACCCGCAGGGGCCAGTGCGACGCGGAACAGCCTGCAGTGCTGCCCAGCGTTCCTCCTGCTGGGCAGCAGCAGCCCGGGGGCTCCTGGCATCGGGAGCAGGAGCGGAGTTGGCTTCCAGCAAACCTCAGCAGGACGGTTCGCGCTTCCACTCTACACCCGTCCCTGCGAGGCGAAGGCCCAAGCGTTACCTGTCACCCTGTCTGGAGCGCGGCGCAGCCCGGCAGTGCTGTGCGCACCCGTGCTCTGCTCCGGTCGATGCTGGCTGGAATGCCAAGAGGGGCCGGCTGCTCCGAGGAGACCGGCATCCTCAGGGATGGCTTCCTCCTCGCCCCACATCCAGGGCCCCAGTGCCAGCACAGGCACTGCTGTCCGGCCCCGAGCCGCAAAGCCAGGCAGCCCCGGACACGCTGCCGTGGGAGGCCTCGGCCCCACACCCGCCAAGCACTTCCCTGCGTCCCAAAGCGAGTGGATGCACAGGGCTGGGAGGGCGCATGGCACTGCGCATGGCCCGTCCCACGCTGAGATCTGCCAGGACAGGCCTGAGGCAAGGCAGAGGCTGCACTCGGGCAGGGTCGTTCCAAACTCCTCTGGGTACAAACTGTAAACAAGTGACTAAAGGCAGAGCCCAGCAAACGTCCAGGGCACCAGAGCTGCCTCCTCCCAGTAGAGCTCGGAGATTGCCTCCAGCTCTGGGGCCCCCAACAGCAGGAGGACACAGAGATGCTCCAAGGGCTGGAGCCCCTCTGCCATGGGGCCAGGCTGGGGGTGTTGGGGGGTTCAGCCTGGAGCAGGGAAGGCTCTGGGGAGACCTCAGAGCCCCTTCCAGTGCCCGGGGGGGGGGGGGTACAAGGAAGCTGGGGGGCCTTTTCCCAAGGGCAGGGAGTGACAAGACAAGGGGTGATGGGTTGGAACAGGCAGAGTGAGATGGAGCTGGGCCATGGGGAAGGAATTCTTCCCGCAGAGGGTGGGGGGCACTGGGACAGGTTCCCAGAGAAGCTGTGGGTGCCCCATCCCTGGGAGTGCCCAAGGCCAGGCTGGGTGAGGCTGGGAGCACCCTGGGCTATGGGAGGGGTCCCTGCCCATGGCAGGGGCTGGGGCTGGCGGGGCTTTGAGGTCCCTTCCCACCCAAACCATTCCGTGATTCCATGATTTGGGATAGGGAGACTGATATCCTATAACTAAAACTGTGATCACCACAGTGTATTTGCTCCTTGCCCCAGAAATGCCCTAATCCTCATCTCTTGGTGAGTCGGGAGTTTGTCCTGATTATTACGGGCAGCGGGAACGCTCCAAAGTAGGTGCACCAGGCAGAGACAAGGCTGGCTGGGCCAGGGACGCGGCGACAGGCTTGGCACTGGGGGGCCTGGGGGGTGTGCGAGGGGAAGGGGCGAGCTGGGGAGGCAGAGGCTGCGCCGCAAAGGGCGCAGCGTCTGCAGGGAACGGCACCACGGAGCCGCAGCCCCTAGTAGAGCACGTCCTCGAAGCGGAGCAGCAGGAAGCTGCGCAGGGCACTTGGAAGGTGCAGCCGATCCAGGACCAGAAGCAACCGTCCCTCCAGGAAGGTCCGGAGCGTGGAGCGAGCCAGGTGCTGCAGGCAGCGAGGCCTCTGCTCCAGGGAGAAAAGGGACTGGTAGAACCCTGGGTATTTCTACGGAGAGAGAAGAGAGGATCAGAGGCAGGTAAAGCTGAAGACAGCACCCTGGGAGCAGGGGGAAACCAGACATCCCTGTACCTTAGTCACCATGGTGCACCCTCACCACCCCCCACCAGCGTCACCCCTGCACCCCCCAGCCCCCCACGGCAGGCTCTCCCTCACCTGCACAACCTCCGCCGGAACCGCGTCCCTCCATTCCTCGGAGACGCGCACGCGGTCGTAGCTGTTGACGACGGCCTCGATGACGCGCGGGCAGCTGTGGCAGTACCGCAGCACCTGCCCGGCGAGAAGGTGGGTGCAGCCCTGGGGCGAGCGCAGCCTGTCCCACTGTCACCCCCAAATTGCTACGCTTGCCCAAACCAGCCCCGGTAAACCGCGGGAGCGAGCGCCCTGCCCTCCCGCTGTCCCCGGGACCAAGCCCCGGGTGGCGGGGGCTGCCGGAGCACCGCTCCCACAGAGCGGGTGGCCAAGCACGTGGATGCGCTCTGCACGCCCGGGTCCCCGCGGCCTCTCCCGGGATGCGGGGACTGACGCGCACGGCCGGGATGCAGATCTCCAGCACCGGCCTGGCCGCTGCGGGCAGCTCCTTAGCTGCACCCCGGCTCCTCTCCTGGCGCTTCCCAGGCAGAGCGTCTTCTGGGCCAAGGCCGGTGACCGCCGGGTGTGCGGCCAGGCTGCGGCACACCCCGCCTCTGCTCAGGGGTCCCCAGAGCCATGCTGCGCCTGCTGGGGTGGGGCCGCAGAGCCCCCTGGACCCATGCTGGGTGCCATGGGTGCCATGCCCGTTACCTGCTCCACCGAGCCCCAGGAGGGCACGGAGTGACCCCGGCGCTGTGTCACTCCGGTGGGTACCGTGCCACTTTTGGACCACACCGCGGTGCTGCTGTGAGCCCTGCAGCACCCAAGCGGCCTTGGGAGCACCCCCCACCCACGCGGAGCTGCAGAGGCGGATCCCCCCGGCTCTTGGCTCCCGCTCCCTTGGCCCAGGCCAGCAGTAGCTGTCAAAGTCTATTCCGGCTGTACGAGTGATCCTCATTATCTGGCGTTAATAGGAGATTAATTAGTGTTAATTGTTGATTTTCCTGTATTTTCCCAAAGGGGAGAGCAATCTGCTGATCTCCGGGCTGGGTAATTATTGCACTGCTCAGGAATTAAGGCAGGAAATTAACCCTTTGTTTGCTGGTGCCTTGCGGAGACAGCGAGAGCTGGGGGGGATGCCCCAAAGAAGAAACACATCCCCTGGGGGGGAAGGGGCCAACACTCCCCTGGGCAAGTGGTCACAGACACTGGGCGAGTACTGTGCACACAGCTGGGCAGGCAGCAGCAGGAGCATCCTGCAGGAGAACAAGCTCCAGGAGAAACTTGAGGGAATCCCTTACCAGCATCGCCAATCCCCCATCCCGCAGCCCTGGGAAGAGGGATGCAGGACAGGAGGATGCTGTGACAGACACATCCTTGCTCTCACCGGGGCCCAGATGCCCACAGCCTCCCCTCCCCGCACGGCGTGAGCCTCCCACCTTGAGCAGGGAGCCGGGCCAGACGCGGATGGCACCATGGTTGAGCAGGGCTCGCACCACGAGCTCGGGGCGGTGCTCCAGCTTGTAGGCAGTCGCCTGCAGGATGTTGTGCAGCGCCATGTTGCCGCTGTAGTTCATGACGTTGACGTTGGCGCCCCGGGCCAGCAGCAGCTCGGCTACCTGTGCGTTGGCGTTCTTGCAAGCCAGGTGAAGCGGGTGCTGGCGGTCCCTGTCAGCAGCGTTGACGCTCGCACCACGCTCCACCAGCAGCTGGCACACCCGGTAGTAGCGGTCCATGTCCTGGGGTGGATGGGGCTGAGCGCAGGCAGCATTCAGGGGTGTCTGCCCCTCCTCATTCCTCGCCTCCAGCTCTGCCCCGTGGCGCAGCAGCAGCTGGACGTGGTCCGTTAGGCCGTGCCGTGCCGCCACGTGCAGCGCCGTGTCCTCCTCCTCCGTCCGACTGTTCACGCTGGCGCCGTGCTGCAGCAGCTGCTGGACGCACCTACGTAAGCCAAGGTGACTCGGTGACAGGCTCCCCTCCCCAGCCCCTCTCCCACTGCCCACCCCATGGCTTTAGCATCCCACTTTTCCCAGTAGTCCAGAACTCCCTGCTCCTCACTCCGGAGCAGTGGTTCTAAGCCAGGATGCCTGGGTAGCAGGGATTGTGCCGCCCCAGTTCTAGTGAACGCCCCACACATCGTTAGCAAAGCGTGGGCATCCCCAGAGTCTGGTCCCACCCATCCAGAGGGCCCCCCTGCACAGGCCCCCGAGCTTTCCCTGCGGTGCCGGTGGATGGGAAGGGAAGCAGCTCCAAGCTCAGCTGAGGACTAGCGCTGCAGCCACGCATTGGGCTTCAGAGGCGACCGTGGCTCAGGGACAGGCAACAAGGCCACCCTGTTCTCTAGCTGCTGCTGCAACCGCCAGGCCACCGGCTGAGTAGGGACCCCTTGCACAGAGGATGAGGCTTGAGGGGAGGGAGACCCCCTGTGCCCAACTCACTCGATGGAGTCTGGGCTCTTGCAGAGGTGCAGGGGCTTGTAGCCATCCTCGGAGACAGCCTCGGGGTCCGCTCCGAAGCTGAGCAGCAGGCGCACACAGTCCGTGCTGGCTGCCGCACAAGCCTCGTGCAGGGCGGTCTTGCCCCCCGGGGCGAAGTCGACGGCAGCCCCCCTGAGCAGCAGGAGCCGCAGGCAGTCCACGTAGCCCCGGCTGGCGGTGATGTGCAGTGGCGTGGTGAGCTCCTGCTCATAGCTCAGAGACCACAGTCCTGCAGGGAAAGAGAGGTCAGGGAGCCCAGGGTACCCCCCAGGTACCCCCCAACCCTGCCCCTTCCCCCAGGGCACTGATGTACACCCCCCTGAGGATCCCCTCAAGGGGCTGCCTGCTCCTGCCCATCTCTGCAAGGTCCCTGCTTTGGGCTGGGCTGCTGAAGGCCAAGTTCTGGGGACGCTTGGACTGCACAGCCACGCTGACGGGGAGCTCAGTGGGGCAGGAGCCCTGGGGCAGAGGCTGCCCCCAGAAAACGTGCCCTTCCCCTGCAGCTCCACCAGGCAGCACCGAGCTTCTGCTGAGCTGGGGCAGGGCTGGAAGCAGAAGGGGGCCGGGAAGAGCCGCAGTAAAACAGAGGCTGGAGCAGGCTGCCATGCACACGGGAGATCCAGACGAGCCCAGAGCACACTGCAGACAAACCAGTGTCAGCAGAGGGGGACACCCAGGGCCTAGTGGAGGGCAAGGGGCTGAATCTGCCAATGCTCAGAGATGCTGACCCAGCCAGAACCAGGGGGGAGCTGGTGCTGCCTGCTGACACCCGTCCGGCAGCTGTCACAGGGACAGGGCTCCTGAGACCGGGCTCTTGGCCGCCCTCCCAGCCCAGGTTGGAGCGCCCCATCCCAGCCCGCACGACCCGTTCGACGCTACGTCCCTCTCACGGTGTCCTTGCAGAAGCAGCGTGCGGCCAACAGAGCTCCCAGGGCCAGGTTCAAACCCATCCTGAGGACCTGGCGTGGGGCTGTGACAGTGCCTTGCCCAGCACAGGCTGCACACAGGCAGAGCAGGCAGGGCCAGGCAGGGCTGGCCACAGGAGGAGCACAACCCCGACCCTGAATCCCCTTTGCCCCGGGGGATCCCAGGCAGCTTCCAAGTGCTCGCACATCGCTGCTACAAGGCGCCGGTGCCCTGGATGCTCTTCATGCTCCCACACATACGCTCCCACAAGCAGCATGGGGAACCCAACCACATCCCAGCGCTCTCACTCCCCTCCCCACGCCTCCGTATCCCAAACGGCACCCATGGAACCCAGTGCCGGCCTCAGGAGTGCCCTGTGGGATAAGCGGAAGGCTCTGAGCCCCTGCCCACGGCCCCCCCATACTCAGGCGGCGGATGTTGAAGCGGTAGTTTTTCCACTCTTCCAGGTCACTGGTGTCAAACACAGCGCTGGGACTGAGGGCGTTGTGGGGGTCACCGAGGATCTGGGCCACGGCCCCCTGGTTCCCGGTCAGCAGGGCATGCCAGTACGCCCAGGCAGGGCCATCCACCTTCCGCGTGCAAATGGGCTCCTGGCTCCCGTCTCCTCTGCCTGTGATGCTGTCCATGAGGCAGGAACCAGGGATGGACCTGCAGCCGCGTCCCCGGCCAGGCCCCGAGCCCAGGGGTACAGCCCCACCAGCGCCCTGTGCTCAGCTGACAGGCTGCCGGTGCCCCGGGGGGGTCTGCAGGGACTGAGGGCACGTCCCATCGTCACATGCTTGGCTCAGGCTGGGCACGGCTCGGGTCTCGGCTGCGCTATTCTGGGAAACCTTGTGACCCAAGGTTTGGGCCAAGAGGCTGAGGTGGACAGTCCTCCCGGACCCTGGCTGCGAAGGGAGAGCCCCGAGGCAGGACGAGGTGGCAGAGTGGCCTGGAGGGTAGAAACGGAGACAGGACATCCCTAGGAAAACAGGGATGCCCTCTCATGCCCCACAGCCTGCGGTCACCCAGCTGCCTCACACCACTCTGGCCAGCCCTCAGCTCCTTCCACACCCGCAGCGCCGCACCCCTGTTCGCTAGTTCCCCCCAAGCCCTCGGGACCAGGCAGGGTTTTAAACAAGCAACAGGAAATTTGTTTTATTGAAAGCTTAAAACCCAGGGACAGGTAGGAACGGGTACAAGGATGGGAAACGGCACGACGAGTGAGGTGAAAACACGGAGGTCATCGTCCCTCCTACCCCTTCCTCCTTTGCCTTTAATTTCAGCCTTGCAGGGAACTCCTGCATGCTCTTAGCACCCCCGTTCCATCCCCTGACAGCCCCTCGCTGGGGGACCCTCCTGTCCTTTCCCCCAGATGGCATTAGGGTTAGGGTATAAACCCACCCGCCCCCACCTCGGCTGCGGCCGGGCTCACAGCCCGTCAGCGTCGCGCACACTCTGCCCACACCGTGCGCTGGAGTTTCATTCTGTGTCAGGGAACTGCTCCGACCACGGAGCTGACGACAAGGTGAGTGACCCCAACAGACCCCCAAGCAACCGTGCCCTGGGGGTCCAGGGAAGAGGGCGAGGCAGGGAACTCGACCCTCCCCGGTAAGAGAGCAAATGGCCGTGTGCGGTACCGGCTGACCCAGCACCCTCCGTCCGCGCAGCCTCGCCAGCTGCGACGCGGAGCACGACGCGGCACAAGAGGGGGGCGCCTGGCAGGCCTCCTCCCTGGTGGGATCCTCCGTTTCCCCAGAGATACAAGTGGGAATCCCACGAGAGCCTGGGGCACCCAGTCACAAGAGCATCGCCAGGGAGGCAAAGGCTGGGCGAGCGGCACAAACGCTGCCGCTTCCTCTGTGCTTCGGCACGCGCCAGAGGGAGCGACGCCCGAAGGAGCCAGCCACTAGCACCTACCCTGCAGGCCGCCTGCTGGGTACGCCTGAAGAGCCAGTCCCTGCCAGCCGGCCAGACACGTACCCAAAGCCGCAGGCGGCACGAAGGTTTGCTTTTGGGTTCCGCTGCGCACCTCATCGGACAGATCCCGCAGGACGGCCCTGGCCTGCGCAGCTGAACAACCTCGTCTGGTTGGGTTTCACATCTGGAACCCCTGGCGGTAAGAGCCGTTTCTGTGTGAGGTTCCTCCACACAAGCTGTTTGTTTTTTTGGGGGGCAGAAATTGTTAAAGCAGACTGACCCGAGGGCCGAGTGTGTCAGCGCAGAACAGGAGTTCAAATGGGCAACAAGACCCCCCCTGCAGTTCTGCCTCCAGCTCGGGGGCCCCCAACAGCAGGAGGACACTGAGATGCTCCAAGGGCTGGAGCCCCTCTGCCATGGGGCCAGGCTGGGGGGGTTGGGGGGTTCAGCTTGGAGAAGGGAAGGCTCTGGGGAGACCTCAGAACCCCTTCCAGTGCCTGGGGGGGACAGGAGTGCTGGGGGGGCTTTTCCCAAGGGCAGGGAGTAACAGGACAAGGGGTGACAGGTTGGAACGGGCAGAGGGAGATGGAGCTGGGCCCTGGGGAAGGAATTCTTCCCGCAGAGGGTGGGGGGCACTGGGACAGGTTGCCCAGAGAAGCTGTGGGTGCCCCATCCCTAGGAGTGCCCAAGGCCAGGCTGGATGAGGCTGGGAGCACCCTGGGCTGTGGGAGGGGTCCCTGCCCGTGGCAGGGGGTGGGGCTGGGGGGGCTCTGAGGTCCCTTCCCACCCAAACCGTTCCGTGGATCTATGAGTCCATGAACCCACACCTCTGGGAAAGTGCCCTTCATCAACAGCTCTGCCATTCTGGCACGTGGGGGGCTTTTGCCACCACCCTTCTGTGGAAAAGTGGTGCAAGTCTGGCCCCTCCACACCTCACACTTCCCGTCTGAACTTCTGGGACTCTGCCGGCCACACACCGCTAAGACGCCAGCCTGGCCGTGTGCACCTCCCGCCTGCCGAGCGCCTCCCGCCCCGAGCACCCCTCCGCTGCTGAGCAACTCGCGGCCAGCGCTGACGGGAGGGCGAGAGTATGTGGTACCCCCGGGTGTGTCTGGGCAAGGCGTGGGGAGCAGCACAGACGGGAGGGAGCACCAGGTGAGCAGTTTCTGCCTCCTGTCCCTCGGGACAGACTTGCTTCCCCCCTCCCCTGCTAAACTCCATTTCCGCTCCCCTTTCCCGACCGGCTCCCAGAACAGAACCACTTGCAGGGTGCAAACCGCAGGGAGGGACAGCAAAGCAGCTAAAGCTTTTGTGGTGGAGCAAAGCCCCCTCCCCCGGTCACCAATAACCCTCCACACCAGCCCCCTCCATGGGGCAGGGATCGCAGCGGCTCCACTTCACACCCGGAGCTCAGCGCAGCAGCCAGGACACGGAGCAACCGGGGCTCGGTCCCTGCGCAGCCGCCCGCATGGCTGAGGCACAGCCATGCCTCCACCTCGGGATCAGGCCAAGCTCTGCCGAAGGGCACAGAGACCCTTCTGCTCTTCCCAAAGCACGTCACAGCCCCCAGTTCCTCTTGAACTGGAGAGACCCAACTTCAGACACAAGTCAGGGACAGCATCCTCATGCCACCCGACGCCTCCCCACCTGAGCACTCTCCTACGTCACATCTATCCCAGCAACCTCCAACAGGACCGTCCTGGTGTCCTCCCCCTCCGCAGCCCTCCCCAGGGCCCTGTTCTCACCACTTCCCAGCGGATCTGCCTCTGGCCACCTCCAACAAACCTGCTGCCAGTCGTTCCACAGCTCGTATCCTCCTTCCCCATCCCAAAGCCTTTCTTCCCAAGTCCCTCTTCCACCTCCCGCTCTCCACCACCGGGCATTCCTCTCAGCGGTTTTCCCAGGCGTCAGCACTTTCTCTGGTCCCCGACCCAGACATGTCCCAGCCCCACGCACCCACCGAATTTCCTGCTAGTCCAGCGCAGCTCATCGCCCGTGGTCTCGATGACGAGGTTGATGGCTGCGCTCGCAGTGAAGTACCTCTGCACCATCTCCAGGTTCCCAGTGAAGAGCGCGTTCTGGACCAGCAGATCCCGGCACTCCAGCGGCTCCAAACGGCTGTTCTGGCGTCCCGGGCAGGCTGGGCTCGGGCTGGGCTCGCTGTGGTAGTACCATGGCCTCACACACCGAGGGCACTTCCCCCGATCCCGCTGCCCCTCGCCCAGCTGCAGCGGGGGAGAGGTGCGGTCCATCGCAGGGAGCCAAGGGGACGCGCCTGCACCCGCAGTAAACGGTGCTGCGGGCAGGAGCCTCTTGCCCAAGGCCACGTCCTTCGCAGGTTGCTCCTGGGTTGCAGCCCCTGGCTGGGTTCGGGCACGACCTGACTCACCCCATATAAATAGTCCTGCTTGGCAGCCCCTCCACCACCTCCCATCCTCCCACGAGCTCGTTTCCAGCTGCTGGATACAATCACCGCACAGACTGGGCACGGGACGGGGGCAGCAGCCGGCCTGGAACCCCTCCCTGTGCGCTTGCCCTGCAGGGCCTCCGCACCGTGCTCCCACGCGGGAAGCAGCGGAGCGAGGTGGGGGCAACCACGGCGGGAGGCAGGTGGGGAAAGGCCCGCGGCAGGATCAGTGTCAGAAGACACACGGGACTGAAAAACCATGCAGAGCCTCAGAGGCTGCTCTTGGATCCCCCCCTTCACGGGGCAGCGAGGCTGCTCCCCAGCCTTGGCCGAGTGGCACAAGGGGGGGCACAGAAGCAAGTCCTGGGGACAGCAGCTGGTGTGACACAAGCCAAGGCCCCCAGCAACGCGGAAGGTGCTATCCCATCAGACTTTGAGAGGATGACAAGGGTGTTCAGGTCTCTGGGGGTGGGGTGGGGGTACTCCAGGCTCTGCCACCCACCCCACCAGCCCTGGTGGATCACGGCTGGGGGGCTGAAGGATGATGAAGCCCCCTGGCCTGGTTGTCACAGCTCACTCTGCAGGACAGGGCGTGGATCCCGTCAGCTGGGATGCTGTGGCACCCTGATGTAGGTTTGGGACCCATTAACTTCGTTTACCCTCAAATTACACTCCCATAACCAACCTGTTAATTGCCATGTCCCAGCAGCACGGGAGCCTTGAGCTGGGCCGGCTGTGAGCGCCGGCTCCGCCGCAGGGAATGCCAGCGTTCCCAACCCTGTAACTGTGTGCCTGCGGTCCCCGGGCTGACCCAGCAGAGACCTGTGAGAGCGCCTGAGGAGGGCGGCCACGCACCCAGACCACACCGCCCCACCCCAACTGCCCCACTGCCCCCTGGAAAAGGGAGAAGCCATCACAATAGCACCCCCAGCTCGTCCCCTGGGCTGCCCCTTCCATCCGGCAACCCAGGTGGGTGGGGCACCCGTTGGCATTAAACGTGGGGGGCAGAAAGGGTGGGGCGTGCGGCGGTTTCCTTTGTTCTGGGGACTTCAGGGAGGGATTGTGGGGGTATTTTTATCTTTTTCCAGGGGAAGCTGTTGAGGTTCTGCTTTGGGGGTTTGGGGTTTTTTTAAATCCGAGCCCATTTAGCCTTTTCCCTGTCAACCCAAACAGTTCCTGTGGCAGCGGGTGCTGGGCACACGGAGCCGGGCAGCACTCGCGGGCTTTCAGGTGGCTGCTGCCGGCGCAGAGGGCTGTAAGAAGGGGAAGCCCAGAAGGGTCCACGAACCAGTCGCAGGTCTGCCGGCTGCCCCGGAGAACTACCAGGCACCTCCCTCGTTCGCAGCATCCCCACGGCGCAGCACCGGGCACGCTCCTTCTCCGGAAGGAGGCGGTGGCCACATCTCCAGTCCTGCTTTGGAACCCACGTTCAGGCTTAAGGAAGTGAATGCCAGGTGTGAGAGGGCACATCTGGAGCACAGCAGCTGGAATGATCTGCTGAGCCTCAGATGGGGCTCAGGGCCCACCTCACCCCTCAGCTGCGGCAGGACTTGCTGAGGGGTCGGGCTGAAGGGGTACGCTCCTGCCCGGGCTCCTCTCCCCATCCCTGCAGAGCTGGCAGATCCCAGGCTGATGCAGGCACCAGGAATGGCAGAAGATGCCACTGCCGTAGGGATTTTCACTCCCCCCGGACACAGCCCAAACATGCGTAGAGCCCTCTCCAGCCTCGCCCTCACACAGCAAGCTGCGCTGTACCCACCCCGAGTGTCTCTGCACACACATGCCCAGTGCCCTCATTCCGGTTCTGTACACCCACCCACCCCCGCTGAGTGCTTCCATAGAACCATGGAATGGTTTGGGTGGGGAGGGACATCAAAGCCCCCCCAGCCCCACCCCCTGCCACGGGCAGGGACCCCTCCCATAGCCCAGGGTGCTCCCAGCCTCATCCAGCCTGGCCTTGGGCACTCCCAGGGATGGGGCACCCACAACTTCTCTGGGAACCTGTCCCAGTGCCCCCCACCCTCTGCGGGAAGAATTCCTCCCCCATGGCCCAGCTCCATCTCCCTCTGCCCGTTCCAACCTGTCATCCCTTGTCCTGTCACCCCCTGCCCTTGGAAAAGCCCCCCCAGCTTTCCTGTCCCCCCCCAGCACTGGAAGGGGCTCTAAGGTCTCCCCAGAGCCTTCCCTTCTCCAGGATGAACCCCCCAACTCCCCCAGCCTTGACCCATGGCAGAGGGGCTCCAGCCCTTGGAGCATCTCCGGGGCCTCCTCTGGCCTCACTCCAACAGCTCCGTGTCCTCCTGCTGTTGGGGGCCCCAGAACTGGAGGCAGAACTGCAGGGGGGGTCTCTCCAGAGCTGAGCAGAGGGGCAGAATCCCCTCCCTCGCCCCCCTGGCCATGCTGCTCCGGATCCAGCCCAGGACCCGATTGGTTTCTGGGCTCCAGCGCACACGGCCGGCTCCTGGCCAGCCCCTCGCCCCCCAGGACCGACAGGACGAGGATGACGCGGTACCAGCAGCCCTGTACCACTGCATCAGATTTCTATTGTGCGCAGGTGGGGAGGACCGTGGAGGGTGTCCCTGCACAGTCAGAGGGTGGGGACGGCGGGACAGCAGCAAGGCCACCTTCCCATGCAGCCACTGACCAGCACTCATGGAACCGCTGCTGGAGCTGCTGCTCCATCTGCTCCCTCAAGGCCAGGCCCTCAGCTCACGCAGCTTCCCGCCGACGTTCCAGAGCACGTGCCGGTACCTGGCCCCGCGGCCCAGAGCCCAGCAGCCGAAAGCCCTGGGGCCGCGGGGTCCGGAGCCTGCAGTTAACAGAAGCGTGAGGGCTTCCGGAAAGGCCAGCTCTGCACCGAGCACAGGGAAGGACGCGGCACCCCCCGGGCCCGTCACCAAGTGTGCCCCGCACGTCCCACTCCGAAAGCCGGCACGCACCTGCCGCGGCCGCACCCCTTGCTGCAGGGGCCCAGGCCTCGCCGAGCGCGCCCCTCGCCAGCGCCGAGCAGAAGCCGCCGTGGCGGGGAGGAAACATCGGGAGCATCAGGAAGATGTGCGGGGAGCGAGCAGCGTGTGTAAACGAGCCCGTAACGAGTTTGTAATATGCATGTGCGGCGCGGCCCGCGCAGCGTCATCACAATGGCACAGGCACTTTCCCGCCTCATTGCCTCCCAAATGGATTTTAAATATCATTCCGAGGACACAATTATTTAAAACGCTGAACTAAACACTCGCTAATGGGAAATCGGCGTGTGGCCTGCAGCAGCCATTCCTCACGGGGCCACGCTGCCCGTGTCATCCTCCTCCCCGGCCCCGCACCCTGCGCGGGGCTGCGGGGAAGCACCCTCCCGGCACTCGGCGACTGCGCAGGGTACTGCGGTGCCTGGCCTGAGCCCGGCCCGATGCACGCTGCCCGGGTGAGGACTCGCCTCTCGGCCCCATCCCAAACTTCTCAGCGGCGCCGTCCCTGGGGCTCCGGCAGTCCCCGGCCACGGCTCCGCACACAGGTACCAGGAAGCGCCTTCCCAGATGGGTGTCTCGGGCTCCCCTGCGTTCGGCAGCCGGTAACACGGGGCCAGACATGGGGGGCACTGGAACGCGGGTGCCTTCTGGCCCCCGTGGTTATATGGCCTCGGGAGTCCCCGATGTCAAGCAAGGCTTACCTGTGCACATACCTAACGTGAATACCCCCCTGCACTTTCCGGAGACGGGGTGAAGGACGCAGCGTTGCTGCTGGCTGCAGCCAGGACTCCGGAGTGGACAGCGTATGAAGGGACAACAAACAAGGCAACAAACTACTCCCCGCGCTCCTGGCTGGGCAGGCAGAGACGGGGAACAGCTCCAAGGACACCCGGGACCTCGGTCCCCTGCCAGTGCCGGCAGCACCGGGGACAACAGAGCCCCCCAACAGCACCGCGTGTGCTCCGAGTCCGTCTGACCCCAGACGCCGCTCATCGCCCGCTCTCCCGGCAGGGACGCTGGCCACCGCGGGTCACAGGCACCGAGACAACAGCCCCCCTCAGGCCAAAGCCAGAAAGGGAAGGGGCACAGCCCAGCACTGTCCCACACGCACAGAGGGGACAGTCCCTTGCTGGAACCTGGCCGCACGTCGGCTGGTCAGCTCTTCGCAGCTTTGGCATCTCCGGAGCCATCCATCGCCCGCTCGTTTCCCTCCGAGCACTGAGCCACTCCTGCCCTTGCCGTTTGGCACGGCGGCTGGTGACGCACCGGGGCAGGTGCCCGGCAGCGCTGCTGCCACGGGACGCAGTGACGCGGGAGGAGACACACACACAGGGCCGCACGCTGCTGCCAGCCTCCCCCGCCCGGAGACCCTCCCCCAAACCCGTGCCACTCGCAGCCCAGGGGGACGCTCTGCCTCAGCACGGCACGGAGCCACGAGTCCGATGCGGAACGAGCTGAGCCGCGGAGCGGTCCCACAGCGCTGGTCTGTGCCAAGCAAGGGAGCGATCCCTCGGGTCAGGGGGCTGCGTATGGCATCCTGTACCCGGGCAGCTCCCTGGGGCAGCAAGCAGCGACTCCTGTGCGGTAAAAGGTGATGAACTGCCCCGCCTCCCACGCCCCGGGAATAAGAGAGCGTGGGCAGGTTCGGCTCAGACCTCGCCATCCCGGGAGGAACCATCTCCCACCTCGCTGCGCTGCAGCTGCCTGTCAGGATCCGTGAGGAAACACAGGGGCGTGGCGGGAGGGATGAGGCCAAGGGCTGGGAGGACGGAGCAAGATGCACAAACTGCAGCCTCAGGGACTCAAGGACCTGCATCGCTGCAGCCTCGGTCCCCGTGGGCTCACCCCGCGCGGGGTGCTCTACCAGGGGACGGCCGCTCCCCCGGCAGCGGGCAGCGCCTCACCCGCGCACGGGGCTCGGGAGAGCCAGGGCACCACGGAGGGAGCCCCCGCAATCTGCCTGGCACCAGGCAGAGGGAACCACCGCCCGGGCAGGAGCGGAACTGCATTCCCAGCCATGGCTGAGCTCTCCCCATCCCACCGCACATCCCAGGGCTAGGAAACGGGGGTGCTGCTGGAAGGAGGAGTAAACACACACACTGCGGCCCGGGGAGCACGGGAGCAGGCTGGGCGAGGAGATGGACTGCTCGTCTTGCGGCAGGTGGCAGCCCGCTCTTGGGCCGGACTGTCCCAGGCCTGCTGCTGATGCTCCGCATCTGGCCACATCTCCGTGATGAACTTAGCTTGCAGGCACCCTGACAGCCCCTCTGCCACCTGCACCAGCGGCACAGCCTCCCCACCCACCCACGGCACAGCCTCCCTCCCGGCACAGCCAGCTGCAAGGGCTGGGGGAAGTGGGAGTGCAGTCCGTGGGGTGCGATGCTGCTCCACCACTTGTGCTCAGGACCGGCCCAGCTTGCAGGCAGGGCACGAGGAGAAGAGCACTCTTGAACGCTGCCCTACAGCCCAAAGGGAGCAGAGCCCCCAGTACCAGCTCCTCCCTCCTCCAGCCAGCCCCACACCATAGCGGCGGGGCTGGGACCCAAGGCGGTGTGCTCAGCCCCAGTTCTGCTGCGTCCGGATCACGCTGTAGGAGCATCACACACGTCTTGTCCGGCCCGCGCTGCCGAGCCAGACCAGCCGCGACCAGACAGACATGGCTCCATGGCTCACGAGGCTCAGCATCACCTCATGAGCCTTGGGAAGTGCAGGGTTGCCCCACATGCGCTACCTGGGACCTACCCCAGCTCTGGCTCCTCCTGACACCCCCACCCCGATTCCTGCTGCCACCATGAGCCCCTCGATCCTGGCATCCAGCTCCCAGATGAAGCTGGCAAAGGGCCCCACCACATCTCCCACATTTTTTCCTTCACACCCCCACAGACACTGGGGTGTCACCTCCACGCAGGAGCCCGGGGACAGCCCTGCACACCCCGGGAAGGTGCTGCACTCCTGGGGCAGTGGGGCCATCCCACCCTCCACCATCGCCCTGGGCACAGCACCCACTCAGCCCCATGGCTGCACAGGCAGGACCTGCCCGTGCTCCCGTCAGGGCCCCGGCTCTCCCACCCAGGGGGCACCGGGGACAGGAACATCCCCGTCAGCCTGAGGACAGACGGGGCCAGTCAGTAACGTGACGGTCCAGGGCCGAGCACCAGATGCTCAGTCCCAGCCCGGGTTACAGCCCTGCCGGACTAAGTCATCTCTTCAAAGCCACGGGAAGCAAGACGAGATGAGGTCCACGAGTCCTGGAAGGAAAACACCCTTTGTCCCTCCTGCCAGCCCCGTCCCTTTGGTGGTTCCTTCCCGCCCTACCTGGGAGGGAGACATTCTTCACCAGGAGGCAAAGCAACCCCAACCAAACAACAGGAAACGCCCAAATCCCACAGCCCATCAGAAAAAAACCCCAGACACCTTTGAAAATAGTTTAAACACATAGGAACCCCCTGCCCTCTGCTAGCCGTGCCCCACTGCCAGAGGGATCTCACCTCTGCTCCGACCGGGACAAACTGGGGAGCAGCGTGCCTGTCACGGGGGCCCAGCACAGCAAGGAAGCACTTGGAAGAGCCGCTGGAAACACAGAGGTACCATAAGCTTCTAGCAGCCAGAAAAGTGAAATAAGGAGTTGGGAGAAGCATGGAGAACCCTCCCTGCTTCCCAGAACGACCCCAGCAGGTGCCAGTGTGCCCACTGGCCCTTGCTCCTCGCTGTAGCCGGGGCTTTTCCGCTTCCTCCCCGACCCTTCGCTCTGGATTTCCTGCTGCTCTAGTTTGGGGGATTTTTTTTTTTTTTTAAATAAATGCCAGCTGACCAGAGAATTCCATCCCATTTTCTCAAACCCCAGGGAAAACTGTGGGCATCCTGATCCTGAAGTGGCTGTCCCACCCAGCTGCCGTGTAACAGGGTGGTTTAGGCACAGGGGAACACGGAGCGGCTGGTTTTGTTTCAAGAGTCAATTTAAAAGGTCATTATTAAGGAGTTAATTAGAGACAGACGGACTGCTGTGCTTACTGCCCACGTCGGCACCCCAAGGGTTGTGGTGGTGCTCTTCACACGGCTCCTGTATTCCCTCCCCCGCTGCCGACAAAGGGTTCTGATCTCCAGCGCAGCCCCACGTTCCACCGCCCCCCCCACCCCAGCGGCAGCTTCCTCTGACCCAGCTTTGAGCTCCCCGGTCTATAAACACGTGGGAAGTTTCAGCAAACACCACGTTTGCTTTGGGCCCTCGCTCCCTGGGAGCTGATTTGACAGAAAACTTGAGTTTTCCTCCTCTGAGGTGTCAGCACCCACAGGTTCTCCAGCTGCTCCTCGTGCACGATGGGGACGAGACCTTCGCTCCAGCTAAATCCAGCGGGTGGCTCACCCATGCTCCACTCAGGGCCAAGGCTACCGGTAGCTCGGGCTCCAAAGGCACTGGGAGGGCTCCAAAGGCGCTGGGAGACTACAGAATGTTCAGGTGCCGCAGCAACTTCACCGGTTTGGACCGAGCTCCCCACGCCCAGGGTCCCCTGCAACTGCCCTGATGGGCAGCACGGGAAGTGCGAAGCAGCCAGAAGGGATAAACCACGGTGGGTTTGGGCGTTAAACCCGGCCCCACACACCCTGGGGGTGGGGGCAGGTCCCGAGCAGCTCGCACACCCCCCCTTTGGAAACACCCTCCCACTTCCCAGGGAGCGTGCAGATGGTTCTGCCGCTGTGAGCCCCCATCTCCTCCCACTCCTCACCCAGGGTCCCGTGCCCCTCGGGGGGGAGCCCTCCTGCCACCCCCCTCACCCAACAACAGAACTGGACCCCCTCCGGCTGTAGCCACGCCAGGGAAGGCAGCAGCCACTCTGGGCGAGGGAGGCGGGCAAGATGGGAACAAGAGCCCCCCCACATCTCCCTCCCCAGACCCCACTCCCCGGGACCCTGCTGGCTGTACAGCATTCCACGCACACCTGTCACCACGGCAACCACCCCCCCACCCCATCGGCTCCACGGCAGACACGGCGGGTGATGCTCAGGGTTTTATTGTGGCCCGGGCCAGTCACTTGGTGCTGGTGTACTTGGTGACGGCCTTGGTGCCCTCGGAGACGGCGTGCTTGGCCAGCTCGCCGGGCAGCAGGAGCCGCACGGCCGTCTGCACCTCGCGGCTGGTGATGGTGGTGCGGTGGTTGTACTGGGCCAGGCGCGAGGCCTCCGAGGCCAAGCGCTCGAAGATGTCATTGACGAAGGAGTTCATGATGCTCATGGCCTTGGAGGAGATGCCAGTGTCTGGGTGCACCTGCCAGACGATGATCTGTCTCACCCATCACCTGGGAGGGAGTGGGGGCCCCCCTTCTCCCCTCCGACAGGACACCCTGACCCCACAGGGACCCACAGTTGCCACCCTGAGGCTCTCGAGTTGTGCTGCTTGGATTAGAGTCTGGAGAGGCCCCCAGGGTACCGTGGGGCCTTTGGGGTTGCACCGGCAGGAGCCCCCTCCACCACCTTCGCTGGAGACAAGGCCACGGGGGGCAGAGGTGCCCACACGCTCCGAGTCCCACCAACGGGCTCGGGCAGACAACGGGCCCCGAGATAACTCAGCCACCTCTCAAGCGCCTTTTTCTCGTCTCCTGGACAGGGGCACCAGGAAGATTTTGACATTTACGGGGCCAACAGCAGCCGCTCTCACCCTGTGACACCTACTCCGTTACTCCTCCAGGCAGAACCAGGGACCAGAGCTTATTCCCTCTACGAAATGCTTTCTGATCTGGATCCCTCTCCCATTCCCGACCCCGAGGACACAGACACGCTTCGGAGACAGAGCTGGGGCTCTCCTGTACCCGCCCACACAAAACCCGGTTCTCCTTCCTCCCCAGGGCTCACACAACGGGCAGGGGGAATGCCACATGCACAGCAGTTTCTAGTAGAAAAGAACCATTTACTCACCTGCTTCAGGACTTTGTAGATGTAGATGGAATAGGTTTCCTTCCTCTTGGGCTTCCTCTTGGGCCTCCTGTCCCCAGAGGTAGAAGGCTGGCCATGCTTCTTCCCCGCTTCCCCACTCATCTCAGCCTCCAGCAGAGCGAGCTCCACCCAAGCAGCTCCCAGGTGCCGCGGGGCTGGTCATATAGCAAAGGTGCAGCCTCTTCCCCGCCCCAGGCACAGCCCCTGCCCCGGGCACAGCCCAGCCCCTGCCCCAGGCACAGCCCCTTCCCCGCCCCGGGCACAGCCCCTGCCCCGGGCACAGCCCGTCCCCTGCCCCGGGCACAGCCCCAAGGAGTGGGACCAACACGCATCCCTGATGATCCCACTTTGCACCGAGTGGCGGGAGCTGGCCTGGGATGGGAGTAACCGACCCTATAAACCCTCACAGCCGAGAAAAGTTTGAGGGTAACGGGGCAGAAGCAGTGGCGTCTCCTTCACCTGGGGCAGAAGCGCCGGCAGAGCTGTTCCCCGGTTCATCCAGGGCTTGGCGAAAGGAGGATTTGTGGAAGGGGGTAAATGGGAGCACTCCAGGTGTTGCTTCCGGAATCAGGGGTGCGGGACCACTCTGCTGTGGAACAGATGATGCAGCCAGCGGAGACTCGGTGGCCAAGGGGTCCCTGGCCTGGTGCCGGGACAGTCCCACCAGCCGGGATCCCAGTTTCCCCGCTGGCCAGCTCCGGGGAGTCCTGCCTGCTGTGCACAATGGGCTCGAAGGGCTGAAGGGAGGCAGCGGGAGGGGAGGGCTAGCGCCCCGCTACGTGTCTGATCCATCCTGGAAACCAGGGAGCACACGAGTGATGGGAAGGGTGGTGCGGGAACTAGGCGAAGCCGGGAAACGTGCGGCAGCGAGCAGAGCAGGGCCGTTTTCTGCCCTCGGGGCGGAAAAGGCCTCCTTTCGGCAGGCACCGCACGGGTGTTTCGCAGCAGGGGAGCGCTGCCGGGGGAGCGCCGGTACCCACGCTGCCGCGCTGCGTTCCCTGCTCAGCGGCGCGCACTGTACTGGCGCGTCCTTAGCAAGTCACATCTACGCGGACTGTCTGGGAGCCTTACCCTGTGGTCACCCTGCCCGTGCCTGCGCTGCCCACAGCCTTCCACAAGGCCCAGCCTCGGCCTGTCCTCGTGGGGAGGCAACCGATACCCACCTCTACGGAAACACGCGTCACAGTGACAAACGGGGGGCAAGTATGACCGAAGGGCGTTTTGCACCCCAGAACCGGAGCATTAACCGGGTGGGGCGGGCGAGCCGCGTCACGTCTCGCATTTGTGAAGGGGAACGCGCTAGAACGTTGACCAGACGGGGTGGTGGGTCCTTCTGGGACCAGGAGCGGCACGTTCTGGGACACCTAACGTCAGGGGACGCTGGTGGGTGACTCGCCCGGAGTGGGTGACTCGCCCGGAGTGGGTGACAGCCCGAGGGTGTGGGTGCCCCATCCCAGGAAGTGCCCAAGGTCAGGCTGGACGAGGTTTGGAGCAACCTGGGCTAGTGAGGGGTGTCCCTGCCCGTGGCGGGGGGGGGGATGGGGTGGGCTTTGAGGTCTCTTCCCACCCAAACCATTCAATGGTTCTATGACTCATACTGGGAGTAAGGAGCGGGCAACGTCCCCACTTGTGGTTTGTAAGAGGCCGCGCAAGGCAGAGCACGGGGCTCCAATTCCCTTCTCCCGCTGCTTCACAGAGCTGGAAGCAGCCGAGGTCTTTGTGCTGGGGGAGACCGTTCACCCCAGCTGGAGCTGCTTTACCTTTGCCACTGGCCATAGCACACCAAGGCCAATGCTCAAGGACTGGTGGCCGCGGTCTCTCTCCACGGCTGCAGCTCTGTCTGGCAGCAGCTGCACACAAACACCTTGTTTTCCGACAGCGTGGGGTCAGAGGGGGCCCTTGGGTGGACAGGAGCTGTGGCTGGTCACCGAGCGCGGGGAGCCAGCATACAGCCAGGGCAGAGGCTCAGCTGCTGGGCGGGATAGTCAAATGTGAGCTCCCAGATTTGGGGAATTGCCATCTGCCCCCCTAGACCATCCGTTCTGGACGCTGCGTGCCGGGCTTGACTCATCCCTGGGCTATTTTTGTAGCGTAGGGATCAGGTCCTGGCACGGAGACCCGGGAATGCCGCATCCCGCTGCACTGGCTGCCGCCTCTGGCTGTAGCTGCTAGAGCCAACCTCACCCTGAGACGGCAAGCAAGAGTGGAGGCTCTAGGCCAGTTCTGCACAGCAGCGACCGTCCCCGAGCCAAGGACCGATCCTCATCCTTCACCTGGGCTTAGGCTTTTGTGCACAGCCAGAAGAGCCGCGGCCGGCACAGCTCGAAGCGTTTGCGTCCCACAGAAAGCAGCACCCAGGGCGTCTGCCCGCTTCGGGGCCTCCACAGCATCCCCACACGAGGGGCGTGCAGCGCGGCCGAGCCGCTGCTGACCAAGCACGTACGCAGAGTCTGTTTTACCGGCCCAGCCTGAGCACTGGTGCGGTTACAGCTACCTTTGCGCTGAACGGCACCTGCAGCCCCCGCGAGCCCTGCCTGGAGCCGAGCGCCTCTGCGATGGCAGCCCCAGAATTCCCCAGCCAGCTCCCTCCTGCTGGCTGCCACCCCCGCGTTCCCATGCCCTTCTCGGGATTTACCATCCCTAGAGAGCCCAGGGTACATCGTATCCCGCCTTTACTCCTGCCCCCTCGGCGCAGCCGCACTGACCCGCAACGTGGCGCAAGCTGTCCCAGACCTTGGCGAAGCGCAGGGGAAAGCAGGATTGCGGGCTGTGGCCCCAGGCCAGGCTCGGTGACCTCAGCGCTCCCAGCGCTCCTTTGCCACCCCTAACTCTCCAGGGCCGTTCTGAAACCCGGAGCAGAACGGACACGTCCATCTGCTCCCGTTCCAGCCTTCGTGGCCCCAGGGCCCTCGCAGCAATCATCACCCTTGGCTGCTCGTGCTTCGGCACCGCCTGTCCATCACGGCCCAAGCCCTGCGCTCTCAGATAGGGATTCAGGTGACGTGCCGACGCGACGCAGCCCTCCCGCAGAAAGAAACGCCCTCCCTACCCGCTGCGTTACTTTGGCAGAGGGTTTTTCCCTCAGGTCATTGCTAAAACCCCGAAACCCCCAACGTCCTGCACCGCCGACTGCCAGCAGCTCCCGACACCTGCCCGACGGGCACGCAGCGCTGCCGTAAAGCGGCCACAGTCCGGGTGGCCCCTTTGGTAAGTAAACGGAGAAAGCCCCTGGGGCTCGCTACTGGGCACAAACCTTGAACTTGCTGCAGCCGACGCGTTTCCTACGTTAAAGCTGCGAGGAGCAAGTGGCTAATTCAGAGTCCAAAGACCCCAAATCGCCGAGCCTGACAAAACTCGGGGTCCCCCCAGCCTCCCCCATAGCGCTCCCCACCTCCGAACCGCTGGAAGCAGAGCCTGCCCCCCACCAGGAGCACTGCTCCCCCTCCCGTCGCCAACTGGGAAACCTGGCCTTGGCTCCGGAGCAGCTGCGGGACCCCCCTCCCGGCTCTGCACCCCTGGCTCAGCCCTAACCTTGGTGTGACCGAACCCCCACCCTGGGGCTAAGGGCTCCGCAGCCTTGCTCCAAGCCCAGCGCCCGCGGCTTCGCCCCAGCGACGACAGCAGCTCGGGAGACGACTGTTCTTCCCTCTTTATTGACGGATGGATTCAGGCAGATCTGTTAATTACACTGTTAAATAATAGTTAAAAACAAACCAAGGCCAGAGGAGTTTGAAGTATCTAAACTGAAGCAGAAACTGGGGAGGAGGCGGCGGGAGAAGCTGGGCTGGGGTCTCCTCTTCTCCGTCACTGCACCTCAGACACCCTGACTGCCACCGCCGCGACCCCAGGCCAAAGGGTGCCGAGGCCCGGCTCAGACGGGACGTCACCGAAACGTGGCAAGAGCCGCCCAACGGTGGCCAGGCCAGGAGAGGAGAGATCTGTCCAGCCGGGGGGCAGGGCAAGTCGCGGGGAAGCAGCACGGCAGCAATCCTAGAACGCAGCCGCGGAGATGGCAGCAGTCCCGTTCCAGTCGGCCGACGGGCGAGTCGCGCTGGCACCGCCATCCCCGCAGAGCTCCCGACCCACCGCGCCGCAGCTCACACGTTGTGGGTCTTCTTGGTGAGCTGCGGGTCCTCGTCCACCAGCTTGGACTTGAGGTGCTCCTTGTAGGCCAGGATGTCGCCTTGCCACTTGGCGATCGTCTGCTTCTCGCACACCCAGATCTCCTGCGCAACCTGGAAGCGTCACCGCGGCGCCGGGGGGCGCATTAGGCGCTTACCCACACGACAGACCTCACCAACATCCCCGCTCTGACGTCAGGTAAGGGAGCAGCTCAGCGACTTCCCCACCCTGACCACCAAGGAAAGAGACTGGGGGGCGGGGAAGTCTCTCACCGGGTGTTTTCTGCCCAACTCACACGGGATTACGGGACTGAAAACCCTTGACCCCTCAGCAGTGCCGGGTTTGTCCACGACTAAGAGAGAACACCCTTCCTGCTAACCTGGCAGCCGGAAAGTCGTTCCTGACCCCAGCTACTCGGACACAGCGCCCTGAACACCCCGTGACACCAGAGCCTGCAGGCGATGACGCCGGCCGCGTGTGCGCGACGTCCTCCGCCCGCGCAGCCCGAGCGACAAGAGCCGTGCGAGAGCTCCCCCACCGTCACTGCGGGGCTGCACGTCCCGACTTCCAGGGGTTCCCTTCCAGGGGTTCTGGGGGGTGTTTGGGGTTCTCCCTCTCTCAGGCAGCCAGTGCGCCCTAGGCCAGCTGTAACTGCTCCCCACGGACACGGCAAGGGAGTAGTGTCCAGCGGTTTTATCACTCGCCCATCTGCCTGGGGTCAGGGAGAGCCTTTCTGTTGGGAACACCTTGTTTCCCTTCCTTACGGTGCTCCCACAAACCCCAGCACGCTCCGCACCTGCTGGATGAGTCTGAAGTCGTGGCTGACGAGCATCATCCCCCCCTCAAACTCGTTGATCGCGTCCGCCAGAGCGTCGATGGTTTCTATGTCCAAGTGGTTGGTGGGCTCGTCCAGGAAAAGCATGTGCGGGTTCTGCCAGGCCAGCCAGGCAAAGCACACCCGGCACTTCTGCCCATCGGAGAGGTTCCGGATGGGGCTCACCTGGCAAACAGACACCACTGGCAGCTCTCGGGCACCTCGGTGCCACCCTGACCACGAACCGCCCGAGCTCCCACTGCACTTCCCGCAGCCACCGGCACGAGGGCGAAGCCCGGTCAGGCCGGTCCCCAGGCCGAGCTCCGCTCAGCAGCGCCAGGGAATCCCAGGGGCTGCTGAAGGAGCGTCCACAGCAGGACCCGGCCTGCGCCCAAGGCTCCCAGGGACAGCTACATGCGGTCTGCCTGGCGTCCTCCACTCCCGACAACCCCCAGACTACCCGCAATTCCGGAGCGAGACGCGAGGAAGGACAATGTGCTGGTCCCTGCTGAACCGCAGCGGAGAGGGCGATGCCCGTCACACGCAGGAAGCGCAGGGGCGCATCACGACGACGCCCGGAGCACCACCGGCGGTCCCACCCTCTGCTTGAGCCACGCGCTTCCCAGCCGGGAACGCAGCAGCATTTCTGCCCAGTGCTCATCTTGGCAACGAGACAGGCAGGCCCGTTCGGGTTACAACCGAAACCCGCTCAAGTCTGGCGCCACGCCACAGCCCGTCTTCCCTTCAGGCGGGTTCCGAGGTCACCCCCTGCACCCCGCGCGTCGCTGCAAGGCAGAGTGGCTCCCTGTGAGCCGTAACTTCTGCCTCCAGATCCCAAGGCAGAGAGGGAAGAAGCACCGTGGTGTGGTGGTGTGCCGTGCTGCAGACGGCGTCACACAGGCAGATGTCAGCGGGGCAACAGAAAACGCAGGGCTCGACCCCCGGCTGAGCAGACCCCAAGGCCCAGCAGCTCACGCTCACCTGCTGCTTCCCCGTCAGCCCATATCTGCCGATGATTTTCCTCATCTCCTCCTTCTCCTTGATCTCTGGGTAGCATTTCAGCATGTACTCCAGCGGGGAGAGGTCCAAGTCCAACTGCTCTTGCAAGTGCTGACGGAGAAGGGAAGTCAGCTTCAGGCCATGCAGGCCACGGCCTGTGCGGTCAAACGCACCCCCTTCCCGCTCCAGCCCCCGGTACCAGCCCAGCAGCAGAGCGAGAGCCAACGACCCCACTCCCAGTACAGCCACGGCGCTGGACTTTAGGGATGGAGCCTCCGTTTCAGGAGCAGGAACGCCGCCCCGGAACAGCGGGCTCATCCACCCCCGGCACACGGCAGCCGCCTCTCCCAGAGCCGGCGAGAGGCTGAGCAGGAGGGACCCCGAGCAGCCCCTTTCCATCTGCCAGCGCCCACCAGGCAAGGGAACAGCTCCTCCCCCACCGCCAGGCACACAGGGGCGACAGCGGGCAGGGCCTTCGGGTCAGCGAGGGGCAAAATTCCCGGCAGCTTTCGCGGCACTTCGTATTGCCGGCGGGTGCCGCAGGTACCTGGTGGTATCTACCGATCTTCACGTGCGAGTGCTTGCGGATCATCCCATCCGTGGGCAGCAGCTGGGAAGGGAAGGGAGAAGCACTTCACCAGGAATTCCCTGCTTTCGCTGTGTGCCAGAAACACGGGATCCAGCCGCCTTCGCCCTGGCACAAAGCCGGCCTGCGCAGGCGACAGGCGAGAAGAGCCCAACGTTGCAGCAAGACCGCAGCATTCCCGAGGCCCGTGGGCGCTCTGGCAAGGAAGCGCAGCTTCGTGGCACACCACCCCCAGAACAAGGGCCCAGAAGCAGGCGGGCGGCGCTGGGAGCGTACCTCTCCTGTGAGCAGTTTCAGTAGCGTTGACTTCCCGGCTCCGTTGGGTCCCACAAGAGCTACACGGGTATCCAGGTCAATCCCGAACTCCAGGTTATTATAGATCCACGGCTGCAAGGCACCGACATCAGGACACGCGTTACGCCTCCGCACTACTGCCCCAAGCCGCTCCATCCTCGCGGGCTCGGCGTCAGCACTGCCAGGAAGTTTGCGCCACCAGCCACGTGCCGTGGCTGGGTCAGAGAGCTCAGCCCAGAGCTCTGGAGGAGCGCAGGGATCCCGGCGACCGCCACGCACGCTCCCCGACTCACCCCATCCTTGGTGTATCTGAAGCTGACGTTCTGCACCATGATGACAGGAGGGGGGATTTTCCCACAGGGCGGGAAGTAGAAGGACAAAGTCTGTTGACACAGAACAGCCGCTTGTCAGAGCCCGGCAGCGCAAGACTACGCAGGCGTTCTGGCTCAGCCCTGGGCACTGCAGGCGTCCTCTGTACACCCCGGCACCAGACTTCCTACGAGCCCCTCCGGCAGCTCACCCTCAGATCCACCCTGATTAGCTGCTTGCAAGCTCATCCGCCGGCTAACGCGCCCGCTTCCCTTCCCTGGAAGCAAACGGGGGCTCAGACTCTTCCCTCAGGTAGGAGCTGCTCTGAGCATCCTCCCCACCCTCTCCAACCCCCAGACATTCATTTCCCACTTCTGTGGAACAGCCCCACCGGCACGACAAATCCCCTTCTCTCCCCCAGAAAATGACTCCTCGCCCCACTCCTGAGCATCGCACGACCTTCCGTACGCCATCCCCGGCATCGGGAAGGGCCTTGCTGCCCGCCGCGTCAGCCTTCCCGGCTCTCGGCTGAAGGTCACCCCACCTATCTAGCGCGGGTCTCCAACACTGACCCCGACACAACGCCAGGGCTGGTCCTACCTTGTCGTTCACCACTCTCTCCGTCAAGCCCGAAGCCATCATTTTCTGCAGGGTCTTCTCCTTGCTCTGAGCCTGCCTGGCCAGCTTGGCGCTGCCGTGCCCGAAGCGCGCGATGTAATTCTGCAACAACACCTGCGTCAGCCGGTGCCGCAGCGCCGCGGCTGAGGAGGAGCGGGGGCCCGCCTGGGCGGGCCGGCGGTACCTTCATGTGGGCAATCTGGTCTTGCTCCCAGTGGAATCGCTTCATCTGGTTTTCTTCCAGTTCCAGGCGAGTCTTCACATACTGGTCGTAGTTCCCCTAGGGAGGGCAGAGCGGTCAGACGCGCGCCCGGAACGGCTCCCGCTGCCCAGCGCCCCGTTGACTCACCGTGTAGTACTTCAGCTTGCGGTTATGCATGTGGATGATGTTGGTGCAGACCCCATTCAGGAAGTCCTGGGAGTGGGATATCAGTACAAGGATCCGCTTGAACCTGGGGCACCACAGAAGTTATCAGAGACTAAGCTGGGAAGAGACCTGGGCCCCCTGGCCGCGGCGGGGACGAGGGGTTTACGCGCACCGCCTCGCTCTCGCCTACGGTCGGGTTAAGGACGAAGACACGACAGCCCTGGTGCGTCGGGGACTCTGGAGCACAGCAGCCCCAGCCAGCTGCAGGAAGCAAACGCTGCCGACACCGCGCGCGGCGTTACGACACCGTAGGACGGGCCTCGCCTGGCTCCAGAGGCAAAAGCTGGCTGCCCACGCCACTGCCCCCCCCGGCACCCTGCTTCCAGTTCCCACCTCTGCCGCTAACTTCCACCTTGGTTCACATTACCCTCCTCCGACATCTGGCTCCTGAGGAAACACGGGAACGGTTCGACGGACAGCGCTGACGGAAAAGCCCTCCTCCCAGCCCAAGTTGCCCGGGAAGCCCGAGCTCACAGCCACCCCCAGCTTTTGCCTTAGGCATGAACGCTGGACCTTCGTGTAGGACCAGCTGGCTGCACGTACCGCAACAGCACAAACCCACGCACGCGGCCGCTACGGTTCTGGGAACGCAGAGGAGCGACATCCAGGTGTGGAAGGCTCACAGAGCACGCAGTGCCGGCACACGGGCCGCCAGGGCTGCGCCTGCCTCCCGTCAGGTAACGAGCGACGGGTTGGAACGGGCAGAGGGAGATGGAGCTGGGCCATGGGGAAGGAATTCTTCCCGCAGAGGGTGGGGGGCACTGGGACAGGTTCCCAGAGCAGCTGTGGGTGCCCCATCCCTGGAGTGCCCAAGGCCAGGCTGGATGAGGCTGGGAGCACCCTGGGCTATGGAAGGGGTCCCTGCCCGTGGCAGGGGGTGGGTCTGGGGGGGCTCTGAGGTCCCTCCCCACCCAAACCATTCCACTGCTCCATGACAAGTAGCCTTAAGCAGTGAGTACAAACCAGCATTTCTCATTTCGCCATCGAGGAGGCGGCAGGGGCTTGTCTGGAATTCGTTCCCCTTGCACCAAGACCCCCCTGCAGCCACACGCAGCAGCAAGCACACGAGGGCGTCATCGGTACGGCAATACAGTCGCTCAGCCACGAGAACCACAGAGGATATTCCTGTGGCGCTGGCTCGTGTGCCACCAAGGGCTTCCGGCAGCAAAGCGCAACCCCCAGGAGCAGCAAAGGCCCTCGTGCTTACGTTTTCAGCTCCTCCTCCAACCACACGCAGGCGTCCAGGTCCAGGTGGTTGGTGGGCTCATCCAGCAGCAGCATGAACGGCCGAATGAAGAGGGCCCTGCAAGGAGCGGGGAGAGGCCAGAGCAGGGTAAGTGCAGGAACCCCAACGCCTCCCGGCTCTGCTCCGAGTTCTCAGAACCGTGTGCGTGGCTCTGCAGGGTCGGGAGCAGGCGGGCATTCTCCCAGGAGGCAGCAGGGAGCAGACCACTCACCTAGCAAGAGCCACTCTCATTCGCCAGCCGCCGCTGAAGTCCTTCAGCTTCTTCCGCTGCATGGCCGGTGTGAAGCCCAGGCCGTGAAGGATTCGCGAGGCCCGTGCTTCCGCCTTGTCAGCATCCAGCTCCTCCAGGCGTTCATATAACTCCAAGAGCTTCTCGCACTCGGCTGGAAGAGCCGTCCCGTCAGCACGTGTACCAATGGGGGGGCTCCCAGCTCACTCCCCCGCCGCTGGGAAAAGGCACCGCCCACCTGCTCTCCCCCCACTCAGACCCCGTCCCCAAACCCGAGACCTTCTTAGGAAGCTGCGCGGAATGATTTCATCCACATGCAATCCCACAGGGCTTTTCAACCAGCACGGGGCAGCGGGGGGGAACCGGTACCAAACCATGGGGAACCCCACCAAGGAACCCCAGCAAGGCCTTTTCCTGGCAAGGGAGGGAAGTGGAGGAAACGTCCCTTGGGCACAGGCTCCGGGACTTTACCATCTTCGTGAGCCAGCCGTTCCGCCTCTCGCTCCAGCATGGCCCGCTCCGTATCCACCTCCATGACACACTGCAGAGGGGTCTTGTCACTGGGTGGCATCTCTCGGGTGAGGTGATAGATGTCAATGTGCTCCGGGATGGGCACCTCTCGCTTCCCGATAGCCGACAAAAGCATGGATTTCCCTGTGTGCACAGACACTCTGCAATGACCCGCGGGACACGGAGCGATACGCCGGCACCGAGGAACGGACACGAGGCAGTCCGATCCCACGGATTCCCTCCGTTTCCAACCCAGGAATCCCTGGGAATGTCTTGCCACGGGGCCAGAACGAGAGACGCAGCGGCGCCCACTGCCGGGATGGGCCGCCCTCCCAGCGAAGGCTCACCACCCCAAGGCCAGGACTGGGACACGAAGCAGCTCTCGGGGAACCACTGCAGTTCGGCCCTTGCCCAGAGTTCGGGAATTTTCTCCCTGCTGTATACTTCCTGGCGTCTAACCAGGCCTGACACGTGTCACCAGGACCCCGGACTCTGGCACAGAGGGAAGCTCCGCACTCATGACTGAGAGCCTGAGTGTTTTCCGGAAAGATAAACCAGCTGGTCACTCTTACGCGCTCCTCCTCAGCTACATCCCTACTCTGCATCTCTCCATGGAGAGCCCTGACTTCTCCAGGGATCCTACTGCAGTTTCCCATCCAGGCCACAGCACACCCCCACCTCCCCACGCTCTGCAAGTGCTTTGACGGACAGCATCAGCACTGGGTGACCAACACCGCTAACCAAATCCTGCCCCTGGGAATCGGGCAGGTTCCCAGACACCTCACCCAACTCTCCACAGAAACACGCTCGAGGCACAGGACAAGGCCAGAATGCAACCGCTGGCTTCGACCAGCCATCCCAGCGACCCCTCTTCCCGGGCAGGGCGGTGGCAGAACAGAAACGGCCGTGTCCCAGCCCCGTCTAACAGCCTCCTCTCTGGCCTCCAGCATGTACCAGCTTCTCAGAAGCACGGAAGCCGCAGCGAGCTCCCAGAAGCCCACGTCACTGTGCCCACGGCTTACCAATCCCATTGAGCCCAATCAGGCCGTAGCGCCGCCCGGAGTTCAGCTCCAGTTTCGTGTCGCTCAGCAGCTCCTGGCCGTGGAAGGTCAGCGAGAGGTTAATGATGTGCACGTCGGTGCTGTTGGGATGGGAGGCCAGCACTCCTGTCACAGCACGGGCAGCGGCTTTCTTTAATTCAAAGTCCTCCAGCTCCTTGGTCAGAGCATCCACCTCTGCACGCAGAGACAGACCCGGCGCGTTAGCGACGCACAGCACGAGGGACGCCCCAAGACCCTGCAGCGGGCCCGGGCCGCAGAGCCAACTCCCGGCCCCCGCTTCTGTGGAAACGCCGAGGAGGCCCTCAGCAACGACCCTCCCTTCCAGCCTACGGGACAGATCTGCCGGGTCTGACAGCAGCGCCCACTGCTCTCTGAACAAAGCCTGGCCCCCAGCACCCCGCGAGCGGCCAGCATGGACACCCGTTCCCCAGGCGCGGCGGGACGAAGCCTCGCAGGACGGGCTGGCTGGGGAGAGCTTAGGAAGCCTCGCGGGCTTGCCGGCGAGCACAGGGCAAGGGCTGCCCGAAGGGGAACTTGGCCAGAAAATAAAGGGAGGGAAAGCTGAGAGGAGGAAAGCAGCAGCAGCGCTGGGCCAGGCCCCAGCAGGGGACAGTGCCAGGCGGAGAGGACAAGGCACTGAGGAGCTCAGGAACACCCCGAACAGAGACGGGGGCAGCCGGCGGGGGGCAGCTCCCCGGCCCAACCCCTGGCATCACCCAGGCAAACGTGCCTCAGCGCAGGCGCAGAAGATGCCCAGCGCGGGGCACCGGAGCCCCGGGAGGCGGTGGCACACGGGGTGCCGGGGGGCGCGAGGCGGCCGTGTTCCCGGCCTGTGCCACGGGCAGCCGCCGAGGGGAACCCCCGCCCCCACCCCGCCAGCTCCGCCAATGGGAGGGCGGTATGCAAATGAGCCAGGGCAGCGGGCGCCGATTGGCCGGCTCGGTCCGGGCGGGCGCCGAGTCCCCGCCCACAGCCGGCGCCGGCGGAGCGGGTCGGGCCGGGGCCGGGGGTCGCCCCGCCGGGAGCCCCGAGCCGGCCGCGGCAGCCCGCGGCGAGCGGGCCGAGCCCGGCGTCGGCACGGCCCTGCCGGTGGTCCGAGCCCACCGGCCCGGCCCCCAGGCGCTGAGTGGGGGCAGGGGGGTGCCGGCAGGCAGCGGGTCCTCGGGACACCGGCCCCTCTGCCTCGCCCTTCCGAGCTCGGTGCCCCCCGGCTGCTGCCCGGGTCCGCGTCACGCCGCGGGCGCCTCCTACAACGCACCGTGGGCTGAGCAGGGACAAAACTTGCGCCCTAAAGCCTGGGGGTTACCGGGGGGAAGGAAGGGGAGAAGTACCGCCGTCAGCTCTACCGAGCCGGTCCCCGGTGGGGCAGGGGCCCCTTCGCTAGGGCGGCCACGCAAACCGGACGCATCCCGGGGAAAGGGCTGGGCAGAGGGACACAAACGCCGGCGAGAGCGGCGAGAACCCGGGCACGGCAGCGGGAGCAGGGGGAACCCCCAGCGCACAGGTCCGGCCGCCAGGTCCAGCCGGTGGGACAGTCCGGGAGGGAGAAGACCCCGGCCCCCTCCACCCGCGGCCCGGGGCACCCCCGCCGCCCGGTGCTCGCGGAGCCGTCCCAGACGGCCGCGGCACGTGCCCACGGGCCGGTTCGTCCGGGCACCAAGCGCCCCGCCTGGCTGCGCCGCGGGCACCCCCCGCCCGCGGGCAGGGCCCGGGGGCCACTCCTGCCGCGGGACGCCCGGGCCGAGCCCCCCGAGGGCGCTCCGGGACGCCGTCCCCCGCGGGGCGCAGGGCCGCCCGCCGGCAGCGGGGCCGCCCCTCACCTGGCAGCGCCGTCCCGTTGGCCTCCGGGGCCCGGCCCTCCTGCGGCTCCGTCCCGGCGTCGCCATTCTCCTCCGGGGCGCGGCGCGGCCGCTGCCGGGCCTTGGCCGCCTCCTTCTTCTTGGCCGCCTTCTTCTTGGCCAGGTCCGAGGGCATGGCGCGGCGGCGGCGGGGCGGCGCGGCGGGGCTACGGCACACGCGCGACAGGCGCCGTTAGGCCGCGCCGATCCGGCCCGCACCGGGTCGCCCCGCCCCAGCGGCCCCACGAGTCGCCCGGCCCGGAGCACGCGGCGGTGGCGCCGCCGTGCCGAGCCCGGCCGTGGGCTGCCCGCCCGCCCCCCCGCGGCCCGCTCCCCGCCGCCCGGCCCGGCCCGCTCCCCCCCCCCTCCCCGCCGCACCGGACCCGGCCCGCACCGGCTGCTCCGCGCTTTCCTTCTGTCGCAACCGCACAGCTGCTACCGCGTGCACACGCCCCGCCCCCCCGGAGCGGCGGCCAATCGGAGCGCGCAACGTCACCGGCGCCGGGCGGCCGCGCCGCCCTGGGAAGCGGAGTCCGCGCTCCCTCCGCCGGCAGGGCCGGAGCGCGGCGGCGGGGCCGGGGCACTGCGCGTCCCGGCGTGCTCCGCGCCGCGCGCGCCGGGCCCCGCCCCCGGGCCCGCCCCCGGCCCGCCCCACGCGCGCCGCGGGTAGGGGGCGGTGCGCGACGTGCTCGCGCGCGGGGGGCGGGGGCTGGCGGGACCATCGAGGCGGCGGCACCGGCGGGTAGAGCGGCCGCCGCCGCGGAGCGGAAAGCGGAAGCGGAAGCGCTCATGGGCCGCGATGAGGCGGCTGAGGTGGCAGCGCGGCCGGGCGGGAGCTGCCGTCTGCCCCCGGGCGCGGAGCTGCGGGCCGCTCCGGGCCCCGCCGCCGGCCTGCGCGCAGCGCGGCGACCCCGCCTGCGGGTGAGAGCGCCCCGGGGCCGTCTTCGGGCCGCCGTCCCGGCCCCGCGCGACCCGCTGCTGCCCGCCCCGCGCCAGCCGAGTGCCCCGCGGCCGCCATGTCCCGCGGCCGCCGGCTTCCCGAGCGCAGCAGCGGCCCCCTGAGCCTGGCCCGGCCGTAGCGGGTCGGCGGCCGACCCCAGCCCGGAGCGGAGCGCCCCCCGTGCGGCCGCCGGCCCCAGCCCCGCCATGCGCCTGGCGGCGGTGCTGGCCGCGCTGCGGCCCGTGCTGCCTCTCGTCCTCGGCCTCTCCCTGGGCTGCAGCCTCAGCCTGCTGCGCGCCTCCTGGGGCCAGCGCGGAGCCGAGGAGCAGTGCCTGGGGGCGCCGGGCCGCGCCGGGCCCCTCGCCGGCGGAGCGCGTCCGGAGGCGGCGGGTGGAAGGCCGGGCCCCGGCCACGAGGACTTCAGGCCTAGGATTGTCCCGTACTACAGAGACCCCAACAAGCCTTACAAGAAGGTGCTCAGGTAAGTTCTGCCTGGGCCAGCCTTTCCCTCCGGGGAAGCGATGGGACGGGTCGTGCCTGGGGCTCTGAATGTTCCAGCGGGTTAACGGGTTCGAGGTTGTACGCGATTTGTATAGCAAGCTGTGTGGTGACACTGGAGGGCAGGGCTGGCATCCAGAGGGACTGGGCAGGCTGGGGGCCAGGGCTGGCATCCAGAGGGACTGGGCAGGCTGGGGGCCAGGGCTGGCATCCAGAGGGACTGGGCAGGCTGGGGGCCAGGGCTGGCATCCAGAGGGACTGGGCAGGCTGGGGGCCAGGGCTGGCATCCAGAGGGACTGGGCAGGCTGGGGGCCAGGGCTGGCATCCAGAGGGACTGGGCAGGCTGGAGAGGTGGGACCGTGCCGACTGCAGGGAGTTCAGCCAGGCCAAGGGCAGGGTCTTCCCAGGGGTCGGGGCAATCCCAGCACCGGGACAGGCTGGGGATGGATCCAGAACAGCCCTGAGGGGGAGGGCTGGGGGTGCTGGGGGCGAGGGGCTGGCCAGGAGCCGGCCGTGTGCGCTGGAGCCCAGAAACCAACCGGATCCCGGGCTGGATCCGGAGCAGCGTGGCCAGGGGGGCGAGGGAGGGGATTCTGCTCCTCTGCTCTGGGGAGACCCCCCCCTGGGGTGTTATGTCCAGCTGTGGAGCCCTCAGCATCAGAAGGGTATCGACCCCAGAGATGCTGTGAGGGCTGGAGCCTCTCTGCCATGGGACCAGGCTGGGGGAGTTGGGGGGTTCAGCCTGGAGAAGGGAAGGCTCCGGGGAGACCTTATTGCAGCCTTCCAGTGCCTGGGAGGGCTACAAGGAAGTTGGGGAGGACTTTTCCCAAGGGCAGGGAGTGACAGGACAAGGGGTGACGGGTTGGAACGGGCAGAGGGAGATGGAGTTGGGCCATGGGGAAGGAATTCTTCCCGCAGAGGGTGGGGGGCACTGGGACAGGTTCCCAGAGAAGCTGTGGGTGCCCCATCCCTGGGAGTGCCCAAGGCCAGGCTGGGTGAGGCTGGGAGCACCCTGGGCTATGGGAGGGGTCCCTGCCCGTGGCAGGGGGGTTGGAACTGGATGATCTTTAAGGTCCAGTCCAACCCAAACCGTCCTGTGATTCTCTGATTCGGGTACCTTATGTGGTAGCGGCACGATGCGGCAAGGCAGTGGCTGAGATTGTTCCCTTAAAGGGGTGCAAGGGAAGGGCCTAAGGAATCAATAAAAAAAGCCACGAAACCAGCCAAGAGTCCTGTGGGTACTTTTCTTCTCTTCCCTGTGTCTCGCAGACCACGTTAAGTTTCTCTTCAGACTCGTTTCGCCGGTCTGTTCGTTAGGAAAGCTTTGAGCCGTTAACAACACGCGTAACGTGCCCGTGGTCAGTGCTGTGCGGGGTCAGCTTTTCTTTACCCACGCTGGCACAGCTTCCTAGCGCGGATACGCGACGGGAGATCGTGGTTTCCTCGACAGGAGCAAGTGTTTGTACAAGATGGGAGCTTTCTGCCAGCTCTGCTCGGAGCTCGGCTCCGTGGCATCGCTCTTCCAGCGCTGGCAGACTCCAGCGGATAACGACTTCCCCCGAGTCCCGTCTCGCTCCAAGCTTTGTCACTCAGCTCTTTGTCACGTGGGTGTGTCCTTCCTTTACAGAACTCGCTACATCCAGACAGAACTGGGATTCCACGAGAGACTCTTTGTGGCTGTGCTGACCTCCAGGGCTACCCTGAATACGTTGGCAGTGGCCGTGAACAAGACAGTAGCCCACCACTTCCCCCGCCTGCTGTACTTCACGGGGCTGCGCGGCGCCAAGGTGCCCCACGGCATGGTACTGGTGGCTCACGGCGACGAGCGTCCCATTTGGCTCATGTACGAGACCGTGCACTATATCCATCAGCACTTCGCTTCGGACTACGACTGGTTCTACATCATGCAGGATGACACCTATGCCCAGGCCGAGCAGGTCAAGGCTCTGGTGACGCACCTGAGCATCAACCAGGATGTCTACCTGGGGCGAGCAGAGGAGTTCATCGGGGGGGAGGAGCAGGCCCGCTATTGCCACGGTGGTTTTGGCTACCTCATCTCCCGCAGCCTGCTGCTTAAGCTCCAGCCACACCTGGACAGCTGCCGCAACGAGATCCTCAGTGTGCGGCCGGATGAGTGGCTGGGACGTTGCATCATAGATTTCCTTGGCATCACTTGTGTTTCCCAGCTCCAGGTACTCCTCGGGCTCTCGCGTGAGCCGAGCCTGACGGAACCCCCGCTGCTAAGCCGAGGGGCGTTTGGGGGAAGGGGGGGCCGTGTGGTGCGGCGGCGCTGGGAGAGGCCCATACGCAGACCTGGGCTGCCGGGGAGAGCACACGTAGGGTGTCGAACTTCCCGCCCTGTGGATGCTGATCCGCAGGTTCTGGAGGCCGGCTAAGGCATGCCTGGGCGCCGAGAAGCCAGCGGGCGCGTTGGGTGGGTGTGGGGGGACAGCTCTTACATTTCCCTCTCCGGGTCCTGCAGTCGGCACGGGAGGGGGGCAGACGTGTGGTGGGGGTGAGGGAAGGCTCCTCTCTCCCAGCTCCCGTTCCACCCCAGCCTCTCTGGCTCTTGTCCGCTTCAGGGTCAGCACTACCGCACCTACGAGTTGGCCAAAAATACCGAGCCGGAGAAGGAGGAGGAAGAGGAGTTCCAAGCGGCTCTTGCTGTGCACCCCGTGTCCGACGTGACCCTGATGTACCGGCTGCACAAGCAGTTCAGCCGGATCCAGCTGGACAGGGCCTACCAGGAGATCCAGGACCTCCAGGTACGTGGTGGGCCGTCTGCCACAGCTCCCCAACCCAGCGGGTCGCTGCCGGCGCAGTGGAAGGCGACGAGCGCCTCTGTCCGTGGGTGACCGTCACCGCACGCGAGGTAGAGTCCCGCGTCTTGGAGGTGGCATTTCTGGCACCGCGCGACCCAAAACCGGCAGTGTGGGACCAGAGAGGCGGCGCTGGGTGGGGCGGCGCTGGGTGGGACGCGGACGGGGCCTCTTTGCAGGGGTGGGGATGAGCCGCGTTCTCTCTCCGCACAGATGCAGATCAGGAACCTGACATCGTTGACCCCTGCGGGGGAGGCGGGCCTGAGCTGGCCCGTCGGCATTAATGCCCCGTTTCTCCCCAAGTCACGGTTTGAGGTGATCAGCTGGGACTACTTCACTGAGCAGCACCTCTTCTCCTGCCCCGATGGCTCCCCCAAGTGTGAGCTGGCCGGAGCCAGCAAAGCCGACGTCAGCGAAGTCATCGAGTCCGCGCTCGAGCAGCTTAACCGCCGCTACCAGCCCCTGCTGCGCTTCAGCAAGCGGCAGCTGCTGAACGGCTACCGGCGCTTCGACCCCACTCGCGGCATGGAGTACACGCTGGACCTGCTGCTGGAGGCGGTGACCCAGAAGGGCCACAGCCACGTTCTGGCCAAGCGAGTGAGCCTGGTGCGGCCCTTAAGCAAGGTGGAGATCATTCCCATGCCGTACGTGACGGAGGCCACGCGGGTGCTGCTGGTGCTGCCCTTGACGGTGCAGGACCTGGATTTTGTGGCCAACTTCCTGGACATGTTCGCGATGAACACGCTGGACACGCGCGACAACGCGCTGCTGACTCTGCTTTTCGTCTACCAGCCCTACGACGCCCAGCGAGTCGGCCAGGTGGATGTCTTTGCTGGGGTCAAAGCCATGGTGGGGGAGCTGGAGAAGCGCTACGCGGAAGTCAAAATCCCCTGGATTAGTGTTAAAACTGAGGTGCCGTCGCAAGTGAAACTCATGGATATCGTCTCGAAGAAGCACCCTGTGGATACGCTCTTCTTCCTGGCCAGCGTCTGGACGGAGATCAACATGGAGTTCCTGAACCGCTGCCGCATGAACACCATCAGCAACTGGCAGGTCTTCTTCCCGGTGCACTTCCAGGAGTTCAACCCTGCGGTGGTGTACCGCGGGGAGCAGGCCGCCTCCTCCAGCACCGACTTCCTGCGGGATGGGCACTTCGACCGGCACTCCTTCGCCGAGGCCTGCTTCTACAACTCCGACTACATGACGGCACGCACCAAGCTGGCGGCCGACATCCTGGACCGAGACGAGGTGCTGGAGAGCATGGAGGTGTTCGACGTCTTCCTCCACTACTCCGGGCTGCACCTCTTCCGGGCTGTGGAGCCGGGGCTGGTGCAGAAATACGCACTGCGGAGCTGCAACCCCCGGCTCAGCGAGGAGTTGTACCACCGCTGCGTGCTGAGTAACCTGGAGGGGCTGGCGTCCCGCTCGCACTTAGCCATGGCCCTCTTCGAGCAGGAGCAGGCCAACAGCACCTGAGAGACGAGAAACGCCAGGAGCTTCTCGGCACCTTAACACTTGGCACTTTCCGGCCCCTTCCCGGCCCCGCATGGGCAGAGCAGGACTTTCCCAGCCCCGGGGAGAGGCTGTTCCGCGGGGGGTTGGTGCGGTTTTTTTAAATAAAGCAGCTTTCTCCAGGCAGAGCCGCGTGGTTCCGTGTGACCGGGACGGCGTCGTGGCTGAGGGAGGTGACGGGCCGCAGAGCCGCCCTGGCTTTGGGCCACCAAGTTCTGCTGGGCGGTGCAGAGGCCGAGCTGGGGCCGGGCCGGCCACCCGGGCTGCGCCGCTCCGAGCCGCGTGTCCTGGCGCGTTCCCTTCCCGCGGAGGCACAGACGCGGCTCGGCCGGTTTGCTGCCGGGCTCCGCTCTTCCCCGCTCCTTCCCGCCGCTGGCTTCTCCGCAGGCACAGGACGGGCGCCGTGCCGGGGCGCGGTGCGGGGAGGTGCGGGAACAGGAGACTCCTCGGGGCGTGCTGGAGCCCTGCCGTGGGGCTGGGCGCCCTGGGGAGCAGGCGGGGGTGTCCGCAGCCCCCGACAGCTCCAGCTCTGCAGCAGAGGGTCATCCCCGGAAACTCCGGAGGTGCCCGTTCCCGCCCGGGCGCAGGTGGCATGGCCGGCAGACGGCACCGTGCGGCGTCGCTGCGGTTATGTGGCGAGTCCTGCGCCTGTGCAGCTGTCCCAGGGACGGAGCGTTCCCCAGCTCCACCGGACCTCGATCCCGCTTCTGGCTGCGTGCGCCCCCGGCGCGCGTGGAGGCCCTGCTGTCCACGGGGGCAGCGGGAGCCGGGGCCGCTGTTCCCAGCAGACGGCGTGTTTCCACCACGGCAGCCTGGGGAATGGCTGAAGAGCGGTCTTTCCGCGGCCAGGCGTGGGCTTGCTGTGCGCTCCTGCAGGAACAGGCTTTTGCCCGAGTCACGTTGGATTTTCTGAGGCAAAACGGCTGGTGGAAGTCGGCAGAGCGCGAGGGTTAACGGGGTGGGGGCTGAGGGTGGCCGTACACGGGATGTCGGACGGGATGTACCTGTGCATAGGACAGGGAACTGCAGGATCGCTTCCTGGGAACTGAGCTGGGGGGAACAGCCGGGGGCTGTGTCACTCCGTAGCTTGAGTCCATCCGGTTCGGCCCCAGCCCCGTGCCAGGGCTCAGTGAGGTGGGTTGCCCGGGCATTTCCTGGGGGTGGGTTGGTGCCCGTTGCCTCTTGTCACGCTACTGGACGCCCCTGAGGAGCGGCCGTGTCTCTCGTCCTGCCGCCCTCCTGTCGTAGCAGCGCACGGAAGCCTGTGCGTCCCTGCGGAGGCGCCGGGCCAGGCCTGTGCCCCAGGCTCGGTGATTCCAGCCCTGACAGATGCTCCGAGCGCTTCCCGCCTTCCCAGCCCCTTGCTGGGCTCGCTCCAGCGCGTCCGTGTCTGTATGGCGCAGGGGAGCCCGGAGCTGGACGCGGCAGCCCCGGCGTGGCTCGCCCGTGCTGAGGTGAGGGACAGATCCCTGCCCCAGCCTGCCAGCCGCGTTCCCGGTGCGGCCCGGGCTGCTGTCAGCCACCTCGGGCCCAAGGGGCGTGTTAGCGTCCGGACCCCACCAATCCTACTGCGAAGCTTTCGGCTTCTGCGCTGCTTCTTCCCAGCCAGTGTCCCGGAAACCAGAGGCCGCAGCCCTGGCAGGAACGTGGGACTCCTGGCGGCGCTGTCCCGGGACAGGGCTCGCGCTGTTAGGAGCAGGAGCTGGGCCCTGGCGGCAGCGTCCAGGGTGATGCGGAAGATGGGAAGAGCTTCAAGAGCAGCGTTCCGAGTCCGGAACGAGGCTTCAGCGGGGAGAGGAACCTGGGGTTGGTTAGTTACGAAGCGAGAGAGGCCTTGATTTACGTGGGAAAAACTGGATCTGCTGTGTCCTCCTGGGATGCGTGTTCGTTGCTAAGGAAACCTTCCAGGAGAAGGACTGGGAAACTTTCCTTGCTGTGGGTGGTTGCTCTGCACGAGGAGGTGCTGATCCGCTGCGATCCCAGGAGGAAAGGCGCTCGGACCGTGCAAGGTATTTAAAACGTGTCGGAGCTGACTGCGAGGAGGGGACAGTCCCGATAATCCCACGCACCTTAGACGTGGGAACGCCAAGTGATGCAGCGTTGAAGGGGCCCCTGATCCGCACCGCGTGCCGCGCAGACCCCGGTGGGGGACAGCTTCTCGCGGTTGGGCCGTGAGAGCCGCTACGGGAACTCTGCTCGGCATTCCTCCCGTCCCACGGGCAGGATGCGTGAGAACACCCAGCCACACCGTTCGAGCGGGCTGAGGGCTGTCCGCGGGCTGCCCTGTCACCGCGGTGGCCGAGGTTGTCCCGGGGCCGAGGGATCTGCGCGGCACCGTGCCGGCCTGGCCGTCGCTCTGCGAGCGGTACGGCGCAGCGCAGGCCTGGGCGCGCTCAGGGGAGCCGCTGCTGGGGCGTCTGCTCCCCGACGCGCGTGGCCTGTCCCGGTCAGGGCCGCTACGACGGCCGGTGAGAACCTGCCGCTGCTTCCGTGGTGACGGTGCGTTTGTCGTCCGCTGGGCAAAGCAATTCCGACACCTGAAACACGGCCGCGTGGGGCCAGCGGGGACGCGGGTCCCGTCAGCGCAAGCCGCGAGGTGCAACATCCAGGGAGGATCCCCTGAGCCGCTGTAGATCCCGCGTTCGGACGGGCTGGCGGCGGGCGCTGGATGCCGGAGAGACCCTCACAAGCGAGCGGCTGGGGCGGTGCGGGGGAACCGGGTGTCGGGGAGATAAGCTGGAGGGATAAACGCTGGGCAAGGGGCAGTGGGATAACTTGGGAAACCTCTCCATGTGGCGGCGGATCTGCAGCTGTGGGGGCTGTAGCAGCCGGGGGTGGCTGTGATGGGAAACGGCCGCTGCAGAGGAGGGTTTGGAAGGACACGGGGGGGGTTACGGGGGGTCCTGGTTACGGGGGGACCTGGGTGTGCGGGGCGCAGCGAGGGCAGGGCAGACTCTGGTATGAGCTGTGTCTGGGTGCGCCCTGCGAACAGCGCTGAGGAGGTGCCGTCAGCGGGTGCTGGGCACTGCTGGCACCAGCTCGGGGCTTTCCCAGCTCCTCATCCTGCCCCGGCCTTCCCTGCGTTCTCACTCCGAGTGGGGGGACACGGCTCAGACAGCCGCCCCGACTGACCGCGGGGGATGGCATCCCCCGGCCCGCCATGCTCGGGAGCCCCATCCCGCCTGGCCTTGGGCACTCCCAGGGATGGGGCACCCACAGCTTCTCTGGGCACCTGTCCCAGTGCCCCCCACCCTCTGCGGGAAGAATTCCTCCCCCATGGCCCAGCTCCATCTCCCTCTGCCCGTTCCAACCTGTCACCCCTTGTCCTGGCACCCCCTGCCCCTGGAAGGGGCTCCAGGCCCCCCCGGACCTTCCCCTCCCCCCGCCCCGGGGCCGAGCTGCGAGCGGGCCCTGCCCGGGCCCGCCCCGGCGCTACCGGCCCCGCAGGTGCCTGACTGTCCGGGCCGGGCCGGGCGCGGGCGGCGGCGCCGTGTGTCGGGGCGGGGGCGGCAGGGGGCGGTGGCGAGCGAGGGGCGCTCCGGCGGTGGGAGCGCGCCGTGGCGGCGGCGGGAGCGCGCAGCGGCGGGTGAGGGGCTGCGGCGGCGAGGAGCGCTGTGGCGGCGGCCGGGGCAGGCGCGGGGGCTCTGCCGGTGAGGCGGAGCGCCGGGCGGGACGGGCGCTGTGGCTTGGGGGGGGCCGTGGCGGCGGGAACCGGCTTTGGCGGCGGCTCCACGGTGTGCCCGGCCCTCGCACGAGGCCGCCATGGGCGGGCGGGCGCCGTCCGGAGGCGGCGGGGCCGGGGCGGCCCGTGGGGCCGTCGGGGCACGGGCGCTGCCCCCGCCTGTCCGCGGGAGGAGCTCGGCGCCGCGCCGCCCCCGCCGGGCCAGGCCGGGCAGCGGGCGCAGGGCCCGGCGCCAGCAGGCAGCGGGGCGGAGCGCGGCCGGGCGGGGGGAGCGGCCGGTCCCGCACCGGGCCGGTCCCGGCGCGGGGGTTGGGGGGTGTGGGCAGCCCGTTCGGGCCCCGCCGTGCCGCTCCTGCGCCGGCCGCGCCTCCCGCACTTTGCGGACGGTGCCTGCGCTGCTCTCCGCAGCGCCGCGCATGCGCCCTGCGCCCGGCGCTGGGACGGCGGCCCCGGGGCGAGCGGGAGAGCGGCGCGGCGGGGAGAGCATGGACGGGACGGTGAGCCGAGCCCCGGGCCCCGCCCCGCCCCGCGCCGCCGTGGCTGTGCGCTGGGCACCGGCGGGTGCCCCCGCCCGGGCGCTGCCCCCTCCTGCGGCCGCCGCCCGGCTGCCCCCGGAGCCGAGCCTGGAGCATCCCGAGCGCCGCTCTCCGCTCCTCCCTTCGGGCCGCCGGTGCAGCCGCCGGCCGGGCCCCGCCGGTGCCCAGCGTCGGCACCACGCGGCCGCGGGGAGGGGAAGCCCCGGCCTCGCTCCCCGTGGGGCCCGCAGCCCCCCTCGGCAGGCACTGGCATCGCCCGGCCTGCGCCCCAGCGTGGTCCTCCGGCGGGAGGGCGCTGCCCTGTGCCCTGTGCCCGGGGACGCGGGCAGCCCGGTGCTGTCCGGCTGCCCCCTGGGCCAGCAGCCTCCGCGCGGGAGGCAGCACCTTTCCGAGAGCGCCCGGCTCGCTGCCCCGGGGCTGCCCTTCCTCCGCTTCCAGAGCGAGCCGCCTGGTCCCAGGTGCCCCCGGACAGGCTGGTCCGTATCTGTAGGGGACTGAGGCTCCGTGTGGCCCTTCCGGAGGATCTGGGCCTCCCACCCAGGCAACCCTCCGCTCCGGCTCGCTGCTGCTGGAGGTGGCTGCTCCCGCCGCTCCCCCGGCCGCCCCTGCCGTCCGCGTGGCCTGCGCAGGCACCGGGTGCGCAAGTTGCTGCTGGGAGAGCGAGGCAGAAATTAAAGGGGGGCTGAGGAGGAGGCAAGGTCCCCCAGCGGTTGGCATGGTGCGGGGAGTGTTTGTGCAGCGTCCTCGCCGGGCGCTGTCGGCCCTTGGAGCTACTGGCTTCACGCTGCCGCCCGTCCGGGCATGCCGTGGCTTCCGGACGCAGCCGGCCCTGCGGTGCTGCCCTGGGAGCGGCCAACGTCCTGCGGTTTGCCATGGGGACACCGTGAGGAACCAGCCCTTCACAGCATCATCCCCCGCCCTCTCTCTGTGAGGAAGAAGCTCCCGGCCTGGCCTTGCCCCTCGAGCAGGCTGAGGGTGAGATTCCCAACGCCGTCAGCCTTCCGTTGCCTCCTCCTCTGCAGCGCTGTGCCCTTCCGCCCCTCCTGCCCGCTCCTGGGCCGCCCCTTCTCACTCGCGCTGCTCCGTTCTGCCTCGGCCGCTGCTCCCCCAGCTCTCTCCTCCCTTGGCTTCAGCTCTGGTTCAGCACGACCCACTGTGGTCTTCCTGCCCTTTGTGCTTCCCTTGTTCTGAGCCCGCTGGGCTGGGAGCCTGGTCCCTGCCCCGAGGGAGCCACCTGCTCCTGTGCTGACCGGCGCTCCCACCTGGCCCAGCAATGCTCAGGTTCCTGTCTCGCCGGTCCCTGCCTCGAGCAGCTCCGTCTGATGGCACCACGAGCTGCCTGTGCGTGCTGCGAGCGTTCCCGTCTGTCCTGCTGTGATGCTGCTTTTCCTCATCGGCTGCAGCAGAGCTGCGAGTGCTCGGTGTCCGCTGCAGCTGGCTCAGCGCTTCCCGAGGAGCAGCTCCCCTCTCCTTCTTGCCCTGGTTCGCCTTCTCTGGGACCTGTCACGAGTGTGCGGACACTGAAGTGCCTGACGCCACCCTAAATGTGTGGGGTAGTGAGTTCTGCCAGCCTGCAGCACGCTCACCGTCCTGCCAGGGTGCCTAACGGTGCCCGTCCGAGCAGAGCGCTCCGCGAGCCTGGCAGGCTTTGGCCTGACAGCACGCTGACGCCGTTGGAGTTCCTGAAGTGGCTTCCCCAGGGGCCACCAGAGGTGCCTGCTGGCGGAATTGCGGCCGAGAGCATCCGTGTAAGAAGATGCCCTTGCTGCTCTGTTAGGGCAGGCAGATTCCGGGGATCCCTTCCGATCCGGACCGCCCGCTGATTCTTGTTAGGGCGTGGCTCAGCGCGTCGGCAGGTTATGGACAAGTGTATTCTGTCGTGTTTTCTCCCCACGTACGAGCTGTCTCCCATCTGGAACGTGTGTAGCCCCTGAGGATGGGCTGGTGCCTGGGCACAAGTACAGCCTGGGCCAGATGGAAAGGCCTCGGCGCGCCGCTCTGCAGAGAAGTCCCTCACCACTGTCACTGGCATCCTTTTCTCTTGCCTTTTCGCTCTGTTTCCTGTCGTGCTGCTTGTGGAGTGTCCCGTGGGCTGGTGCTCTTCTGGGGAACTTTGTACTGTCTGTTGCTTCCCCCTTGCTCAGTATGTGCTTTCTCTTTCCAGAGCTGGGGCCAGATGCATCCTCGGGCTGCTGGCTCAGAGCTGCTCCTGCTTCAGGTCAACGGGAGTATCTGCTGCTAATTCATCATGACATAATACCTGGGCTCCTGCCCCGTCCTCTGGGATAAGATTCCTGCTTCCTGTCCGCCTACCCACATGTGACTCCGGGTGTTCGTCAGCCACCTCGCCTGGTACAGGTAGGCGTTAGCCCGCTGAGAAATGCCCCGTTCTGGGTGCGAAAGACATGTCGTGGCTTGGACTGAGGCTGGGAGATGATCGCCTTTGGAGATGGGAAACGTTGTTGTGTGAGGTGTCCTGGACCGCCTGCTTGCTGCAGGCTGCTCCTTGTACCGGCCAGCTACGACTGCGCTGCTTCTGCTAATGCTGGCCGGGGGGGTGCTGCCCCGGGGATTGCTGGCCCGGGAATTGCAGGCCCCGGGGGATGCTGGCCCGGGGGATGCTGGCCCCGGGGGGTGCTGGGCCAGGGAATGCTGGCCCGGGGGATGCTGGCCCCGGGGGGTGCTGGGCCAGGGGATGCTGGCCCCGGGGGGTGCTGGGCCAGGGGATGCTGGCCCGGGGGATGCTGGCCCAGGGGGTGCTGGCCCGGGGGATGCTGGCCCGGGGGATGCTGGCCCCGGGGGATGCTGGCCCGGGGGATGCTGGCCCCGGGGGGTGCTGGGCCAGGGGATGCTGGCCCCGGGGGGTGCTGGGCCAGGGGATGCTGGCCCCGGGGGATGCTGGCCCGGGGGATGCTGGCCCCGGGGGGTGCTGGCCCGGTGGGTGCTGGCCCGGGGAGTGCTGGCCCGGGGGATGATGGCCTCGGGGGGTGCTGGGCCAGGGGATGCTGGCCCCGGGGGATGCTGGCCATGGGGGATGCTGGCCCGGTGGGTGCTGGCCCGGGGGATGCTGGCCCCGGGGGTGCTGGGCCAGGGGATGCTGGCCCCGGGGGGTGCTGGGCCAGGGGATGCTGGCCCGGGGGGTGCTGGGCCAGGGGATGCTGGGCCAGGGGATGCTGGCCCCGGGGGATGCTGGCCATGGGGGATGCTGGCCCGGGGGATGCTGGCCCTGGGGGGTGCTGGCCCGGTGGGTGCTGGCCCGGGGAGTGCTGGCCCGGGGGATGATGGCCCCGGGGGGTGCTGGGCCAGGGGATGCTGGCCCCGGGGGATGCTGGCCATGGGGGATGCTGGCCCGGGGGATGCTGGCCCGGTGGGTGCTGGCCCGGGGATTGCTGGCCCGGGGGATGCTGGCCCCGGGGGTGCTGGCCCAGGGGATGCTGGCCCCGGGGGATGCTGGCCCGGGGAGTGCTGGCCCCGGGGGATGCTGGCCCGGGGGATGCTGGCCCGGGGATTGCTGGCCCGGGGGTGCTGGCCCGGGAATTGCGGGCCCTGGGGGGTGCTGGCCCGGGGAGTGCTGGCCCGGGGGGTGCTGGCCCGGGGGTGCTGGCCCAGGGCGAGTAACATTGCAGAACGCGGTTGCTAAGAGCAGACGCGATAGAGGAAGGAATGCAGCGGGGGAGTAGCAGGTATTCGTTGTGGGACTTCATCACTCCCTTAGCTACGAGGAGCCGGGGTTAGTTCTGCCACGTGGCTGTTGTGGGGTGAGCAGCTTCTCACTGCACGTTTGGATAACCGTGGTGAGAGGCGTCTGCAGTACCTGCCGTCGGTGGTCGGCTCCCTGACAGGGAGCTCACATCTGCTACCCAGGTCTGTGTTTTCTACCATCACTTCCATTCTTCCTGCTGCTTCCGCCGGTGAATATCTACCTGTATCCTCCCTCGTGTTCCCGTGAGGCTGTGAGGGACCTCCCACAGCTGGCTCAGCGCCTTTCCACCTCGTTTCCCTGGCAGCGGAAATGGTGTGGTAGGACCAACGTGTCCTGTCCCTGCCTCGCATCAGCCACGTGGGAAAAGAACAGGAAAACGGGGCCAGTGCTGAATGTGTTTTCCCCCCACGTTCCTGCTCAGGCTTTTGCATCCGTCGCGTCACGGCGCCAGCAGCCCGGAGTGACCGGTATTGGAGAATCCCCGCGAGCTCAGGTGTGCTGCTCTGGTGGGCAGTTCCTTCCTTGGCAGGAGTGGTTCCCATTCCCTGGGGCCGTGCTGCAGTTACGCTTTCCGTCACGATGTCCCTTCTGTTCAGCTCGATGCTCTCTTGGGTTCTGAGAGTGGGGAGGTCTGTAGGACCACCCCCCGGCGTGTTCCTGGCAGGGTGAGTGCCCGTATCCAGCTGCCAGTGGTTGCTGAGTGATGTGGCTTCAGCCAGGCGCTTTGGTCGTTCCCGTTCAGGTTCCCACGGATGGGGGGGCTGAGGTGTGGGTGGGAGCTGTGTGGCAAAAGGGGGTGAGCGCAGGTGCTTGGTAAAAGAAGCTGGAAGTGAGGACAGTGGGAAGAGTAACCTCCTACGCAGGCAGCGCCTGGGTGGTTTGTCACTGGTGTTTGCACCGTGGGATCTGGCACCGTGGCACTGGGTTCAGGATGTCCACTGGGCGCCAGGTGGCACAGTTGGCACCAAGGAGCGGTCCTTCCCTTTTCAGTTCTGACACCCCACTCCGTTTCTGTCCTGGAGCTGTAACGTCAGTCTCTGCTGAGCGACGAGTTGAGAAGGCGCTGGTGTCGGTTAGTGCTGCATGGCCGTGGGTGGCCGTTCCTGCAGCCGTGCCAGCCCCCGGGTCCCGCCCAGCGTTTCATTTACACACGTGTAAGAAGCCAGCAGCTGCGACCTGCCCGGTTTTATTCCAGCTCGCGCTCCTGCTGTGTTCCCCAGAATGCTCTCCTAACGGGGGCAGGGGCTGGTGGGGCAGGGGCTGGTGGGCCATGCCCAGGGAATGTTGCTCAGGGGCCGTCAGGTGAGGGGTCGGCTCTGGGGAAGGGGCAGCCTGAAACACCCCTCTCAAATGTTTCTGCTGCTCGCTGAGCAGACGGGCAAGTAGCAGCGATGGGGTGGTTCTTGTACCTGGATATGTGGGTGGTGCTGGCACCTCCGTGCTGGACAATGCTCCCACAGATGTTACGGAGAGCTGGTTCCGTCTTCCTTCCGTTTCCTTAGGAGCCTTGTTCACTGGTTCCAGTGCTGGAGAGACAAACGTCCTGTCCTGTCCTTTCGGCCCTTGCTAGCCCGGTACCTTCAGTACCTTCCGCCCTTGCCGTAACGATGGTGTCTGTGTCTGGGAGCTGCCCAGAGCCGGGGCAGAAGCGTTTCCGCGTGGGTGTAACTGTCCCCGTGGCTTGAGGACCGCGGGCTGGGCTGGAGGGTTAGCCCGCTCCAGGGATTTTCGGTCTCCTCGCCGCTGGGTCTCTCGCTCTACACTGCAGCTTGGCACCCTGTCCCGCTGCCTGTCAGTGAGTTTTAACGAGAATACGTGTCACAGCAGTTTGGCTCCGTTCAAGTTCGTGGACTGCGGAGCTGAGACACCACCCCCCGGTTCGACGTTTACGTGGCGCTGGCGTGGGGAACGGGGCGAAGGTCACTTTTGATGAGTGGGGGCCTGTGGTCTGCAAAGGTGCTTGCAGTGGTGTGAAACACCTTCCCCTGCTGGGCCTGCAGGGCCAAGCAGGGCAGAACGTTCACCCCTTGGAGATTCCTGGTTCTGGAAGATTGAAACCAGCCCGTTTCCCCGGCACAGAGACGTTTGATCGTGGCAGCTGCAGGATTTGTGGTTCTGGGAGGGGTGCAGAGCCGGAGCCGTGTTTGCAGCTGGGAGCTGTTAGAGGAACCAGCTCTGAACGTTGCTGGGAGCTCGTTTGTTACAGCTTTCCATTTCCCTGGCAGAGGTAGGACGGGCCGCACGGCTACTCCCGTTCTTCCTTCCTGGAGACCCCAGGGGTGACCCCAGGGGTGACCCCAGGGGGCCAGAGCCGGCAGCTACGGGTTTGCTGCTCGGTCTCCACGGGGACAGTGGCCAACCCAAGCAGCTCCCGGGGAAGTTCAGAGCTCCTTCGGCGTGCGAACGCCTCGGGCTGTGCCGTGGGTTAGGCCCAGCTGGCAGCTCGGCACCACATAGCCGCTTGCTCACTCCTCCCACCCGCTGCGCTGGCGAGGAGAACATACAAGGAAAGGCTCGTGGATTGGGACGGGGACGGGGAGGGATCACCCGCCAGCCGGTCACGGGCAGAGGAGACTCAGCTTGAGGAAGAAAAATCAATGATGTAATTCATTACCAATCAAAACAGAACAGGATAATGAGAGAGCTGACCAGGGCTTAAAGCCCTTCCCCCACCCCTCCCTCTTGCCAGGCTCAGCTTTGCTCCCCATCTCGCTGCCTCCTCCCTTGAGTGGAGCAGGGGCTGGGGAATGGGGGTTGGGGAATACAGGGATATATAGGGCTAGAATATAGGGATACCGCCCAGGAGTGTGGGCTGGGATCAGGAAAGCTGCGGCACGGCTGGAGCTGACTTCGGCAGGGGATGGGAAGAAGGGTACGAGGGGCGTCTGCGGGTACCTCAGTCGGCCAGAGGAGAGGACATCTCGCAGCCCCTGGTAACCTGGTGGCGGCTGACAGAAGGCCGAGGTACTCAGCACCTTTTGTCCACACCGGTGTTCACTGGCTGTTGCTCCTCCCAACCCCCTCGGGCCCCCGGACCTCAGGGTAGGGCTGGGGGAGTGAAGTCCCACCCATGGCAGCAGCAGATCAGGGTCCATCCGAGGGCCCTGAATACACACAAGACTCTGGGCCCTGGTGAAATGCAGGCCAGGCTCCCGGGGCACTGAGGCGAATCCTGCCTCCCCCCGGTCATCGCTATTCCTTGGGGAACATCCCGGGAGCGTGCAAGCCAAAGCCCTGGCCTCAGCGCCAGCCTCGCAGCCGGGGCTGATCTGTACGGTCAGCGTTATTTACAGCTCAGGGGACCTGGCGGCTAAAGGAGACTTTGAGGTCGCCCCACACCTGTGTTTTACAGGGCGCTGACGGGCTGCCCCTTGCTCCCCCTGCGAGCCTTACGCCTCCCGGGGAGACGAGCTGCAGGTTGCTTGGCTGCTGTAAACTCAAAACGGAACGTGCTGCCCGGAGGGCCTCTCGCAGGAGGGTTCCGAACTCGGATATCCGTGTCGCGGAGTAAGCCAGCCGGCAGCTCAGCACCACGTGGCCGCTCGCTCGCTCCCTGCTGGGAGCGGGTTGAGGTGAAGGTGGTTAACAGGGAAAGCAAACGCCGCGCACACGAGCAAAGCAAACCAAGGAATTCCTTCCCCGCTTCCCGCGGGCAGGCAGCCGTCCCCAGAGTGTCACCGTGAGGGTCTGTGTGGAGTGTGACCCCCATGCCCCGAACTGGTGTGTACTGGGCAGTGGTGGTTTGTGGCGGTGTGGCTCGCCGTCGCCGCTCAGCCTGCCTTTTTCCTGTTGAGTTCAGAGCTTTGTCTCGCTGGGCTGTTGGGAATGCTTGGCTTATGTTGGATGTACCGGATCGTCATCACCTTCGTCCCTCAGCGTTACGTTCACTTCGCTGAACACGTTCCCTTATTTACATCTTCCGTGGACAACATTTTTCAGACTTCTGGGCTGCCCTTGGCACTGCCTTCAGGGCTCCGACACGGACTTCCCCAGGGATTGGAGTGTATCGAGAACATCCTCCTCCTGTCCTTGCTTCTTCCTCTCCGTAAATCCAAGGCTTCCTGGGCTCCCTTTGCCGCAGGGTGGCACAGCTCGCTCACTCGTTTGCCCACTGTGGTCCCTCTTTATTTTCAAATTTTCTGCTTTCCAAGGCCTGGTCTGCTTTAGGGGATGGCTTTCCTCTGTGTTCTCAGACCACGCCTTGAACACACGCTTCGATGGGTCATCTCACTGCGACGGCTCCATTCAGCCGTTCCGTCCTGCTCCTCCGGGGTCACCTGGTCTTGGTTTCCGTGCGCTGAACGACACTGCTGGCCGTTGTCCGAGCAGTTCCTAACCCCTCCTGAACGGTACCGGCGCTTGTAACTGCAGTTGCTGCTTCGTTCCTGCCAGCAAACTGGGGATGTTGTTGGTATTTCACGGTGCCTGTTTGTAATCAGAAAAAATAGTCCAGTAACACCAGTGCTGTCTCTGGAATGGTCTGTCAAACCGCTCGGGATGAGTGCGAGCAGGACGCTGCCCCTCGTGGGGGTCCCGGGCTGGTTTCCTGTGGGCTTTGTTCTCTTTGACAGCTCGGGATATTCTTGTGGAGCCTCAGGGGCCATTCCAAGGGAACCTGTGTATGGTTTGTGCTTGGCAGGCCAGGGCCGGCTCTGGAAGGACGCAGAGCGGTGGGGACTGCCAGGGGGCATCCCTAGGTCTCCCTGGGACGCAGTGGGGTACAGAGCAGCCGGGCTCCAGGGCAGTGGCATGGAGCATGAGAACTGTCGGGTACTTGGCCTCATGCCGTCCTTGAACCACACTGGTTTGTGTCTCGCGGCCGTTTGATGGGTGAGGATGCTGCTGCGTGGCGCGTAGGATGAAGAACACGGGATGCTCCTTACCTGCTTGACCCCCTTCTACATCTTCCGTGTCCCTTGGCAAGTCCGGCCCCAGTGAGGGCCCCACACGGGCTGCTGGGCGTGGCAAAGCCTCTGCCAGCTCCGAGGGTGCTGCCCGCTGGTTGTGGTGGTCCTCACGTTCTCGTAGGAGATGACGGCTCCTGGTTTTCTCTCAGTGCCAGTCGTGACGCTGTACATTTCCTCCCTCCCCTGCAGTATGAACACACACTTCGGTTCCTCTCGGCAGGAGTTTCTGTGCACCCGAGCTCTCCATGTCTGTGTCTGTATCGATTGTGCTGTGGAGCTTTTGGAGATGTGACCAGCACCGGCTGCAGCGTGAGACCAACGAGAGAGGTACCGCTTGGCACCGAGGCCTGTGCCACCCCGTCGGGCTCTTTGTGACTCCCGCAGGTGGTGGCTGGAGTGAGCGTTGGTCACTCGCGGCGGCCACCCTCGTCGTTAGTGTATCGGACGGCGGAGACTGCGCTGTCACCAGTTGCGCCTGCCCTTAAGGTCTGCCGTGTAAGCTCGCCGTGGCCGACGAGGCGTCCGTGCGTCTGCGGCTGAGGCGGGCGGTGCCCCACAGGTCCGTCGTGCCGCTGTTCTGTCACCGTCGTGACCCTCTTTGTGAGGATTGAAATTTTCTGATGGGTCCTGTGAGGAAGGGGGGCTGTCGGCACATTGTGCGACAGGGTTTCGGAGGGATGTGCAAGCTAATAAGGGAAGTGTGTCATCAGTAAGGACAATTCCCCATAAGCAGGAAGGAAAAGTAGGGAATCACGGAAGGGTTGAGGTTGGAAGAGACCTCTGGAGGTTCCTCCTGCTCAGCTCCGTGGCTGAAGCGGAGCGTGTCCAGGCAGCCCCTGAATATCCCCAGGGCGAGAGACCCCACAGCCTGCCTGGGCGGGCTGTTGTGGTGCTCAGTCCCCCCCACCGTAAAACGGCGTTTGCTGATGTTCCCGGGGAACCTCCGTGCTCCAGTGTGTGCCCACGGCCTCTGGGCCCGTCCCTGGGCAGCTCTGGGAGGAGCCTGGCTCATCCTCTTGGCGCTCTCCCTCCGGGCGTTTGTATAAATGGGTCAGACCCCCCTGAGCCTTCTCTTCTCCAGGCGGAACAGTCCCAGCTCTCTCGGCCTTTCCCTGTAGCGGGGATGCTCCAGCCCCTTCGGCACCTTCGTGGGCCCTCACTGGACTTTCCCGTGAGTCCGTGGCTCGGTGCTGGCCACGCACGGCACTGCCCGCAGCACTGCCCGCAGCACTCCAGGGGCCTGCCCAGTGCTGAGCATGGAGGGGGGGTCGCCTCTCGACCCTCTGGCCACGTGTTGCCTCAGGCAGCCCAGGGGCGTGGGGGTCACCTCTGGGGCGAGGGCACGCGGCCGGCTTGGCAGCCTCGGGGTTATACTGGAGCCGTGGGCAGCTCCCCCCAGGTGCAGGGCTTCGCACGTCTCTTTGCTGCAGATGTGGGGAGCTGGGGATGCCCCATCCCTGGCAGTGCCCAAGGCCAGGCGGGATGAGGCTGGGAGCACCCTGGGCTGTGGAAGGGGTCCCTGCCCGTGGCAGGGGGTGGGGCTGGGGGGCTCCATCCCACACCTTTCCACGATTGCACGGTTCTGTAACGGCACGAGGCAAGGTGAGGGCGTGGGAAGGCGACGGTGCTCCTGCTCGTCGGTAGGTTTACGCAGTCAAGAGCAGTTCCAGTGCAAAGGGGATGATAAGGAAATGGGGGAAATGCTAAGGCAAACCGCCCAGGGGCACAAACCTGCTGCTCAGGGGGAACCAAGGACAGGGGCCAGGAGTTACTGTCACCAGCTGCTGAGCCCCTAAGGAACAACAGGCACAGCTTTGGAGAGCCGAACCCGTGGGAACCCTGGGGCTGCTGGAGGTGGTGCCGCAGGACAAACGGACGTTCGGTGTCACGGACAGAGGCGCCTTTGGCACCCAGTGGTGCTCAGTGTTCGAGGAATGATTCTAAGGAGATAGACAGTTGGACTCGATGGGCGTAAAGGTCTTTTCCAGCCTAAAAGATTCTATGAAATAAGCAACAAAATGAGCCGATAATGTGACATTATTCAGCAGAAACTAAACCTGACCATCAGATCGGAATCACAGAATCCAGAATCTTTTAGGCTGGAAAAGACCTTTAAGCCCATCGAGTCCAACTGTTACCCAACACTGCTCATCCCACCACTAACCTGTGTCCCGGAGCACCACATCCACATGGCTCTGAAACCCCTCCCGGGATGGTGATTCCCCCCTCCCTGGGCAGCCCCTTCCAACCCTGACAGCCCTTTCCGGGAAGGAATTTCCCTATATCCAACCTAACCCTCCCCTGGCACAGCCTGCGGCCGTTTCCTGCCTCCTGAACATCCTGCTCTCCTGACCGGACCCTCTCCCCAGGGGAGCAGAAGGCCCAGCCTGCAGAGTGGATCCACTTTGGGGGAAGTCTGCTGCCCTCCTGGGGCGACACTGGAGATGTGACAAGGAAACCTGTGGCTTCCAGAGGGCTGGCAGTGGCCTGTTGAGGAGCCAGGTAGACAATGTCCCTGGGGAGGCAGCCCGGGAGGGCAGAGGAGTTCAGGAAGGCTGGACATCCCTCAGGAAGGCGGTCCCAAAGGCAGAGGAGCAGGCCATCCCTGTGTGCCGGAAGATGAGCCGGCGGGGAAGGGACCGAGCAGGCGACTTGAGGAGACTCAGGAATGTCGGGTGGCTTTGCCGGGAGAAAAGGGCCAAAGCCCGAGTACAGCTGAGCCTGCCTCTGCCGAGAAAGGCAACGGAATGCTTTAATGGCACGTTCACAGCAAAAGGAGGGCCTCGGAGCGTCTCCATCCTTCACCGGATGCAGGGGAAGACACTGACTAAGGCTGAGGAAAAGGCCAAGGCCCTGAACGCCGCCCTTGCCTCCGGCTTCGATAGCAAGGGCAGTTGTTCTGGGGTTCCCAGCCCCCTGCACTGGAAGATGGGGCGGGGGCAGAGTGAAGCCCCCAAGTCCAAGGGGAAATGGTCAGCGACCTGTACGTGGCTCAGACACCCACAGGTCCGTGGGGCCGGATGGGATCCCCCGGGGGTGCTGAGGGAGCCGGCGGAAGGGCTCACCAAGCCACTTCCCATCATCCCTCAGCCGCCCTGGCTCACCGGGGGTTGGCCAACGTGACCCTCGTCTACAGGAAGGGCCGGAAGGAGGATCCGGGAGCTACGGGCCTGTTGGCCTGCCCTCGGTGCCGGGAAGGTGCCGGAGCAGATCCTCCTGAGTGCCTCACGCAGTGCGGGACCACGCGGCGATCCGGCCCGGCCGGCAGGGCTTTGGAAAGGGCAGGTCCTGCCTGACTGACCCCACCTCTGGGACAAGGTGACCCACTCAGTGGGCGAACTGTGCGGGTTCTGTCCATTCAGATACAGCGGGGGAGAAGGGGCCTTTCCACTGCCAGAAATGCCTGGCCTCTTCCAGGCTCCCCCGTTACGGGAGTCTCCATCCGTCATCTCTAGCTGTCCCTCTGCCCTACATCGGATATGTGGGAGTAGTGGGCCTCGAGTCCTGTTGACATTCCCTCTCCAACTCACAAATCCCTGCTACCAGTGTGTTTTAGAAAGGAAGGGGAAACCGTTGTGTGCAGGGCGGCGGAATGTGCAAAGGGAACCGGAGGCACCCGCAGTCGGGGCGCTGCTTCCCGCGGCCCAGGGAGCCACCGTTGCTCCTCCACAGACGCACGAGGAACGTGTTGCTGGGCTTGTGGGATGCTCCTGTGTGGCTCCAGTGTGGATCTGGCTCAGCCAGATCCTGCATGCAGAGCTTCCCCGCTGAGCTCCGGTGGGGATCCGGCTCAGCCAGATCCCGCGTGCAGAGCTTCCCCGCTGAGCTCCGGTGCGGATCCGGCTCAGCCAGATCCCGCGTGCAGAGCTTCCCCGCTGAGCTCCGGTGGGGATCCGGCTCAGCCAGATCCCGCGTGCAGAGCTTCCCCGCTGAGCTCCGGTGGGGATCCGGCTCAGCCAGATCCCGCGTGCAGAGCTTCCCCGCTGAGCTCCGGTGCAGATCCGGTGCGGCTCCGGCTCACTGAGAGCTCCCAGGTGAGCTGTACCGGCTGCCGCGCAGGGGCAGTGGGAGGCTGGCGGGGCAGGGTCTCTGCTGACCAAGGCTTCCCCGGGCTGCCCCATCCCTTGGCAGCAGAGCTCAGGGCTGCGGGGAGACAGAGGAGACCCTGGCTGTGCCCCCAGCTTTTCTCTACGTGCAGATCCATACCGCGGGAATCCCATGGAGAGGAAGGAATACGCAGGGCTGCAAGGTCAGTGGGAGGGAATCGGGGGCGTTACAGGGCCACAGTAGAAAAGGCTTCGAGGCATACGGAGGGGTTTAAGGTGACAGTGTCACTGAAAGTGTTATCTCAAACCCAGATATTAGGGATAATCTGGCGTTTTCTGTATAAGAATGCTTTGAGCAGGCTCTGGACAATAGGAGCGGGGAGGGTGATTGACATGTGTGACTGGGGGGTGATAAAGCCCGTGCAAAGCTCCTTCTGATTTTAAAGATGCTGAAAGGCTTTGGACACGCCATTCACCAGTTTCAGAAAGCAGCGGCCGTCTCCTTGGCAACAAGAAAGGCATGTGTCTGTTCCCATGGAAATGGGCCCCAGGGAGGATGCTGCCCAGGGCTCCACAGCGCAGGCTCCAGGCACTTCGGAGCTGGTAGCCGGGCTGCTGGCACGTGCCGGTGCACGGATGCTGCGGCTGGCGGGGGCTGAGCTGTGGTGGTGCGGAGCGGCTCCTGCTCCCAGTGTAAACCAGAGCCACTGAGCACCGCTGCTCCCAGCCGGGCAGCGCCTGCCGCAGTCCCTGGCCCAGGGCGGGGGCCTCGGCTGCCCTGGGGAAGGGCTGCGCTGCGCTTGCTGGCCGGGGGCACCAGAGTCCCCGCTACTAAGTCCTGCAGAGGGGTGGGCAGAGGAATCTGAAAAACAGGGACAGGTGTGTGCAGGGAGCGCGTCTGAGTGGAGAAAGCTCGTGGGTGGAGGTAAGGACAGTTTAACAGGGAAAGCAACAGCCGCGCACATGAGAAAAGCAAACCAGGGAACTCCTTCCCCTTTGCCATGGGCAGGCGGGTGGTCAGCCGTCCCCAGGGAGGCAGGACTTGGGAAAACGCCATCACCCTTAACATCCCCCCCTTCCTCCTCCTTCTCCAGCTTTATATGCTGAGCGTGACGTCACATGGGCTGGGGTACCCCTTGGGTCACTGGGGGCAGCTGTCCCGGCTGTGCCCCCCCAGCCCCCTCGCTGGTGGGCTGAGGAGCAGAAGAGGCCTTGCGCCTGTGTCAGCCCTGCTCAGCGGGAACCAGAACATCCCTGGGTTACCCGCACTCCTTCCAGCCCAGCCCCAGAGCACAGCCCCGTGCCAGCTGCTGCGAAGGGATGAACTCTGCCCCAGCCAGTCCAGCACAGAAGTGCAGCACTTGCCTTCGTCATCCCCCCGCTTTGTCCCCCAACACCTACCTTCCGAGGTAAACACTAACCTTTTCAGTCGCTGCTCCCAAACTGGCCCCTCCAAGCCCCGATCCGTGTCCCCATCCCTGCACCCGGCAATTCCAGAGCGCGTGCGGAGACAGTAGCTAGCTCTGCCGCCTTTCCAGGTGCGGCCGTCCCAGGTGCTTTGTCCTTGCCTTGTCTCTGCTGTCAGTCTCCGTTCCCTGGTGCCTGTGAATCGACTGGGCAGGTATTTGAGTTACTCATGATGCTTAAACCTTCCCTGAGTGGAATCAGAAACACGTGGAAGGGTTGAGGCTGAAAGGGACCTCTGGAGATGACGTGGTCCCACCTCCCTCCTTGACGCTGGCTCGGCCAGAGCGACTCGCGGAGTCCCAGGCTCCGTGCAATTTTGAGTATCCTCGGGGAGGGAGTTGAGTTGCTTTTGGGACAGCCTGTTGCAAGTGAAAATCCCGTGTGTGAAGGAGGTTTCCGGTATTTCATTCCATGCCCTTTCCCTCCGGCACTGCCACCGGGTGCCACTGGGAACAGCCTGGCTCTGCTCTTTACACCCACCACTGGGTACTTACGCACAGTGATAAGACGCCCCCAGAGCCTTCTCACCTCTGCCCCGAAGACATCCCAGCTCCCAGCCTTGCCCCGGGTGGTGGGTGCTCCAGTCCCGCAGCCATCCCTGTGAGCACTTGCCCCGGTGAGGCCGTGACTTGGCCTGGACTCAGCACTCAGATGTGGCCTGAGCAGCGGCAGCCAGAGGAGAAGGGTCACCCCTTGACCGGTTCTGTGCTGCAGGGGAGTGTTGCTGGCCGATGTCGGATTGCTGCTCTCCAGGGTCCCCGGGTCTTTTCCTGCACCACACATGTCCAGCCAGTTACCCCCGGCCTCTCCTCGGGCACGAGCACAATTTCTCCTTCAAGTTCCTGCCGACTACTCTGGGTGACCTTGTGCTTCCCGGACGGATGTGCTGCACTGCCCGCCCGAGGGCTGAGGTGAGGCTCAGTCCTGGTTTTACCCACTGCCTTCTCCTCCCTCTTCTTGAAGACAGAGGTGGCATTTGCCTGCTCCCAGCCCTCAGGAGCCCTCCCCACCTCCCTGCGGTCTCATGTCTCAGTGACGCTGAGCTCCCACAGCACTTGTGGGGACATCCGCGCCGGTCCCATGGACCACACCGTGTCCAGTTTGTTTACGTGTTCCCTAACCTTGGCTTCCTCCACCGAGGGCGAGTCTTCCTTGCTCCAGACTTTCCTACTGCTCTCAGGAGACTGGGATTCCTGATGGCCGGTCTTGCCAGTGAGGAAGGAGGCAGAGGCGGCGTTCGGTGCATCAACCTTCTCCGTGTTCCTCCTTCAAGGCCCCTTCCCCGTTCAGCACAAGCCCACATTTTCCCTGCTGCTTTTTCCTTTGGAGTTTATTTTCCCCAATATTCTGCTCCTCGTGTTTCTTACGGTTGTAATTTTCAGGGTTGACCTTCCGTTACACCTTTCACCAAAGTTTCCTGTTTGTCTAGACCAGGGAATAGCCTGCTCCAGGTTAACATCCAAGACCCACGCGGAAGGAATCGGAAGAAGTGATCTTCTCATGTTCTTGGTACGGTGGTGATCAGGAACAGTTTCGAAAGCTTTCCTCCCTGCGGCCTTGGGCAGCCCTATCGCATGTGCCTGTGCCTGTGCCAGCCTGGCTGTAGCACGGGACCGCCCCGGAGGCTCGGTGAAGGATGCAGGACACTTGTTTCCCAGGGGAGACTGGGGTGGTCGGATCCCCCTGAGGACATTGTGCTGTGGTTTCAAGTGGCAGGCTGGGGGTAGATCCCTTGGGAAGCAGGTGTCCGGGATGGGGGCACAGGGCAGGAGTCGGGTGGCTGTTGGCAGCTGTGTGCCAGCCCCCTGCCTCATGGGGTGACAGGGCCCACTGTGCCATCAGGGTGATGGGGCTCGCTGTGCCATCAGGGTGACAGGGCTCTCTGCGCCATCAGGGTGTTGTGTCTCACTGTGCCATCAGGGTGTTGGATCTCGCTGTGCCATCGGGGTGACGGGGCTCACCGGGCCATCGGGGTGACAGGGCTTTCTGCACCATCAGGGTGTTGGGTCTTGCCGTGCCATCGGGGTGACGGGGCTCGCCGGGCCATCCATCTCCACCTGTTCACGTGGGGTGTGAAGGGCCAGGGCCTGTGCCGGTTTGGTGTGTGCTGGACGGTGTCGGGCCTAGCAAGATCCCAGCACCAGGCGTGGGAAGAACCAGGAGATGTGGCAGATGGGACCGAAGGTAACAGCTCCCCTCAGGGGTCACATCCCCGCCCCCCCTGTCGTTTTTGTTGCACCGCCGTGAATTTTGTGAAGCGCTGGGCACCGCTCGTTTCTTCTGCCCGTCTTTCGCTCCGGTGAGCGTTGAGGCCGCTGCAGCAACCCCCTGTGCGCTGCCCATGGGCCCTATGCCCCAGGAGAGCTTCCTGGGGCACGAACGGGGTGTCGCTGGGCCGCTTTGCCCCATCATGGCCCTGTGGTGTGCCCCGCCAGCCGTGCACAGGGGACGGGGACCACAAACCGCTGGGGCGCGGGAGCAGGCGTTTCCCAGTTTGGCAATGCTCCGATGCCCGGCAGGAGCCGCAGCGGGAGCCTCTTGTCCAGCCGGAGCCCGAGTGCTGTAGTCGTGTCTGTGTCATGAGCTGCTGTGCCTGGCGACCCCCTGTTCCCGTGATTCCACACCTGCGCTGCTGGCCCGGTCACGGAGCAGACCTGGTGTTCAGACCTGGCGGCGCACAGCGCCGCGTTCCTGCACCGCGTTTCTGCACCGCGTTTCCTGGTTCGCCGTTTCCCAGGCCCTGCTCCGGGCTGGCGTTCCGTGCCGCGTGCGACGGAGGGTGACGCGGGGAAAGCTGCCGTTGGGATTGTTCTGCCAAATGGAATCACGTGAGGCAGCCGGGCTTGTCTGGCGCTGCAGTTTTCCTGAGCACCAGCGCTCCCGCTTGCTCTGGGTCTGGTGGGTTTTATCCACCTGTTGGTTGTCCTGCCACTGTCGTTGGGACGGAGGTGGATTTAGCAGACGGGCTCTGCCAAGACTGTTCTCTTTCCCTTCTCTGGTCCTGGGCTTTCTCTGTCTCCTGGCGCTTTTCCAGGCTCTTCCTCAGTTCCTGTGTAGCCCTGCAGGGTAGCACATCCTTCAGGCAGTGTTTACTCACTGGCTTGTGGCACTACAGGTACTTCTCAAATGGTTTTCAGCAAGAACAGGGTATAGTTTGTAGCGTGAGTAACAAAATGGGCTTTAAAGTGTATTTTCTCTCGATAAGGAGGCAGGGACTCTTGCTGGGTTTCCTGTGGTACAGAAGGGCACGGTTGCTCAGGCAGTGGCACTGGCCTGACCCCGGGGCTCAAGAATGACCTCTGCACGAGAATAACCAGCAGGAGGTGGAGGGTGGGACAGAAAAGCAGCGCCAGGTTAGTGCCCGGCTGTCTCTCCCAGAGCTGAATTCCACGTGAAGGAGACGGCAGATGTTCTGCTCTCCCAGCACAGTGACGCCTTTGGTCAGTGCCACTGGAATGTGCAGCTGGGACACAGCGGGCAACCAGCAGAAGGACTGGGAGGTGGGTTAGGAGCTCAGTAAGGAAGACAGGAAAGACGCCGTTTTCTCAGGATTTGCCTTGGGGTTGGCGTTGCTTCATATTTTCGGTGATGCCCAGCGCACAGCAATAGGCAGCGTGGTGCAAACCAGCAGGTTTCCCTGAGCAGGAGGTTCTGCAGGAAGAACTGGGTGGCTCTGAAGCCTGACAAATACAGAGCGGGTGATTCCCGGTGCCGCTGTCGTGCGCGGTCCCGCAGCAGTCGGTGCTCTGAGCTGGAGGCTCCTCTGACGGCCGCGATTCCCACACGGCACAGTACACTGCGGGAGACTGCGGGAGTGCTGGCGGTGTAACACTGCGGAAGGCAGCTGGGAGCCTGGCAGGATGTGGTGGAGGTTTCTGCTGGTGGGAGAGGCGTTAATGCCCCGCGGACACGGCACAGCAAGGGTGGGAATGGCTCTGAGTGTAAACGCCTCAACGCGTAGGCACGAAGAACCACCAAGGGCAATGCTGGTAATGGAACAAGCGGGAGCAGCCAGGTGGACTGAAGGAAGATACCCAGTGAGTCAAAGAACTCCGGTGTTATGCAGCTGTCCCACGGTGACACCGAGGTTTGAAGTGCTGGGCAGTAAGTTCATGCTTGAAGGGGTTAACGGTTGCCGTGGATCGTTCATGTGGGCTTGTGGACCCGGCGGTTCCCCATCCCTGTTCTGGCAGCTGGTGCTGGCAGGTGGATCCTTAGGATGCTCTCAGCAAGCCCACCCAACACCGTCCTTCCAGTCACCGCCTCCCAGGAAGGGGCTTGTGCTCCTGGGCCGGGGCGGTAGGCCTGGGGGTAGCTCTGACAGGGCTTTTTCTCCGTTCCCCAGGATTCCCCAGTAAGAATCCCATTCCCTTCACTTTTGAACACCAGAAATCCACACTCCCAACACACTCTCCTGTCTTTGCTATTCTCCTTCCAGGACCACAGTCTTGTTGTGGCCTTGTGCTGTGCAGCTCTGCTTTGGCCGTGGCCGGACAACAGAGGGGTGCTGGGGGGGCTGCCTGTGCCCTGCTGCCGAGCTGAGGGGCTGCGAGAAGCCAGGCACCAACCCACTGCAGAGGCTGTGGGAAGTGGGTTTGGAGAGGATGGAAAAGCGGGGGCAGAGGCCCAGCAGGGCTACGCAGCTCACTGCGGGGTCACACGGAGCTGCGCGGAGTTGGGTCAACCGCAAGCACGGTTGAGATCGGGATACTTCTGAGGAGTCGTTATTTTCCATCCCCTAGGATTACACATCTTTTTTTCCCATCTTTCGGCATCCCTGTTGTTGCCTTTGATTGCTTTAAAAATAATCAGGAGGTAAGTTTAATTCTCCGTCCCTCTGCAGAACAAGTTTGGAACCTCTGGAGACAAACGCTTTCCTTCGCCGGCGTCCCTCCCTTTGGGCCTTATTTCGGGTGTTCTTCCCCACAAGTTCTTCCCCGCAAGTTGCGGCCGGCGTTCCCGCGTTGCAGAGGGTTTAGGAAGAGTGGAAAGGCCTAATGACCCCAGGGGTCTGCGAGACATCGGTGCAAGACGGTCGCTGAAGGTCCGTGAGTCAAGGAGGGGGCACAACACCAGAGTGTGAAATCCATGGGATCCCTGGGAAGGCTCGGCGGGAGCTGGGAGCCCCCTGCACGCAGACTCCTTACTCTGCGATGCTGTAGCCGCCGCATGGGGACTTTTTCCAAACCAGACACTTTCAGGGACTCTTTTTGGTTGGCTTAAAGCTGTTTGCATCAGGTCTGGGACATCTGTCAGGAGAAACCTCTCTGGACAGAAAAAACCCTTACCCTTGTGTTAAGGAATTGCACAGTTTCCATAGGGAAATAAGGCAAAAGGAACCTGTGGGAATCAGCTCGTCCCTTGTCTCGCCCAGGGTCAGAATCCCCATCGCGCCAGGCAGACGTTTGTCCAACCTGTTCTTGAAAGACCTTCTGTGATGGAGATTCCCGTCCCCGCTGGGCAAGCTATCCCAGAACGTCTCCACCTTCACTGCTGTACTCTGCTGGAATATCGAACGGAAATCTTCCCGGGAGAGATTCGAGTCCCTTGTTTCGTGCCCGGTGCGCACTGGGGAGCAGCTCTTTCCCGAGGCTGCAGCGGCCGTTCGGGTCTCTGAACACCGTGACCTTCCCTTCCGGGGCATTGCGGATCTTGTTGCGCCGTTCTCCCTGGAGCCGTCCCGAGTTCTCCCACGCGTTTTCCCTGACGCAGAGCCCCAGAGCGCAGGGGACAGTCTGGGGGAGACACCAGGATCGCCCTGGAAGGGTACCTCCGCCACACCGGCAGGATTGCTAGGGAGGAAGCAGGGACAAAACGTGGAGGAGAAAAAGAACCTGGAGCATCGTTGTCACCGCTCCTGCTGAAGGGGGCAGCCCTCCGTGCTGCTCGTCTGCAGCTTTGTCTGCTTATCTGTGTCAGGGTGGTGCCGGTAACGCACCTTCAGCCTGCCCCGAAAGGTCTGTCTGAGAAGCCCAACACCCTCTTCAGCCCGTCGCCCTCCATCTCCGTTCACATGGCCGCTGATTCTGTCCTGCCGTGGAACCTCACGCGGTTTCGGACAGAATTATGTCCCGTCTTTTCAAACCCCATCTCCAGCCCTTCGGGAGCGTAAGCGCCCCTCCTGGCGCACCTGTGCCCCTCCAAACCCCACGCTGCTAGGAGGTGTCACAACGTCCCGCAGTTCACGATCTGCGCTGTTGAGGGAACACGGAGTGATTCGGAGTGCGGGAGCAAGCGGTCCTTTCTTGGGAACAAGCAGCGCCTCCAGCGTGGGACACGGTCTGGTGTTCAGTACGTGGGGTGCCCTGTGCTGTCGATTCCAAACCAGCCGAGAATACGTTAGGTCTCAGTGGCCAGAAGGGCCGATTGGACGAGACAGACCAAGGCCCGTCAGGGCAGCCAGCACCTTCCCGTAGGCCGCGACCGGCAGAGGCCAGAGCTGAATCAGCTGCAGACACACCTCCCGCAGCGCGCCCGCTCCTTCTCTCTTCCTGACCGCCCGAGCTTCAAAATCTCAACAGCTTGAGGCAGCCCAGACGCAAAGCCACGACCCTGTGGGAGGAAGGGCAAGGAGGAGCAATGGCAGCCTTTCCTTGGCATACAGTGGGCTGGGAATGCCGCAGCGGGTGAGCCTGAGGTGCTCGGTGCGGGTGGGAAGGAGGCCCCGGAGAACTAGGAAAGGAGCAGCAGGTTCCGGAGCGAGTCTGGTCCCACGGACACCTGCAGCAGCAGGGCTGCCGGGGGGCTGGCGGCTGCCTGTGGCAGCCGGTTGAACCAGGCGCTTGGTTTAACAGCGGGCACCATCCACCCTGCTGTGAGAAAACGCATGGGGACGCAGAAACCAGATGCAGGGAGTTTTCTCTGAGTGGGGAGGAGACGCTCCCGCCCTGTAACCTCACCCCCTTGTGCAGGGGCAGGCGCACAAGTTCTCCCTGACGCTGTCGTGTGATGGGAGAATCGCAGGAAACAGGTTTCGTTCCCAAGCAGGTGATGCTGGGCAAGGCCCTGCCACCCGTCTGTACCTCGATGTCCCTTTGCAAACCAAAAGAGCTGCTTCTGCTGATTGTAAAGTACTCGGAGAACGACAGTCGTGCTGAGGGAGAGCCGGGTGGTAGCGTTCATGGTTTGATGACTTTTGTCTGTTGCTCATTCAGGCTGTGGCTAGTGACTCTGCCGTTCCTTAGTTTTCACGTGCCCGACCTCGTCAACTGATGTTCACGCTGGGAACAACCTTTGTACGATGCCAGTTAACAACATCTGGGCAGGATACAACACCTGTTGTGTGTGAACTGGAAATCCAGGCACATTTCATGATACACCCTCCTGCTTCGGAGTGGGGCAGGGGCTGGGCAGGGACAGGGACAGGGACAGGGACAGGGACTGGGCTGGGGCAGGGGCTGGGGCAGGGACAGGGGCAGGGGCTGGGCTGGGGCAGGGACAGGGGCTGGGGCAGGGGCAGGGACAGGGTCTGGGACAGGGGCAGGGACAGGGGCTGGGCTGGGGCTGGGACAGGGGCAGGGACAGAGGCTGCGGGCAGCTGCAGCTGGTCACTTCACCTATGACCACCGGAAAAGTCAAAAAGCCTAAAGGCTGCCCACGGCCCCTGCCCGGCGGTACAGCACCGGCAACGGGGACAGGAGGGCTGGGGGCGAGTGTGGGGCGCGGTGCCGCCGCCGCGCTCTGGCAGCCACCGAGCAGTGCATTCGCTCTCCCGGTGCCCGCTGCCGCCCTGCCCGGCGCTGCCCGCGGCCCCGAGCTCCGGCCCCGCTCCGGGCACCGCGCGGAAGGGGTTAAGGCCGGTCCCGCCCGCGCGTCCCCGCTAGGCCACGGCTGACCTTCACGGGAGCCGCGCCGGGCATGCGCGCCGCCGCGCTCGGGGCCGCGGGGACCCGCGGACGACACGGCCCGGTTCGGCTTGGTTCGGCCCGGCCCGGGGCGTGCGGCCCGGCCTACTGCCCCCCCGCCCGCCCGCCCGGGGCCGCGGCTGGCGCCCGCCCTGCCCGTGCCGGGCGCGCCGTTGCCATTCGGTGCCGACGGTGCTGGCGGAGCAGCGCGGGGGGACGCAAGGGGGGACCGCGCGCCGCGCCGCCGGGAGCCGCCGGGAGCCGCGCCCCGCCGCTGGCCGCATGCCGCTCCACCGTGCGCGCGCAGTGCCGCGGGGCTCCGCGGGGCTCGGGGACAGCCGCGGCTGGTGGCCCGGAGCCGTCTCGGTGACCCACCGACGGTAGGGGCGGCTGCTCGGGCAGCAGCAGCACCTGCCCGGGGCTGTGTCCGTGACCCTGGTGCAGGGCGCTGCTGCAGCCCGCGGCACTCGGACGCGTCTCGCTGGGAGCGAGGGAAAGGCCTCGCGGGCTGGGAGCCAACGGCCCCGTGTGCTGCCGGCTCGAGGAACGGCAGGCGCAGGCCCGGTGCCACCTTGCCGGGCGTGCTGCCACCGGCCCGTTCGGGCTGGAAAAGGCCATTACAGTCGAGTGTGACCGAGGCCCTGATGCTGCCACGGCCAGCAGACGCAGCAGTTTGGTTCCAGGTTACACGTGCCCTCGGTCATGGTGGCCGAACCTCAGCCTATTTTGGGGGCCGAGGAAGGCCAGCCTGCTGCACTGGCCTGTTCCTTCCCAGCGACCGAGGCAGAGCTGCTCTCGGTGCCCACCCCCCTGACATTGCTGTGCTTCCTATGGCTATGGCCACCCCATCACGCCCGGGTTGGGGTCACCCCAGAAGCCAGCTTGTTGCCTTCAGCCCCACGGGCGAAAGGCTGTGTGAGCCTGGTCCCTGCTCCGCGCTGCTCCACGCTGCTGGCTCCCGCGGGCTCTCTGCTCCGCTGGGGTTTATTGCTGGCTGAGGGCAGAACCGTATTCATTTGTTTCACATCTGATGCCTTTCTGTTCCCGGTCTTGCCAGAAAATTCACAGCCCCTAGAGTGGAGCTTCAAGCGGAGGGATAGAATAAACCCCTCGCGTAACCTGCCAACATCTCCTCGTTGCTGTGCCGGGGGGCAGCGCCGTTGCGGAGGAGCCTCCGCTGCCGTGCAGCGTGGCCACCGCCCACACCGTGCTTGCCAGGGCCACCCAGGGCTGCCGCAGCAGCCAGCAGTCGCTGAGGGGAGGGGGGGTCGGCCGCTCTCTGCCCCACTCCCCGGGGTGGCCAGCGGGCTCTGTGTCCCCAGCAGTTCCCTGGGTGACGCGTGTGGCACAGGGCTGTGTGCGGTGGGCAGTGAGGTGCTGCTGGCCCACGGCAGCTCTGGGGTCCGTAATGCGGCTGTGTCGGTCACCGGGGGTCTCCGATGGAGCTGTCCCGGGGGCACCAAGGCGTCCTGCGGGCAGGCAGCCCGCGGCTGGGCGCATAGAAGCGAGTGAGGCGCGGAGCCGCCATGCTGCCCCCGAGCCGCCATGCTGCCCCCGCCCCCCGCCTCCCCACACTCTTTCTTTCCCCTCACTCTCACACGCTCTCCCTCCCTGTTCCCAGCCTTCTGCCTCCTGCTGTTTCTCCCTCGTGTCCAAAGGGGTTTGTTCTCCATCCCACACGCTGGAAAAGCTGCCAGTGAATGTTTGTGTGCAGCCCGCGGGTCCCTGGGGAACAGGCCTGGAAATGCAGCGCAGGAGGAGCGGTGGGAGCAAGGGAAAACCATTGTTTCTCACTGCTCGCCTGCTGCATTTTCGAATGGGAAAACACTCCCTGGGAGGCACCGAATTTCATGTGGCTGCTGAAGTTGCCCCCTCCCCCCTTCCCCAGAATTCGCCATCCCTGGCGCAGCGGAGGAGAGGCCGCGGCGCTGCTACGGCAAAGCTGAGGCGTGTTTTCAATCTGCCTCCTGCTTATCTCTGCTGTTTGGACAGAGAGGTTTAAAACGCTGGATTTTCTGTCCCTGCAGAGCAAACACACAGAGCCCGGCAGCACAAACTATTTCTGGCTTATCAGCGGAGGAATGCAGCAGCTGAGGCCTGGCGCGAGTGGGCCGTCAGCAAGGCCCTGAAGGGGCCCCCTCCCCACTCCCGCTATTAGAAGTGTGAGAGCCCAGCAGGACTCAGAGGGGAGAGTTGGAGAAAAAGGCAGAAAAGGGAAAGAAAGAGGAAGAGAGAGAGTGAGAGAGGCTGAGCAGACCCCGATGGCTACAGACGAAGTTACAGGAGGGGCTCGCAAAGCTACGAAAAGCAAACTTTTTGAGTTTCTGGTCCATGGGGTGGTGAGTCGGGAAAGTTAGCGAGCTGGTGGCTCGGAATAGAGGGATGAGTGGAAACTGGAGGCTGCGCTGGGCTGGATCGGCTCCTGCGGTGCGCCGGGGCGCTGGCAGCCGCCTTGCCAGGAGAGCCCGGTGCTCTGCAGAGCCCCCCAAATAGGCAGCGGCTCACTGGTCACGGAGGCTCGTGTCTGGGGGGGTGTGTGCTGTGCTTTCTGCTTTGATTCTCCAGGAATGGCGCATGGCTGCTCTCGAGCCTGATGGTGGTGCAGAGTCTGCGCTGGATCTGACCCGCACGCGCTTGTAGGACACTGTTCTGTAATGAAACTTGTGGTTTGGGAAACAATCCTGAGCAGCCCGAGGAAGCCTTGTGGCGCTGCCTCCGGCTCTTGTCTCCAGTCTTGGCTCTTGTGTGTCCTCTGGCTACTTAACAGGTGACTTTCAGGGGCTGGAGGAGATTAGCTCTGCAGATCTGCACCAGTCTGGGAATCACCCGGGAGGGAATTTCAGGGTGCCGGGCTTAATTAAAGCAATCTTCAAGTATCTTCCAGCTTTTGTTTCAGAATCAGGTCTTGGATCTCCATTTAAGGGGAAACGCAAACCCTGTTTTGCTGCTATTGGCCACGATGTTCCGTCAGTGCCTGCGGTGGCGGGGAGCAGGCACCATTTGTGACAGCTGCGTTTCTTGCACTGATACACGTTTAACAAAGTCCGGCTGTCACGGAGCCGCAGGGAATGCAGGTGTTGGTTGGATACTGGTAGTCCTGAGCTTTTCTCTCCCGAGGATTCTGGCACCTCCTGTGACACCTTTTTGAAGGTGTCAGGTGGGGGCTCTTGTGCAAAGGCCATGGGAATCTGCAGAGCTCACGGCAGGCTCCGGAGTTCTCTCCGTAATTCAGGCTTACTCCAGATGTGTAGGGTCTAGTGAGTGCCCTGCAGGTCCTGGATATGGTGGGACTTGTGAGGCTGAGGACTTGGAGGTGGCTGTGTCTGTGGGCAGCATGGAGAGGTGTTGTGGTTGCAGTCGGGAGAGGTGGTACCAGTCAGGAGGGGTGTTGTGCCAGCTGAGAGGGGTGTTGTGGTGCCAGTCAGGAGAGGTGTTGTGGTGCCAGTCGGGAGAGGTGGTGTGGTGCCAGTCAGGAGAGGTGTTGTGCCAGTCGGGAGTGGTGTTGTGCCGGTCGGGAGGGGTGTTGTGGTGCCAGTTGGAAGGGGTGTTGTGCCAGTTGGAAGAGGTGGTGTGCCAGTCGGAAGAGGTGGTGTGCCAGTCGGGAGGGGTGTTGTGCCAGCTGAGAGAGGTGGTGTGGTGCCAGTCTGCTAGAGCAGGCTGCCGGGAGAGCGGCAGGTGCACAGGGCCGAGCGAAGGGCTGGGGTGCAGGGCGGTTTGGCACGGACGTGGAGGTTTAAGCCAGGTTGAAGCCATCCTGACTCAGGGTGGCTATGGCTGGGCAGAGCAGTAGGGAGGGGTGGGCAGTGCGATGCTTTGGCCTGTACCAAGGTTTCTGTTGGCATGTGCACTCCAGTGGTTTTCCTTTAGTGCCGACAACGGCGGCAAAACCAAGTGAATTTGCTTCTTCCGCACTGGAAGCAGCCGGACGTGCTGCGAAAGCGGCATGCTGGCCTCCTGAGCACGAGGGGTTAATTTAGACCAGGGTGCTGATAGCAGAACTCAGTCCCATTACTCACTCGGGGCCGGAAAAGTGCCTTTGCTGCCCAGGGAGTTTGGCACTAGTGGCATCTTCCTTGGATAGCTGCGTTTGTTTGTCACCTTCCCGCTGCTCGTTAGTGAGACCGGGGCTTCTTGTGTGGCATTCCATGTGTGTCCTTCTCCTTTCCTCCACGGGATCTCCTTTGGTTCTGCTCTTGCTTCCTTGTTTGTTCTCTCCTTTAGTCTCTTCCTCACCTCAGGTTCATCTTGACCACGGTACAGGTTGAGGTGGGCCGTCTTCCATCACTGAAACTCCCTTTTATCTCCTTGGGTCCCGCGTCCTGCCAAGTAAGAGAGTGCCCTCATGCCGCGACCTGGAGGTGCACGCTGCTGGCTGCCGGGGTCTGTGGCCCTCCGCAGCGTGTCAGCCGCTGAATGAATTCCTTCCGAAATCAAGGTACACGGCAGACTTCTGGCACTCCTTGGAGTCGGATTCCACTCTAATTCCAGGGAAAAATCTCCTCTGCAAATTTCTTGTTTTCTATTTGACCCGTGCTGACATTATGTGATTTGGTTACCGCAGGCTTCTTCCCCCCCAGAAACAGGGAGCGGTGAAGAGAACGTTGTGAGCGAATTCGCGATGCCAGCGCTGCAGGAGCAGGGCCGTTTGGCAGTGCTTCCCAAGGGCAGTCGGACCTGGTTTCACTGGATCTTTCTGGAAACACGTTCCTTTGCTGAGGTCACTCCGCCCTTTGCTCGGGCACCTGATCCTGCCATTGTTCTTTCTCATGCTCCCGGCTCAGAAGGTGTCATCTTCCTTGTTTGTCCCCGGATACCCGCTGTCATCCGCCTGGGGTCCTTGCTAGTTCCTTGCCCCCTGGCAGCGGCTCTGTAACACACTGCATTTCTTTCCATTCGTTATTCCCACAGTCCTTTGACTCCTGTTCATCAGGGTCTGGCACGTTGGTTTTGGGGGAAAACAGAGGGGTTTCCCCCAGAGGCTTCATCCTTTATCCTGTTTCTTGTTCCTCTCTGCTCTGTTTCTGACACTTCTGGGGATAAACACGGGCTTTAACCACCACGGCCGTGTTGATTTGTCTCTTACTCCAGCAGTACATTCCGCCTGTCTTCGTGACACCTCCCTCTGCGTGGCCAGCTGTTGCTGGAACATTTGTTGACCGCAGCCAAGTAGTTAATCTTCCTGCAGGCCATTCCTTGCCTGTCTGTCCCCTGGGCCCCCGTCTCAGGCCTCGTGGCTGCCTGCATCCCTTCGGTGGGTGTCACCTTCGGCTCCTTTGTCCCCCTTTCCTTGCTCAAGCAGGTGTTTTCCTACCTGCCCTAGGGCAGGCTGGTGGTGCAGACCTTGTCCGGCCATCCGCCCTCCTGTGCCTGGGCTGCAGCGACCTTCTCGGTGCTGGTGCTGTCTCCCTTGCCCGTGTCACCTTCTCGGTGCCGGGAGGGTGACTTTCTTGTCCTCCTGTTCCAGACTTTCCAGTCAGCCTCAGTCCTTTTTATGTTCCCGCTTTGTCTTCCCCCCAGAACCAATCTTCCTGCCTTCAGACGCGGGATACACCTGGAAAGGTCCGTGTCCCTTCCTTAACTGCCATGTCATGTCTGCATTCACCCGGTACTTCTGTCGGGCCAAATCCCCTCTTTCCCACAGGGATCTTGTTCCTTGTGCTCTGGGCTGTGCCTAGGACACGCTTCCTGTCCCGTCAGTCCCTCTCTGTAGGCATCTGCTGACAGGAGCTCGTCGCAGTTCCTGCCCATCCCCGCAGCCTAACAGCACGTGCACAGCAAGACTCCTGCCAACCTGGGCACCGCATCCGTCACCCTCCGATACCCTTGGTGTCCTGCCTGCTCACACACCGCTCCGGTCCCCTTGGCGTGTCGTGGCGGGCAGTCGGTCCCTGGAAAGCCTTGGGTGTGGGCAGGGCGGGTCTGACGTCACGCCGCCACGTAAACAAGTACCGCAGGTAGCGACCAAAGCTCGCTGCCAGCGGTAGGAGGGGCAGAAGGAGGGCTGCTCCCCGGCGACGCGTACGGGGTCTGACAGTTATCCGCGGTTGGGAAAGGGGATGGCACTGAATTCGTCAGCCAGTTTTGCATCTCCTCAGACACTGCAGGGTTTAAGTGAGCCGTGGCCGTCTGGCAGGAAGGCCGGGCCGCCGCCGAGCTGGGACGTGGGGCAGAGAACGCAGGAGCAAGGCCGTGCCGTGCGCCTACAGGAGTATTGTCCTGGCTTCGGGCGGCTGCGTGGCTGACGAGCACGAGACGGGTAACTGGGGGGGGCAGTAGGAGCTCAAGGCCTGTGGGCACTTCGCCAATGAGGGCATGGGGGGTTATTTATTACACGTGAGGATGGAGACTGGTGAGGGAGGTTGTAAAACCCATCCCTGGAGGCTCTTGGGCGCTGGCTGAAGCAAACATCTCGCAAAGGTGATGGTGATACTGGTAATGCCTCTTTGAGGCGAGGAAGGACTGGGTGACCTCAAGGACACGGAATTCAGCATATTATAAACAGTACGTTTGTTTTCTTAGACTGGGCAGACCGAAGATGCTCTCCCCAGCTGAACGGTGATGCGTTCTGAGCAGACAGAAGGGACTGCCGCTTCCCACCAGCCCTCGGGTGGTAGGGGTCGCTGCCGGAGGGCGCGAAGGGAGGAGAGCGTCAGGCTCGAAACAAGCAGAACTTTGCCGGTGAAAAGTGTCCCCCTGGTGTTTGTATTGTCATGGGACTAGGTACTGTCTGGGCAGAGCATCAATCACCTGACTCTAGGCTGGCTAGCAAACAGCCCCAGGAGTTGTCTTTTCGGGCAGTTCGGGCTGTCTGCGTGTTCGCTGTGCCAGGACATCGTTGGGGAACAGGGGTGCTGGGATGGAGTCGCAGGTTTGCTGCGTGTGTCCCCTTGTGTTGAGCGAGGAGATGTTTGGGATGAGGGTAGGGCAGCTGCAGGAGTTGGAGGGTCTTAGCGCGGCAAAGCACTCTGCTTGGGCAGGGACTTGCGGGCGCGGGAGAGAGGGTGAGCGCGTTGTGCAGCGTGGAGGAAGCGCGGGTCTGTCCCGCCCTGGGCCCGGGTGGCCACAGGCTGGCAAATGCCCGAAATCCCTGTGACACTGGGGAAAGCGGATCATACTGCTCCTGGCCAGGGCTGTAGCGGAGGTCAGGGGTGCATGCGATCCGGGCACGGTGAATAACTGGCGCTGCTCACTGATGGAACTGGGATGTGCTGGAGAGCAGAGGAGCGGGATGTGGTTGATCTGGGGCATGTTCGCATTGCGCCTGCTGTTGAAAAAACACCGTAGGGGTGTGACGCTGTCACACTGGACATGGGGAAGGAATCCTGCCTGGAGCGGGGGGGCACTGGGACAGGTTCCCAGAGAAGCTGTGGGTGCCCCATCCCTGGGAGTGCCCAAGGCCAGGCGGGATGAGGCTGGGAGCAACCTGGGCTATGGAAGGGGTCCCTGCCCGTGGCAGGGGGTGGGGCTGGGGGGGGTTTGAGGTCCCTCCCCACCCAAACCATTCCATGGCTCCATGATTCACACCAAATCCATCCCACACCTGATGTCACAGATGGGGGTGATCAGACCTGGGGAGACGAGCAGGCTGGGGGAACTCAGAGGTGGGACCTGGGCTTTGGTGGTTCCCATCCCAAAGGCCTTTTCCCTGGCTGCATCCCAGCGCGATTTGGGTTCTGGTTATTGAGCTGTGACGGGACATCTCTGACCGGGAACGGGGGTCCCTGACCTTTGGCTCACGTTACAGTCCACAGTTCTGTGAATGTGGCAGTTTCTGAGTTCAAGATGTTTGGGTTGTCGTGAGCCTTATTTAAAACAGGTGGAACCTGGACCACTTGGGCCTTGATTCCAGGACATGGGAGCTTTTGGGGAATGGAGGAAGGCGAACCTGGCAGGCAAGGAAGGGTTGCAGTAACGATCTTTGTGCTCACTATGTCTCTATAGGCATCGAACAAGGAGCCCACGTGAGGTGAGGTCTGTAGTTACGGGAGGGGAGAAGCTCTCCAACTTTTTTCCTGCACTTCCAAGAGCCCATCTTGGAATGGCACGTTCCGTTGGGAAACCATTTGTGCAGTCACAAATCTGTTGCCCGCAGACAACACCAGTCTCCTCCAACTGTCCGAACGGCTCCGGATCCTTGGAGTGCCCGTTCGCAGCGCAGGCAGCCGCTGCCAGCTCCTGCTGGTGTTCTGGCGCAGAGACAGGCAGCCGCTGCGGGGCCCTGGCGGGACCAGGTCAGGCCGGGGCAGCTTCTGGCTTAGTTAAAAAAATACGCCGTTTGTATGGCTGGGAACGGTCCTTGTCCTCAAAATCTGTCGTTCCGGTGCTGCCAAGAAGCTGTGGCTGTTTGCTGCGTTCCCTCAAGTCCTCCAGGCCGGAGCGGGATGGCCCGAGCAGGAAGGTGCCGCGGGTGCGGCTCAGTGCAGGGCTGCGATGCAGGGACATCCCGCTCTGCCTGCTCCCCTTCTGAGGCTCTTGGCGGCGGGTTTGCCTCATTTGCCGACCGGCTCTCCGGGCAGTTTTCCTCAGTGTGGTGTGGCCTTTTCCTCTGCTCCAGCTTTCGGCTGCTGCGACGCTGCTGTCCCTCGAGGAGAGCCCCTGCCGTGGCAGTGCGGAGACAGGCAGCACCCCAGGGTGTGTCACTTCGGCCATCAGCCAGGAGGTCCCCTGGGGAAGGATGGGGGGGACGAGGAGGGGGCTCTGCTTCGCTGGGACAGGGGGTGCAGGCAGGGAGGACAGTGGGAAAGCCAAGTGTGTGGTTGGGGAAGGGGGCAGCGGGCGGCAGCGACAGGGATGTGGCCCAGTCGCCAGGGAGGGCTTTGTTTGCCACACGGCAGCATGCCCAGCCTTGGGAAGGTGTAGCCGGGGCCGTGTGTGCTGGGCCGTGTGTGCTGGGCTGTGCACGGTGGGCCGTGCGTGGTGCATGTTGGGCTGTGCGCGCTGGGCCGTGTGCTGGGCCATGTGCTGGGCCATGTGCTGGGCTGTGTGTGCTGGGCTGTGCACGGTGCAGCGTGCGCTGGGCTGTGCGCGCTGGGCTGTGCGTGGTGCGGTGTGCGCTGGGCCGTGTGTACTGGGCTGTGCGCGCTGGGCCGTGTGCTGGGCCGTGTGCTGGGCCGTGTGCTGGGGCCGCGTGTGCTGAGCTGTGCACGGTGTGGCGTGTGCTGGGCTGTGCGCGCTGGGCTGTGCGCGCTGGGCCGTGCGTGCTGGGCTGTATGTGGGATGCGGGCAGTCGATGTGACTTGGGGACCGCGTGAGATGCTGGCCGCCTTGTGTGCCGTAGTGCCTGGCCCTGCCCAACCGCGCTGCTCATCCCCCAGCACTGAGCGTGGCCCCTTCGGTGGGACGCCTGGGGTCACCTACGGAGTGAGGTGTGCAGGATCAATGGGGGAAGAAGGGGGTACATCTGTGGGCAAGAACGGGGTTGGGTCGGGGCCGGGGTAGCGCGTTCCCAGGAGGGAGGAGGTGGCAGTGCTGGTTTGCACTGCAGCCGCCACCTTGGGTGACCATGGACACGACCACCTCCACCATCCCTTTCCGGAGGCGCTGGGTGCTGCAGTGCCCTCCGGCGTGGGGACTTGGCTTTCTGTCCGCATTGTGAGAACCTCAGTGCTGCCACCCCTGCCTTGTCCCGCACACGTGCTGGGGCGCAGGTGGAACCCTGGGTGAGGCCGGGTGCTGCTGGCGGGTTCTCCCTCTGGAGGAAGTGTTTCTGTGTCCTGGGGGTCCGGTGGCTTGGGGCGGGGCGGGTGTGTAGTGAGAAACACCCAATGTACGGCTGGTGTGGGAGGTGGGAACAGCGAAGGGGGGGATGTGGCGGGATGAGGGTGGGTTTGCCGGGCTCGTGCTGGAGCTGGCTCCTTCCCTCAGTTCTGCCCTTTCTCTGCACTTCTCTATTTTGATGCTGAGCAAAGGGCGCGGAGGAAGCTCGGAGATGCCAGACGTAGCTGGAGAGGGACTGGCCGGGTTCACCAGGCCTTGAGGTGCCCGTGGGCCGGTTGGTCCTGGTGCCAGACAGTCTCCGGAGGGGGAACATGAGATGGCTGTGCCGAGGCCTGCGGCTCTCCTGGGTGGCTGTGGGACGTCCCCGGCTGAGGGACGGCAGCAGCAGCCCAGCGCCCTGCTCCTGGCTGGAGGAAGGCCACCACGCAGATTGACGGGAGCAGGGGCATCCGCAGGGCTCCAGCGTCAGGCGTTCCCGGGCCACTTGTTTCTGCTGAGCCTGCCTGGGCTGGGGGGTGCGCGGGAGCGGGGGTTGCTCGGTCCCAGCAGCTCACAGCTCCCTGTCCGGGGGGGCACGATGTTTCCAGCTCAAAGCGTGTTGCCTCCTGCTGCTGCCCTGCTCGGTGCCCATCCCCCTGTCTGTGTCCGACGCAGGAACATGCTGGGGTCGCCAGCTTGGCCTCCCGTGCTCCCCCCCCCAGTTGCAGCCACCGGTTCTTTCCTGGCCATTCATCCCCTTCTTTCCTTCCCCGTCTCTTTCGGGCACACGAGTGCCAGGAATGTGCTGATCGGGGGTGCTGAGCCGGGGCTTTGGGGGCTGCAGCGGATTTGCAGGGTAGTTTGGAGACGCAGGTCCAGATTATGTTTGGAATTACATATTATTATATATTTAGAAATTATAAAAGGATGAGAGAAAGATGAAATAAACATGTAATTCTTTGCTGAGAGTGCAGACCCCATTCCCCTGGCCCGCGCCATGGGCTGTCCCCCCGGGGTGCACACACCCCCTTGGGCACCGCCTGCTTTCTCACCCCCTGCCTGCCGGTAACTCAGGGAAGTTTCTGAGCCAGAGATGTTTTCCATGAGGCCAACACCCTCTGGACAGGGGTTCCACAGGCTGACACCCACATACCCCCCCCGTGGGTGTCCTGGAGCCTGACCCTCCTGGCCTGGCCGGGCAGGGACAGTCAGTCCCCAGCTGCCCTCTCCAGGCCACTCAGGATCTTGCAGGGCTCCAGCAAATGCCCCCTTGGATTACCCTGGACCCCCCCTTGCAGGTGGAGAATCAGGGTGTGTTTGCTTTTACTGCTGGGGATGCCGTGCCCTGACCCTTTCCGTACCCGGGTCCTTGCCGTGCCAGCCTGTGCGCTGCTGTGGGATGCATTCCAGCGTGCCGAGCCGCGGGAGCCAGCCCTGTGTGCAGGCCGTGGGCAGTGGCGCCGCGATGGTCTCCCTTCCCTTCCTTGCCATTTCAGTTTAGTGCAGTTGGACCTCTGGCAAGCAGGGAACTAGAGGGTGTTTTCTGGAAGTGTCCGCTGAACCCCCAAATCTCGGTTCTCTTGGCACCAGCCTGGGGCCCGGCGTTGTGGCTGTGATGACTGGGTTGGTTCTTCACCTGCAGTTCCCTTCGATACGTACTGAAATCCACTTCCAGCCACCTTGGGAGTGTTCCTTCTGGCTCTGGAAGGCCCCGGGCCGTTCCTTGGAGCTGCCCTTCGTCCCCGCCAGCTTCCGAGACTCGGTGTGGCCAAAACCACCTTCACTTCCTGGCTTTCGCTCTGTTTTCCTTCCAGGTTGAGAAGCGTGAGTCCCACCAAAACTCCGCACGTGCCTTCCTTTTGCTTTCAGAACCGATTACTTCTGCCCCGTTCCGGTCCTTTAGCCGACTGTCTGTCCGTACGGGAGGCCGCTGCCTCTCGGCTCCCTCCAAAGACTGTGTAGAGGGCCGTCCCCCAGAGCGTGCCCGGTGCCGCGCTGCCGGCGGTGGCTGCAGGCGGTGCGTCTGCACTTCCACACCTACGGGGACACGCAATAAACACCCTGAGTGTTCCAAGGGTGACGCTGAGCCCTCCGCCCGCTTTTACATTGCACGTTACAGACGGTCGTTCTCTTACTGGTGCTTCTCCTTGATGCTGGGCCATTGTGATAGGTAGAATTGAGTTGGCTGTGTGTCTCGGCAGCGTTGAGGTTGGCACTCGAGCCACGGTGTCTCCAGAGCACGCTGGAGCCAACGTAAATGCCAGGACTTTGGAATGCGACAGGCTGCTGACAGCCTACGCCGGCCCTTGGTTTAGTTCATCTTCGGGGCTTGAGCAGAGACCTGACCTTCTCTTAAGGATTCGTGCCGCTTTGTGAACTGACTGCTCTGGCGTCGGTGAAGGAGAGGCCTCTGGAAAATGCTTTCCCATGGTGTTTTCCTGGGTCACCTTTGCCTGTCGCTGTCTCCCCTGGCCGGAGCCGTCTGCCGGCGGGCGCAGTCTGACGCGCTGTAGATGGGGCTTGCTCCGTGTGAACGCACCGCTTTGGGCCGCCTGGAGCTGCCACAGAGTTTGTTCGCAGGCTGAGGGTCGAGCTGTGCTGTAAACCGGCTGGGGTATATTCCTGAGCACCGTTTTCCCAGGCATGGTACCTCCCATCCCTGTTTGTTGCCTGCTCCAGCGCCGAGTGCCTCTGTGGAGCGCAGGACGTGTCAGCGCTCTGTGCTGCAGCTCAGTGGGGTGGGCGCCACGGGCGACTCGCTGGGGCTGCGTGTGATACCGGCTCTTCTTTCTGTTCCGCTTCCCTAGCGACCTGGGATGCCATCGGGAGCTCGAATGCCCCATCAGGGGGCTCCCATGGGTCCCCCGGGCCCCCCATACGTCGGAAGCCCCTCGGTGCGACCTGGGATGCCCCAGCCCGTGATGGAAACCACAAGGAAACGCGCTGCACCGCAGCAGGTCCAGCAGCAGCAGGTGCCGCAGCAAGTGCCGCAGCAGCAGCAAGGCACCCAGAGCCGGAGCAGGAGGTGAGTGTTCCCGGGAGAAAGCGCTTTGAGGGAGAGAAATCAGTGTCTTTGTGGCGATAGGTCAGACCCTGAGGGTGGAACGAGGCACAACAGCGTCCGTTTCTCAGAGCAGGAGAAGCACTTGGCAGTCTTACTCTTCACTTCGGGAACGGCCTTGAGCAAGCACGACCTGAGCCGGCGGCTGGTCTTGCCCTCAGGATGCTCTTGCCTCGCAGGTTTATTGGGATATAAATCCAGCCTTTGTGTGCCCCATCCCTGGGAGTACCCAAGGCCAGGCGGGATGAGGCTGGGAGCACCCTGGGCTATGGAAGGGGTCCCTGCCTGTGGCGTGGGGTGAGGCTGGAAGATCCTTAAGGTCCCTTCCCACCCAAACCCTTCCATGATTTAGCTGTTGACGCTACCGAGCTGTTCTGTTCTAACGCAGCATGACGACTGCTCTGTGCCGTTTCAGTTCCGACTGGCCAACAGCGGGTTTGTCCACCCGTGGGAAAAGGTGTTTGCTTGGCGGAGTGAACACTCCTGCCCTGCTCACACAGGAGGGTGCTGGTGACGCTTCCAGCCGGCACAGGCATTCCGACACGCAGAGTAGAGATGCCTGGGGAAGAGCTTCACAGAATCAGAGGGAATTTCAAAAGAACTTTCTCCATAAAACGCCCCAACTCTGCACCCGCTGAGTGCCCGTTCTCTCATGCCTGTGGCACTTGCTGGCCCTCAGCCACCCCGAGCTGCCAGGTCCGGATGACCCCTGGGGTGCAGCCCTGGGCGCGGGCTGCCCCGGGCAGCTGGGGTGTGCTCGCAGACCTGTGCTGGGGGTGTCCTGGTGTCCTGGTGCCAGTAAAACACGACTCCGAGCGCAGTGCTGTCCAGGTTACACGCCTTGGGTCAGCAGGCACCTTGGGAATGCTCACGGCTGGGCTGCGTCTGGAAAGGACAGCCCTCCGGAGGGCGTGAGCGGTGCGGATGGACGAGGCTGAGTCCGGAAGGAACGTGTGTGAGTGCGGCACGTGAGCAGAGGACACGCGTGTGCGCCGGGGAGGTGTGCCCAGCGTGAGCCAAATGCACGTCCCACAACATGCACGTCCCACGGCACTTCCCGGGAGTGCTGCAGGGAACTGCAAACCGGTGCCTCCTGTCCCGGCAGACACCCCGGCTAGATGGAGCCTGAACCAAAGCTGCTGCTGGATAATGGGGTGAGCTGCAGCCGCTGCCTTGTTTCCAGGGCTCCGGGGTGTGTTTGCTAGGAGGGGACAGCCTGAGGGGGAGGAGGACACTGCTCCCCCTCCCCAGTTTGTAGCTTCCATGCTTCCAGAGCAGCACGCGGCAGCGAGCCCAGCTGCAGTGAGTCCAGCTCCCACCAGACTTCTGGCTGCTCGGGGAAGTTTCTGGTTCCTCTGCCACCGCTTCCTGCCTGGTGACTGTTGGGTGTTTTCCCCTCGTTCATGGCCACCGTTGCCCAGTGGGACTGGGCTGTTTTCTCTGGTCAACGCTCCTGGCACCTTGGGCCTGCTCTGGAAGCCACCAGGTGCCACGTCTGTGGTGCGGACGGGCCAGGGCCATGCACTCGCCCTGTCCTGGCAGCTTTGGAGACTCAAGGGTGACCGCAGTTATAGACCCCTGGGGAGCTGGTGGTGGCCCGAGTTCTTGGGGGTTTTAGGCTTGTTACTCACGTTTTATCGCAAACCCTCAGGGGTGTTGCGGGCGGATGCACGTCCCGTTTCCCGTCGGCGGGATGAAGCTTCCTTAGGTGTTGCTGCCAGTTTCTGTGGAGTGTTCCAGTGCCCGCTGGGTTTGTGAGCTGGGGAGGGGGTTCGGGTTCGGGTCACACCACGTGACAGCCCAGCCCCACTATCCCTGCACTTTCAGAAAGGGACATTGTTCTCCTGTGAAGCTGGGTGTGACTGTGGGAAGGAATTTTTGGCCCCTGGGCAGGGATGGACATGGCACCTCCAGGCACGGAGCTCCTCAGGCTTGGCTTCCACGGGGATGGGGAAGAGCCTGCGGGTCTGGTGTTTCAGGCCAGGCTTCTCATTAGCAGGTGCAGGAAGGGATTGCCACAGGGAGGGGTGAAGCTGCCTGTACGTGGGCACGGCTGACAGCAGAGCCGGCGTGAAAGCGGCGAGGAGGGCAGCCCTGTGACAGGCAGAGCAGCAGATGCTTCGCTGCCCCCCGTTGCCTGTCGCAGGCGGGGTAATTCCACTCCTGCTTAAGGTAAAGGCCTCGCGAGTCAGAGGTGACGGCTAGGCCTGGATTCTCTTGGCCCTGGCAGGGAAAGCCGTCTGGGGGGCACAGACGGCTCCCAGAGGCGGGTTGGCAGTGCCTGACAGCACCGTTTCCTAGGCACGCCCACACGCATGTGTGTACATGGACACAAGTTTAGCAGCACGGACACACGCGTGTGCTTACGGGTGGACGCGGTAGGTATATGCGCTGCAGACACACGTGCCTCTTCCCACATCTGCCTTCCGAAAATGAACACGTGTGGGCACGCAAGCCCCGTACCTGTGTGTGTCACTCCCGCGGATCAGAGTGAGCCAAGGGTACGCACGCCGGGAAGGGGGGTGTATTTGTGTGTCTTGGTCAGCCCCCCGCGTCGGGTGTGGATGAGCCAACGCCTGGTCTGTCAGGACAAGCGCCCGCGCTGCTCACGGGCACGCAGCGTGCGGGCGCAGGGGTGTATCCGAGCCCTTCCACACGTGCGTTTCCCGTCTCTGCGGGCAGCGTGTGCACACGCGCTCGCAGCCGTTGCCGCCCTGCTCCACAGAGGATGCTGTGATCAAAGAACTTGCACACTTCTTTCCAGGATGCATCACAGGCAGCCCGGGTCGGTTCTGAGCAGGCGGCCGCCCCAGGCTGCCGGGGAAAGGGGTCCTGGGTGCTGGGCAGGGGTGAGACCCTTTTGCTGATGCATGCACAGCTGTGCACCAGCATGTGGAGATGTCAGGATAATTTAGCAGGTGGCCTCGTTACTCCTAGATCTGTCACCATGGTAACGTGTTTTTTTCTTTAAAAAATGTACAGTGCCAAGAGGAGGAAGATGGCTGACAAAATTCTCCCTCAGAGGGTGAGTCGCTTTCATTTCCTATTCCCTTCACAATCAGTTCAGCAGCTCAGTGTAATTAGAGGGATTTTAGCAAATACTTTCACTTTTTGTTTAAAAATCTAATTAAAAAGTAAGTAGGCAGTGGGTGAAAGTGTGGAGAGCAGGGCTGGGGCTGGGCGGGGGGCTGGGAGCGCGGAGCACAGCCCGGCCAGCGCGTCCCGGTGCAGGGCTGGCGAGCCAGCGCTGCCGCTCGCTGGGTGGCCGGTGCTGGGCTGCCAAGTCCACGCTCGGCGCTGGGGCCCTCTGGGGCTTGAGGATGTTGCTGATCCATTTTCAAGGCTGGCCAAGAGGTGGTTTGGGGCACGGCGGGGCCTGGGGGAGACGGGCTCGTCCGCAGGTCCCGCCGGCCCAGCAGAGCTGCCAGGTTCCCGATTCTGTGGTTGCGTCCCGGTGGGATGGACGTGAAGCCGTGGAAGCAGGAGTACAAGGGGCCTGCATTGTCCGGAGAGTTATTAATGCTCGGATCCCTGGGGACCTGTCTGGATTTTAGTGTCTGTCTCCGCTTGATCCTCAGGGCTTAAATCGTGCACTTCCTTTTTAAACATTGGGATTTCGCTCTGCTCCCCTTCTCCGCCACGATTCCCAGGTTCTTCCTTTCCTGTGTCCCCTTTAATGCAGTTTCCCCAAAACCCACCTGGTCCCAAAAAGCAGGCTTCCCTCGTCAGCAGAACACGCACCCTCGTCCCCCCCTCGTCCCAGTTGCTGCAGCTTTGGGTGCCTTCTCGGGGCTCAGGATCCCTTTCGCAGGCGCATGGGGCTCCGCGTTCTTTCCGGGTCGGTCTCTCCACTGGCACTGAAACCCCGAACCGGCTGGTGGCCTCCAGCTTCCGTGACGTTCCGCAGGTACCCAGTGCCAGGCGCCGAAGAGGTGAGCCCGTTTTGGTGGTCCCATGACATCCCATCCCTTCTTTTCGTGCCATTCCTGCCACCCTCTGGCAGCGCAGCCTCCCGCGGGATAGCCGTTAGCTCACTCCTGCTGTCCTGCAAGGACAGAGCTCCCGTGGAACCCGGAGCTTTGGACCACCTGCAGCCTCCACGGTGTTTGTGTTGTAGTCTCGTTCCAGCTCCGCTCAGAGCCCGTAGCTCCGTAGGATGCACGCTGCGTTTCTCCTGCTGCCAGCTCGGGGGTCCCGCCTGCCCCACGGGATTACCTCCCCCCCAGCCTAGCCGGCCGAGGCAGCTGCTTTAAGTGTGGGTCTGTGCCAAGGCTTTTGGCTCTGCCTGATGCCTTTATTAGACGGAAAGGCCTCAGAATGGCGGTAGCAAAGCTTGTTTGGCCACAGAAGACTCGTGGCCTGTCAGAGAGGATTCCATTTATCAGATCCCTGGAGGTGACTTAGTGGGTCGAGCCGTACTCAGGTATGTCTGGGCCCTGCACCGCCGCTGGCACCTCGCAGAACCACCCTGCACCAACCGCCTTGCCTTCAGCACCGTCGTCAGCCGGTCATTTCAGCAGCACGGGGAGCGGGAGTTCCATCTGCAGGCGTTCGGCCGTGCGGCTGGAGCGCCAGGGTGGATGCCAGGACACCGTGTGCATTAAGGGACCCTGCGGGCTGCTGTCGGGACCTCCTGACGCTCAGCGGTCACGGGATGGGAAAACGCTGTGAGCATCGGTGTCCTGGCAAGGGGAAGGTTTGCACTCCTTGCTGTGGAATGGACATGAAACTGCAACTCCCAACTTCCCAGAGCTGCTGCCGGGGTGTTTTCCCGCCAGCGGCATCTCTTGCCCACAGGCATTTTGCAGACTCTCGCTGGTGTTTCTGGGGGCTGTGAAGGGGTGAGGGAAGAGAGTAAGTACTCTTGGAAACCACCGTATGTGGCAGTGGAAGAGGAGGTGGGTTCTTGGTGTCCCTCGCTGTGACAGCGGGCCAGGCGGGTGGCACAGGCGATGCGCTGCCGGACCGCCGGGCGCTCTGACGGGGCTGGAGCACGTTGCCGTGGGGATGGGGTCACGCAGCCGCTGCAGTTCAGCCGCTGAGGAGGTTCAGTGTGGCTGGGTATAACGTCCGAGACAGTTTGGCCTAGGAGACTGTTCCACGTAGGAAGACGGGATTATGGAGCTGCGTAGGACCCCCTGACACATCCAGCCTGGTTCCCTCTGCCAGGGACACTGCACACAAGCCTAGTTACGTTCCTCACTCCTGAGACACTTCAGATCTGGCTGCTTTCTCCTTTTCCTGTTTGCTAGGCTCCATGAGGCTGTGAGCTGCTGGGGGCCTCCCTGCAGCTCTGCCCCTCAGCCCCGCGTTTCGTCTATTCCAGGTTAAATTCACCCGCCTTGACCCTCCTCAAATCGCAGGAGACCAGAACTGTTCACAGGGCTGACCAGTATCACCAGCGCTTGAGCGCCACTAATACCTTGGAGCTCTACTGGAAACGCTGTGATGCGCCTCGGGATCACTTTTCTTTATGGCGCCGCCGCGCTTCCCCAGCGCACGGTCCTTCTGTGGCTGACACAAGCATTTCTGCTTTCATTTGCCACCACGGGGGGCTTCCCATGCTGCAGCAGGAATGGCGGGTGCAGGCCGAGGGACACGGTCCAATGCGCAGCGACGCTGTATTTCATCCCATTTCCTCCTTACATTCCCTGTGCCTTCCTCCACCATATATTGCCAGTGCTGCCCAAGTTCGTCCGCACAGCGTTGGGCTGGGTGTTTCTCCCTCAGAGCGTTGGGCAGGGTGTTTCTCCCTCTCAGCTGTGGGCAGGGTCTTTCTCCCTCACAGCGCTGGGCAGGGTGTTTCTCCCTCTCAGCTGTGGGCAGGGTGTTTCTCCCTCTCAGCTGTGGGCAGGGTGTTTCTCCCTCTCAGCTGTGGGCAGGGTGTTTCTTCCTCACAGCGCTGGGCAGGGTGTTTCTCCCTCACAGCTGTGGGCAGGGTGTTTCTCCCTCTCAGCTGTGGGCAGGGTGTTTCTCCCTCTCAGCTGTGGGCAGGGTGTTTCTCCCTCTCAGCTGTGGGCAGGGTGTTTCTTCCTCTCAGCTGTGGGCAGGGTGTTTCTCCCTCTCAGCTGTGGGCAGGGTGTTTCTCCCTCACAGCGCTGGGCAGGGTGTTTCTCCCTCTCAGCTGTGGGCAGGGTGTTTCTCCCTCTCAGCTGTGGGCAGGGTGTTTCTCCCTCACAGCTGTGGGCAGGGTGTTTCTCCCTCACAGCGCTGGGCAGGGTGTTTCTTCCTCTCAGCTGTGGGCAGGGTGTTTCTCCCTCACAGCTGTGGGCAGGGTGTTTCTCCCTCACAGCTCTGGGCAGGGTGTTTCTCCCTCTCAGCTGTGGGCAGGGTGTTTCTCCCTCACAGCTGTGGGCAGGGTGTTTCTCCCTCTCAGCTGTGGGCAGGGTGTTTCTCCCTCACAGCGCTGGGCAGGGTGTTTCTCCCTCACAGCGCTGGGCAGGGTGTTTCTTCCTCTCAGCTGTGGGCAGGGTGTTTCTCCCTCACAGCGCTGGGCAGGGTGTTTCTCCCTCTCAGCTGTGGGCAGGGTGTTTCTCCCTCACAGCTGTGGGCAGGGTGTTTCTCCCTCTCAGCTGTGGGCAGGGTCTTTCTCCCTCTCAGCTGTGGGCAGGGTCTTTCTCCCTCACAGCTGTGGGCAGGGTGTTTCTCCCTCTCAGCTGTGGGCAGGGTGTTTCTCCCTCACAGCTGTGGGCAGGGTGTTTCTCCCTCTCAGCTGTGGGCAGGGTGTTTCTCCCTCACAGCGCTGGGCAGGGTGTTTCTCCCTCACAGCTGTGGGCAGGGTCTTTCTCCCTCACAGCGCTGGGCAGGGTGTTTCTCCCTCTCAGCTGTGGGCAGGGTCTTTCTCCCTCACAGCTGTGGGCAGGGTGTTTCTCCCTCACAGCGCTGGGCAGGGTGTTTCTCCCTCACAGCTGTGGGCAGGGTGTTTCTCCCTCTCAGCTGTGGGCAGGGTCTTTCTCCCTCTCAGCTGTGGGCAGGGTGTTTCTCCCTCACAGCTGTGGGCAGGGTGTTTCTCCCTCTCAGCTGTGGGCAGGGTGTTTCTCCCTCACAGCTGTGGGCAGGGTGTTTCTCCCTCTCAGCTGTGGGCAGGGTGTTTCTCCCTCACAGCGCTGGGCAGGGTGTTTCTTCCTCTCAGCTGTGGGCAGGGTGTTTCTCCCTCACAGCTGTGGGCAGGGTGTTTCTCCCTCACAGCTCTGGGCAGGGTGTTTCTCCCTCTCAGCTGTGGGCAGGGTGTTTCTCCCTCACAGCGCTGGTCAGGGTGTTTCTCCCTCTCAGCTTTGGGCTGGGTGTTTCTCCCTCATAGCGTTTGGGCAGGGTGTTTCTCCCTCTGTCTCTCCTGTGCTGGAGCTATTCCTGCGAACACCTGAATACACCCAGCATCAGGAACGGGCCATGAGGTACTTCCTGCTTCCCACGCTTTGCCCACGCTGGTTCTGCGCCACGTGCTGCTCTGGCTCTAGTCCCCCGTTCCCAGCCTTCCGTGGCTTCCTTGGTGCGGAACGCTTCGCCCAGGCGAGGGCGGTTGGCCCTACAGCACGTCTTCTGTCTGTGGTGCAGTTTAACGAGGAGGCGGACGCGGGGAAGCCCCGGTGCCGTGCCGCGGCAAGGCTTAGTGCTGGTGGTAACCCCGTTCTGTGCAGCAGGCCGCACCCACCCGTTTGCCAAACCTTCGGCTCTGCCCCTTGTCCTCAGCTCACTGGGACCCTCTTTCAGTCTCTCAGGCATCTTCATCCCCAGCTGGGACCCTCGATCTCTGGGGCTTTGTGACCCCACTCTTGAGTTGTGCCATGGTTTTGACCTCAGCCACAGACCGTGCGGGGAAACACAACTGCCCTGAGATCGCGCCTCTCCTCGCCCCAGGCCCTGGCTGCTCAGCACCTCTGCTCCCCAGCACCTCTGCTCCCCAGCACCCCTGCTCCCCAGCACCTCTGCCCCTCAGCACCCCTGCTCCTCAGCACCTCTGGTCCCTAGCACCTCTGCCCCATAGCACCCCTGCTCCCCAGCACCTCTGTCCCATAGCACCCCTGCCCCTCAGCACCTCTGCCCCTCAGCACCTCTGCTTCCTAGCACCTCTGTCCCATAGCACCCCTGCTCCCCAGCACCTCTGCCTCATAGCACCTCTGCCCCTCAGCACCTCTGTCCAGCATCCTGTTTTCCTTCGCTCTGACTCATGACAGTTTTCCCAGGCACCGTGACTGTGATTCACTGTTCTGTTTCTTCAGCATCCTTGCCTGCTTGCTCGGATGCAAGGATCTTGGCAGGGATCTTGACACTGATCTCAGCAGGGATCTCGGCAGGGATCTCAGCAGAGATCTCAACACTGATCTCAGCAGGGATCTCGGCAGGGATCTTGGCAGGGGTCACTCCGACTCCATAGCTGTGTCTCGGCTTTTCTTCGCTGAACCTGCTGAATGGAACTTGGAGACAGCAAAGTCCTGCTCCTTCCATGGCACGCTTCTCTCTTAGGATCAGCTCCGGTTCTTCTCCCCGGCCCCAAATTCCCGGGAGGACCTTTTGTCTAGCTGTCCTCTCCTTCCCACCCTCTGCTTTGCTCCCCTTTACACGAACACTCAGCCAGCTCCTGCTGCCGGTCACTGACCACCATGTGGGTTCTCTGCAGGGACCCCATGCCGTGACAGCTGTCCCGTTCGGGCACGGCTTGGCTGCTGTCCGCCCCTTTCTCCATCCTAGCCCACCAGAGGTGAGGAACACCTGGACCTGCTGCTCACTCCTGAGAAGGCAGTGGTTAGGGATGTGGCGGTGGCAGCCTGGCATGTCGCCGCTGGGAAATACTGAAGTTCCAGGTCTTGGAGTGCAGACCCTGGACTGCAAGAGAGAGTTTCCCTCTGCTTCCCTTCTCTTTCATGATTCCCAGATTTTTCCTTTCCTATGCCCTTTTTAATAGAATTCCCCCCAAACCTACTTGGTCCCGAAAGGCAAGCTTCCTTAGGCTCCAGAACATGCACCCTCGTCCCGTCCGGTGCCGGTGTCCCCCATATCTGTGGGATCAGTGAGCACGTCCAAGAGGAGCAGCCAGCAACAGACGGGATCGAGCTGGGGCTTGAGCCAGGGATTACTCGGGAAAACTCGGCCCTTACAGCTGCACGGTACCCAAGAGGCTGCGGCTGAGGGTGCTGGGGGAACGGGCTGATGTTCGGGCCAGGCGGGTTCCCGGTGGCCAGGGAAGGCAACTGCTGCACCGTCTCACGGAAAGAACAATCCAGGGAGCTGCAGCCAATCGGCCTCACTTTGGTCCCTGGGAATATCATGGAGCAACGTTCCTGGACACGTGGAGCAGCAGAAGGGAATAGGGAAGAGTGAGTGTGGATTTTCCAAGGGTGGATTGGGCCTGACCGACCCGACTGCCTCTGACAAACTGAGTGGGCCGTGAGCAGGAGGCGGCACTGGATGTGCAGAGTCCAGCACCGTCTCCCGTAACAGTCTTGTGTCCGAGCTGGGCCATTTTGGTCTGGGTGGGCGGACAGCCACACGGCTGGATGGTCAGGCTTAGAGGGTAACAGCACACTCCTGGGAAACAAGAACTGCAGGTATCTCTGCCCACCGTTAGCGATGGTCCGGGGGAGGCAGTGGGGTCCTTCCTTCTGAAATGTGCAGCTGCCACCACATCGTGGGGCAGGGGGGTGCAGGCCACGTGCTTGTGGTCCAGCTGCATTCGGGGGGAGCTGGACAGGCGGGAGGAATGTGCCGGCAGGAACGTCACAGAATTCAGCGAGGTCAGCGGCGAAGTTCTTCCTTGGGGAGGCGGGAGCAGGCAGCTGCCGAGGCTGCCCGGCGGGGAGCTGCGCCACCGGAGAGGCCCTGGGGACCCCGGCGGACAGAGAGCTGAGCAGGGGCAAGAAGGAGCCTGGTAGCGAATGTGACTGACCGCCTCCTGGGCTGCGAGGAGAGACAAGGGGCTTGATTGCCCCTTTGCACGGCACTCGGGAGCTCACAGCCGCAGCACCCTGGCCAGGTTTGGGGCCCCCAGTTCAAGAGAAGCACTGGCAAACTGGAGCGAGCCAGCGGAGGTTCGTCAGGTTGGTCAGGAGGCTGGATCAGCACCAGGAGGGGCTGTGAGGCCTCGCTCAGGCGGAAGGAAGGATGGCTCCGAGGGGGCCTGACAGCAGCTTGCCAGCTCCCAAGGGAGGATGGAGCCAGCTTCCCAGTGGAGCAGAGCCAGAGCGCGAGAGCCAGTGGCCGTAAGCTGTGACAAGAGGGGAGCCGGCTGTGTGTAAGGAGACACTTCCCCAACAGGACAGGCAAGTGTTGAAATTGGGAGAGGCTGTGGGATCTCCACCCTTGGAAGTTTCCAGATGCTGGCATCACCTCATCCTTGGCCCTGCGTTGAGCAGAGTTTGGGCTGCCCACCCTCTGCCGTGCCGGTGCCGGTGGGCAGCTGCTGTTCCACACAGCATCTCCAGCATGTCTCCAGGAACGTGGTTTCGTGCGGCATCTGGCGCCCTGCTCTAGAGCCGCTGCTTTCCCACGCTGACCGGCTGCCTGGTCACCACTCCAGCCGCTGTACGCCTTGGGGGTGGGGCGGTGTCCAGCGCTGCCGGGCCGCTGAACAGCAGGGAGCTGCTGAATTGCTTTGGCTGGAGCTCTGAGAGTAGCTCCTGAGGCCTCCGCGTGATCCTGGTTGATAGAGGTGACCTCCAGCCTTCTCCAACGCGCTCAAACCCTGTGACACACACAGTGTAGCGTTTGGCTCGGACCCGCGGCGCTGCTGTCAGCCCACATTGGCTGGGGCTCCTGACGGGCTGCCCTGGGCGGCCGGTGAACGCTGGCGCTGCTGACGCTGTAGGGCTGCAGGGTCGTCGTGCTTCTGGAGGGCTGCACGTGGCCATGAACTTCCGCGAGGCAGAGCCTGCAGCGGCGTTGGCCACGGGGTCACTGTGGCACCGTCCCCACAGCAGCCGGTCAGAACGCCCCAGCGCACTGCTGGGAATGGGGACTCGCGGGGTGGCTCAAGCGTGTGTCAGCCCTCAGCTCGCCAGCACACCCCATCCTGCAGTTCTGTGACCCTTCTCTGGCACCACGGGGACGCCGCGGTCCATGAGCCACGGGCAGGTGCTTCTCAGCGGCGAAGGCCGGTAACTCCGGCCGCCGGCACGGGCACCACGGTGGAACGACTCTCAGCGCGTGGGTTGTGGGCGTCTGCTGGAGGTGGCAGGGAATGGGCTCAGGATCTGGTGGAGCGTGTCAGACGTGGGCAGTGGGAAGGCTTGGCTTTTGTTCCCGCTCTCGGCAATGGAACAGGCCACCCTCGTTCGGACCAAGCTGCCAAATCTGCCTGTGGTGTCTGATGTTTGTTTTCTTACAGCAAGGTGCTGAAACTGTTCTGTTTGTCCTGCGTGAAGAACGCAGCTCCAGCAGTTGTTTCCTACCTGGAATGGGTCAAATTCTGTTTATTAATTTTTCTGGGACCTGGAAACAACCACCAGTCGGAAGGACACGCGGTTCCGTGTCGGGTGTCTCCCTGTCCTTAGTTCCAGCTGAATCTGTTCCGCAGGTGGGAGCGCGGGGCTGTCTGCTGCAGACAGTGTCAGGAAAGAGGCACCGCCCTTCTCGGGCGTGGGAAGGCCCCGTGGGTGCAGGTCCCCAAAATCCCGGGGCACCTTTCCGTACCCCGCCACGGCTTTGAGGGCAGGACACCGGGCACAGACACCACAGGAGACTCCTGGGTTGGGTTGGTGCCAGTCTCTTGGCAGAGGCGATCAACAGGCCAGCGGGTGAAGGTGCTGGGAGAAGGGAGAAGGGGAGAAGGGGTTGGGGAGGGGGAGGGGAAGGGCAGCCCTGGCCCCAGCAGCCGTGAGACGGCAGAGGTGTCAGTCTGAGAAGCGAGCTGGACCCAGGCTCCAGCAGAGCAGGTTTTGGCTTGTTCAGGGATCTGTCCGGACGTATCCTGTGGGACCGTGGGGATCCCTGGAGGACAGAGGCGTTCGGGGAAGCTGGCTGAACTTATGGACAGCCTCTGCAAAGCCAAGGAGAATGATGGGAGGCTGAGCAGGCCTGCCAGGAGGCCAGCAGGGTCAAGCGCGGAATTCCTGGCTGGCCTCAAAGGCAGAGGGAGGGCACGGAGGTGTAAGCCAGGATGGTCAACCCAGCAGGCAGGCGGGAAAATTAGGGAAGTGAGAGTTCAGCAGGAGTCGAACCTTGAAACAGAGGTGACGGGCAACAAGACATCCTTGTGCAGGCGGAAGGAAGGCTAAGGAAAAGCCGGGTCTGGGTCTGGTTTCACACACCCCCTCAAAACCTCCACAGATGTGGCGCTGCTGGCGGGTGCCCTTTGTCGTCCCCTGGAATGGGGGAAGGGCAGAATGGGGAAGTCAGGTCCTGAAATGCTCCAAGTACGCAGCTGTAGCGAGAGCCTCTGCTGGAGAGGAGACTTGCAGGGACTGTTCGTGAGGGCAGACCACGTAGGAAGAAGGAATCGGGTCCTTACCACCCGGCTCACGGGGGTTCCTGACAATTGGATGAGGTGCTGTTGGCTGGAGCCAGAGCTCCTTGGAGTGTAAGGCCACCTTGATCTTTGGAGTGAGATGTGCCAGAAACAGGGGATTCACTGGGGTGTGATGCTGCTGGGGTTCCCCTTTAATTTACCCCTCACTCGTGATGGGAAATCGGAAAGAGTATGAAATTGGAGCATTACCGTGGCCCGTAGTCCACAAGAACATTCCAGCAGCAGGGTGAGAGAGCAGAAGTCTGTAAGAGCAGCCAGGATCGGTCTGAACGGCCCTTTGGTGCAGCCCAGGATCCCATCTTCGCTGTGACCATGGCACGTACCTGGAGACGCGGGCAAGGATGGTTCTCCCACCCCTGCTCCCCGCCAGCAGGTCAGGGACCTACGTGCAGCGTTGTCGTTGTTGGCTGATTTCCGCTGTGTCCGAGGGGTGGAGCAGGAAACACCCTCCACTCCCTGCGGGAAGAGATGCCCAGGTGGGAGGTGGGAAGATCTCTGGCAGGTTACTGCCCTTTCCGAAGGCTTGCTGGAGATGTGGATCCTGGGTGCACACCCCGCGAAGCAGCTGGGAGGGTTGTGGCACAGGCTCTCTCTTGGGGGCCTTGTGGGCCAGCTCCCTGCTTCGTCGCATCCCCAGGAGCTTGGAGATGTGCTGGAGCCCCGGGCTCCGAGCTGTGCTCTGGGTCCAGAGCTTCTGCCTGCGGTGCAGCATGCTCAGCTGCCTCCATGCGGAAGGAGCTGAAGAATCTCTCCTGTGCCAGCAGGATCAAAGCACTGGGGTGTTGTGTTGGGCCCGCAGGCGTGCATTCCCTGCGGGGGCAGTACTGCTGGCTGTGTTCTCAGCTGTCCCGCAGCTCCCGGGTGTTCCCGGGGCAACACTTGCTCGTCGTGCTTCACCCTTACACGTGGTTGTGTCCTTTCCTCGCTCTGCTGGTACGAGGACTTGGTGAAGGGGTATGAGCACTTAAAACCAGAGTGGTTCAGGAAAAGCTGGAGAGAGTTTTTGGCTCCGTGGTTTCTGCTCCTCCGTAGTGTCAGCCCGGCAGGAACTAGCGCAGGTGGTGTAGCAGCTCCCAACACGGAAATGAGGTTGAAGGAGACAGTTATTTGCTGGTGGTGTCAGTGTGATGCAGAAGGGAGGAGCTGCTGCTCCTCAGGCTGGAAAAGCAGCGTTAGAAAGGGATGACAGACCCTGCAAGCCGTACGGAGAAGGTGCGTAGGGCGCTCCCGCCCACGGCTGCTCCGGCCATGCACAACCACGCGTCAAGCGACGCAGGTTCGGCCTGAGCAAAGGGGGCACTTGGCACGCTGCCGGCGGAGGCTGTGGGACAAGGCTCAGGCTGGGCTGGGGGCTGCCGGGCAGCAGCTTTCCCATGCTGTCAGCACCATGCGGGCCTGTTGGGAGGAGCTCGTGCTGACGCCCTGCAGACAGTGGGCTGTGCTGGCCTGGGGTCCCTCACACAGGAGCTCGTGCCTCGCACCAGATTACAACCATCGGCGTGTGATTGTGAAGCAGAACGGGAGTACCAGGTACCCTTTCCTTCCCACGGAACACAAGCATTCCAACGGGTAAATATTTCCGTTATGTAGGTGACAGCGAGAGTGGGCATCGCAGAAACAGCCAGGCCAGGCCAGTGGATGGATGGTCGTCACAGTTCCTGCCTTCCACAGTTTGCCCGCCTGGGTTCTTCCCGATTACGAACCCCCCTTCCCTGTAAGGGTGTACTGGCCCGGTTCTAAGCTCAGGTCATTGGGTCTCCTCCCAGCCTACATCACACCACCCGTCATACCTTCCTGGAGCGGGGCTGATACAGGGGCTGTGGCCAGGACCGATGGGCTTTAGCGGATGCACTGAAGTGCCCATGGAAGTTGTCAGGGCTGTGACAGCTCAGACGGGTCGCGTGACGGATGGAGGGGAAGGTCTGTTCCGCCTCAGCCATGATGAGGTCTGGTCCAGGGTTGACTTCCAGCCCCTGCCATTCCGTGAATCTGTGTGAATCTGTCACTGCCTGACTGGCAGCTTTTCCGTACGGCAGGGACGCCTTGGCTTTAGAAAATCAGCATGCACCCGCTGTTCGCAGCCTGCAGGCACCCGGCACTCCCGTAGCTGGAACAGGATGGCTTTGCCGTGGTTCGCTGTGCCGGGAGCAGGCTCACAGGCTGCTTGCAGCCACATCTCACCGGGAACAAAGCAGCAGGGATTGTGGCCTGGGGGATCCAGCTCGCGTCTTCCCAAGCTCACTGGCTCCAGCTCTGGGCTCCAGCTCATGCTGCGAGGACTTGGCCAGCCACAAGGAGTTGCCCTGCTGGCCAGGAGCTGCTGGCTCAGGGATAAGCACGGCTGTCCGGGGGCTGGGGAGGTGGCCGTGTCCGGGGGCTCGGGAGGTGGCCGTGTCACTGCCCTGGAGCACAGCCGACTCTTGCTCCCAGTGCTTGGCTATTCCTTGCTTCCTTCTCAGATCCGGGAGCTGGTTCCTGAGTCCCAGGCCTACATGGATCTCCTGGCCTTTGAACGCAAACTAGACCAGACCATTATGCGGAAGCGTGTGGACATCCAGGAAGCGCTGAAGAGGCCCATGAAGGTACGTCACGAAAAGTCTCTAGATTGAGTTGGGGGGATTAATCCTGGGGTTAAACGGTGGAATGGGCTCTCCAGTCAAAGCCCTGTTAACCAGGATGTTTTCAAACGGGTCAGAAAAAGCTCCTAAGAATAAGCAGCTAGGGAGCAGCATGTGTGGAGAAGGGGTGGAAAAAATTCTGTGGATCTTGGCAGCTCCAGCTTCTGGAAGCCTTTAACAAGGGGAGTAACAACTTCGGGGTAGATAAACACTGGTTTTGGAACTTCGAACTCGAATGATTAAAAACGACAGTAAGAGGTTCGGGTGGTGCTGATGTACTGAATGTCCTGTTGGAATTCAGTCAAAAGCTAAACCTGTGGGGTAACGGAACATGTCATGGGAATAATTATAGAAAAGTTGTTAAAGATCCCTCAGAAGTGTAGACATTTCCAGAGTCTCTCAAAGGATGGTGTATGGAAGGAGAGACGGGTGGCATGGCCTGCGATTCCCAGGAGAGCAGATCCAGCACTTCACTGTCCATCACAGCCTGCTGCAGTGGTCTTTTCCTGATTTTTCTGAGTCTGTGCAACTGAATCATGGAAAAGTTTAGTAGGAGGAAACTCTGGGAGTCACCCAGCGCACCTCCTGCTTGGAACAGGGTTGTCAAAGCCTCGTTGGGTTCTGGAAGTCTCAAAGGGGGATGGTTCCACGGCCTCCTCAGGCGACCTGTTCAGTGTTGGCATTGCGGGGAGTTTCTGACTGCACCGAGTGTTCACATCGTTAACCCCGTCCTGCGCAGAGCGTTGTAGCTCTGCCGGGGAGTCAAGCCGTTACTCTGTCTGTGCCAGGGCAGTGGGCATCAGCCCAGCCAGGATCAGGGCTCCGTCCTGTTTGTCACTCTGCAGGTCTCTGGTGAGACGCAGAGGGTTGTACCTTGGAGTCTTTTCCAGTTGATACATGTAAGAGGAAAAAAAATGGAAAAAAATTAGCTCCATGAAGAAACCTATTTCATGGACGCGAGCTGCAGTGCGGGTGGCCAAAGCACGCTGCAGTCAGTGCTGTGTGCGGCCGGTTGGCCTCTCAGAGGGGATGGTTCGTCAGTGCTGCTTGCTGTGGGTAGAACCACTGTTGGGAACCCGCTGGAGTTTGGCCACGTTGAAGGCTCAGACTGCCAAAACGGAGCGAAGCGTAGGTCAGTTTGGGTTGTTGTGATGCGTTCTGACATTATTGGCGTTGGGGCTTTGGTAATGGCAGTAACAGTTGCCTCTGCGGTTCCAGCTCTTACCCAACTGCTCGTAACTCTGAACTGTTCTTCCTAGGGCAGTGGTTCCCAGCCTGGGCCTGTAATCCTGGGAAACATGTACATTGGGCTGAGTTGGTGCTGATCTGTAGGGGTGTCGGAGTGCCCAGATCACCGGCCGCAGTCATCACGCTGGTCGCAGTGAGTGAGCTGTAGCAGAAACGGGCTTTGGGACGGCAGGGCCGTGGCCTGGCGCTGCCCAGACTGGTTTCCTCTGCCTGGAGACTCATTACTCTGGAGGGGTTGCAGGGGAAAGCACCCGACTGGGGACAGCGCGTGACATGTGGCCTCCAGGTCCCGTGTGGCTCTGGGAACGGCCGGCAGCTGCGGGGCTGCTCAGAAGGGGAGGACAGCCTGGTCGTGAGGCAGGTGGAGGGGGCAGCATCCCCCGTCAGCTGCCCCCCAGCCACCGGCCTTGCCAGTCTGGATCTCACCACGTCTTCTTCTGCCTGTTGGGTGTCGGGTGCCTGCTCCTCCCCGGCCAGCCCTGCGATCCTGTTCCCCATCTGCCGCCGGAGCCTGGGCGTTGCTCAGCCTCAGGGCAGCATTGCCTGGATGCCGCTTGCCTGAGCATCCGTGCTTTGAGGCATGGAAGAGCCACCTGCTCAGAATTCCAGAAAGGCCTTTCCAGGAGGGAGGCAGGCGGACAGGGCTGTTGGCTGCCACGCGGCTGGAGGTGCGCATGGAGCACAGAGCAAGCTCCGCAGCCTAAAGGGAAGGGGAACCACGCGGCTCCACTCCAGATGAGCAGGTGCCAGTAGAGGAGCACGTTACGGGAAGCTGGGCAGGCAGGGCCAGGGTGGGCCTTGAGAGGGGGATTTCTTCGGCCAAGTGTAGACACCCCCTTTGTGTTTATTTGAGGGTGGGCTCTGGTCCCTTCATAGCTGAGAAGTGTGGTCATTGTAGGCAGGGGCGTTCCGGGCACAGCAATTCCCACACGGAAGTAGACATTTCCAAGAACAGGGATAACTCATGCCCTGGAAAGTGCCTGCTTCTCTGCATTGGCTAAACCCAGGGTAACCCCCCAGTTGTGGATGTAAACGGGATTTTACAGCTGTGATTATTTTCATCCCAGGGCTGAAATCGGGGCAGCCCATGGTCCATCCACAAACAAGGCTCCTGCTCCAAGCCCGGGCACCGCCGGCAGTAGGTTGGCCCCACCCAATCCAGAGACTGCTATCCAGGGGCTGTCACTCTTTCCCAGCGGGCTGGTGTGGAGCCCTGAGTTGACCTGACCTGTGTGGAGTCGCAGCACCTCAAACTAAGCAATCTGCTCCCAGCTTCTCCATGTTTAGGTTCAAAACAGAGTAGTGGTGTCCGGAGGCTGCACTCCCAGGTTTTGTAAATGGAGATTTCATCCAGCTTCACAGAGTGTTGGGGGTTGGAAGGGACCCCCAGAGATCATCCAGCCCAACCCCCTGCCAGAGCAGGACCCCCCAGAGCAGATCACACAGGAACAAGTCCAGGGGCTTTGGAAAGGCTCCAGGGAAGGAGACTCCCCCTCTCTGGGCAGCCTGTCACAAGGCTGTGTCACCCTCACAGGGCAGAAGGGTTTCCTCACGTTGAGGCTGAACCTTCTGTTTGCCAGTTGGTGGCCACTGCCCCTTGTCCTGTCCCTGGACACCCCTGAGCAGAGCCTGGCCCCATCCTCCTGAAACCCCCCTTTAGATATTGATCAGCATTGATCAGACCCCCCTCAGCCCCCTCTTCTCCCAGCTGAACAGCCCCAGCTCTCTCAGCTTTCCCTCACATGGAAGGTGCTCCAGGCCCTTCCCCATCTCAGTGGCCCTGCGCTGGGCCCTCTCCAGCAGCTCGTCCTTCTGGAGCTGAGGAGCCCCGAGCTGGACACAGCACTCCAGGGGAGGCCTCCCCAGCGCAGAGCAGAGGGGGAGGAGAACTTCCCTCGACCTGCTGGCCACGCTCTCCTTAACGCACCCCAGGGTGCCACTGGCCTTCTTGGCCCGAGGGCACACCGCTGGCTCGTGGCCACCCTCTTCTCCACCGGGACTCCAAGGTCCTTTTCCCCAGAGCTGCCCTCCAGCAGATCAGCCCCAGCCTGTGCTGATCCAGGGGGCTGTTCCTCCCCAGATGCAGCACTTCACACTTGCCCTTATTGAACTGCATCCGATGTCCCCCCCCAGCTCTCCGGCCTGGCCAGGGCATGCTGGACGGCAGCACGGCCTTCTGGCGTGGCAGCCACTCCTCCCAGTTTGGTGTGGTCAGCAAACCTGCTGAGAGGACATTCCATCCCTTCCTCCAGGTCATTGATGAATGTATTGAATAGTGCTGGACCCAGCACTGACCCCTGGGGGACACCACTGGCCACAGGCCCCCAACCAGACTCTGCCCCACTGACCACAACCCTCTGAGCTCTTTCCTCCAGCCAGTTCCCAACCCACCCCACCGCCCAACGGTCCAGCCCGCACTCCCTAAGCTGGGCTGTGAGGATGCCATGGGAGACCGTGTCAAAAGCTCTGCTGAAGTCGAGGTAGACCACACCCACTGCCTTCCCCTCATCCATCCATCTGGTGATGCCATCATAAAAAGCTGTCAGCTTGGTCAAGCATGACTTGCCCTTGTTGAATCCATGCTGACTACTCGTGATTAGCTTCCTTTCCTCAACGTGCTTTGAGATGGCACCAAGAACAAGTTGTTCCATCATCTCCCAGGGGTGGAGCTGAGGCTGACCGGTCTACAGTTGCCTGGGTCCTCCTTCTTGCCCTTTTTGAAGTCTGGAGTGACCCTGGCTTTCCTCCAGTCCTCAGGCACCTCTCCTGTTCTCCAGGACTTTTCAGAGATTATGGAGAGTGGCCGAGCAATGACTTCTGCCAGCTCCCTCAGCACTCGTGGGTGCATCCCCTCAGGGCCCATGGATCTGTGGATGTTCAGTGTGCTTGATTGATCTCTAACCCAATTCTCTTCAAGTGAAGCAAAACCTTCCTTCCTTATGGCTTCCTCTGTGGTGTTCAAGCTCAGGGACTCCTGAGGGCTGGACCGAGGCAAAGGTGGCATTCAGTAACTCTGCCTTCTCCGTATCCTCAGTCACCAGGGCACCCGCTTCATTCAGCAGAGGGCCCACATGTCCTCTGGTCTTCTTTTTGCCTCCAATGTACCTGAAAAAGCCTTTCTTGTTGTCCTTGACCTCCCTTGCCAGGTTCAGTTCTAAGGAGGCCTTTGCTTTCCTTATCGCATCCCTACATCCTCTGACCACATCCTTGTATTCCTCCCAGGCGGGCAGCCCCTTTCCCCATGCAGGTTTTGAGGGCAGCGAGGAATTGCTGGCGGGTTGCTGGCAGAAGGGAGTTGGCACTCCTGTCTGGACACGGCGGTTTCCGCGGGGCCCTTTGCCCTCTCGGGCAGGACGGGATGTGCCGCGTCAGTTTGTGCCCGCAGCACTCATACTGCAGCTCTGCAGCTCAGGTGTGCTAAGAGACTCCTGTCTTATCCGTGAAGTGCGTTCTACACCCCGGCCAGCCGAGGGACATTCCTGGGGCAGAGGAACACGTCGGTTGTGTCACACTGAACCCAGCTGTCACTGAGCTCTGGGAATGAATCCACACTCAAGTCAGTCTAAGTGCAGTAGGTGGCGTTTTCCCCAGCTTGAGCAAAGGATTTGGTTCATTCTCGGGGGTGTTTTGGAGAAAGAGGGGGTTGTAGCTGGGGGCAGTGGCAGCTCTGTCACTCTTCAGTGGCCGTGGAGACCCCTCTGCACACGGGCAGTTGCTTCGTTCTCCGTGACTGTCACGTTGGGCTCGGTGCTGGATCAGTGGGAGGAATTCCTGCGATGAAATAGCTGCCAGTTGGTTTACAACGTCATTCAAGGTGAGGTTTGTGGGTTTGGCACAACAGTCGGTACATGGCGACAGGGAGAAGGTCCGAGTGGGTCCTTGACGGAATTCGGGTAGCGGCAGGGAAGCTGTTGGGTTGCGGCAGAGACGTCTCCACGTCGAGGGGGGGAGCAAAGATTTCATTTTTGAACTTGTATCTTCGCGGGTTCTCAACAGCACAACAGGACCCAGAAACCTGGGCTGACCATGGCGGCCACCTCAGTGACCACAGGGCCCGGTCACTGCACGTCCTTAGCGTGGGAGAGACCTTTAAACCTCTCCAGTCCCACCGTTACCCAGCACGGCCCAGCCCCCACTAACCCACGTCCCCGAGCACCTCATCCACACGGCTCCTACATCCCCCCCCACAGGATGGTGACTCCCCCTCTCCCTGGGCAGCCCGTTCCCATGGTTACAGCCTGTGCCACGCAGGGAGGGGAACTGGACAATAAAGTCCCTTTTGGCTTGGAAAGCTGCGAGTTCCCTGTCAGCCTTGTGACCAAGCTCTGGGGCGGCCGCGGCTTGCTGGGCTCCGTGCAGCACTCGCCGCATCCTTCCCTTGGAAAAGCGGGACTTGGCGGCCTTGGGACGTGGCTTTGTGGCTTCTGCTTTTCGCGCTGTGGGATGCGGAGAGCACGGACACCTCATCTCCTTTAGGTCAGCCCGTGTTTTAAACGTCTCTGAGGTTCTGTAAAGGTCCCTTTTCCCAGGGGGGAACCCCAGTCCTCCCCGTGCAGACCAGGGCGCCCGGGCTCTTCCGCCCTCAGCGTACAGCCCCGTGCCCCGGGAGGATACCGTGCGCAGTGACCGAACAAGCTGCTGTCGCTGACGTGACGGACTGTTGTGCAGCGCAGTCTCTGTTTTCATCCCCCGAAACATCCCTGTGACCTTTTGGGGGGTTTTTGTTGTTGAAGTTGTTACAGAACTGGCTGCGAGTGGTGTCCGCGTGGTCAGTGTTGGAATCAGTCTGTCTTGGGTGGTTCCTGCCGGTGCTCACAGCACTTGCCTGTGCTCCCACATTTCCCCGCCTTGGTGGGGCCGTTTCCAAGCCCTTGTCCCTCTTCCATTGTCGTGAGTTACCTGGCTGATGCTTCTTCTGCACCCTGACACGTCTCTCAGCCGCTGCTCTGGGGCAGCGACACCTCCGCACTCCAGCTCTGACACAGCCCCTCGGCTCCCGTTGGTTCTTCCATAGCGCTCCGACCGCACCCTCCTTACGGTGCTCGTTGTTGTCTCTCTCCCCATTTCTAGGCTCCCTGCTGCTTTGCCTTCCACGGGTATTCTTCCCTCCCACCAGCTTTCTGGCAGACGGCGGAGCCATTCCTCTGTGTGCGAGGACGGCAGCGCAGGTTTCAACCTCTCCGGTGCGTTACGCACGAGGTTTTTGGGCAATACCTTTGCTGGAATCCACACCGCAGAGTTAGTGGCCACGTTTTCCACACTGGGGGGAAGGGCACTGGGGAATGGTGTAGCCAGGGAGGGAGGATCCCCCGCTGGAGCTGCTGTGTGTGAGCAGAGAAGGACCTGGGGGGTGTGACTTCACCGTTACTCACCCCAGCACGGGAGCGCGTGCAGGGGCTGAAGCGTGACGCGTTGTGAGCTCGCCCCAGAAATACTGGTGTTGGAGAACCGCTCTGCCGACACAAACCACCCCCTTTGTGAAGAAGCCAAAACGTGCAGTGGGGTTGAAGAAAGCCTCGAACCCTGGTAAATACTTGAACTGTTCGGTAGAGTCCAGGAGAAGCCAGACGTGAAGGGAGCGGGGAGCTGGAAATGGGCTTCCATGCAGGACTCAGGGAATTGCGTAGTGGCCAACGGCTGCGCCCTGCGCTGGGCACTGGGGAGGCCACATCTCCAGTCCTGGGGTCAGTTTGGGCCCCTCCCGGCAAGAAAGACCCTGAGGGGCTGGAGCATGTGCGGAGAAGGGCCCGGAGCTGGGGAGGGGCTGGAACACAATTCCTGTGGGGAGCAGCTGAGGGGGCTGGGGGGGTTCAGCCTGGAGAAGAGGGGTCTCAGGGCAGACCTGATTGCTCCCTACAGCTCCCTGACAGGAGGGTGCAGAGAGGGGGATGGGTCTCTTGTCCCAAGGGACAAGGGATGGGACAAGAGGGACCGGCCTTGCGTTGTGCCAGGGGAGGGTTAGGTTGGCTGTGGGGAACAATTCCTTCCCGGGAAGGGCTGTCAGGGTTGGAAGGGGCTGCCCAGGGAGGGGGGAGTCCCCATCCAGGGGGTTTTAGGAGTCGTGAAGGATGAGGCACTGGGCGATATGGGTTAGGGGGGGGCTGGGCCGTGCTGGGTAATGGTGGGACTCGGGTTTTTTCCCACACGACGCTGTGACGCTGCAGCCAGAGGCCCGCACAGTGGCTGGGACACCTTGGGCAGGCTGTAGAAGGGAGCACGGTCGCCGTGACCGTCTCCCTCGTGGAGCTGAGCGCTGGGTGAGGGATGAAGCACTGCGCTTTCCTCCACTCTGGGCTCCCAGCAAGTTGGAGCTGCAGCATGTTTGATTGAGGTCAGGCAGCGGCGGGGGGGAGGGTTATCTGGGGGGTGTGACCAGGCTGTGCATGACATGCAGTGAGGTGGGCAGCGATGTGCCTGGTGGGATCGCAGCACGAGCTGGGTCAGGCTGCCGCTTGCAGAGCGGAACTGCTGCAGCTCTGACAGGCACCGTGTAGGCAGAGGTTTGTGGCTGGTCTCAGCAATCCAGCCTGGGTCTGGAGGGTGAGAGCATCGTATCCTGCTTTTCTTACAGCGACTGCTGGGATATCTACTCCAGGAGTGCAGGACAGTGCAGCCTCCGCTCTGCCGTGGAGCTGGGCGTGCTGACAGCCAGCAGTGCTGGAAGGAGATTCCCAGTTGGCTCCTCCCTGTGTTTTCTTGGACGTGACCAAACCTTGACTTCTAGTGTAACCTGGTGCAACTGTACTGAACCTGCAGAGTCTCCACAAAACGTGCAGCTGTCACCTCTCCCGCGGCTTCCTTGGGTCTTGGGCCTAACCTGGGCACGTACTTTCCTTCTCTCTGTTTGTGTAACAGCAAAAGCGGAAACTGAGGCTGTACATCTCCAACACGTTCAATCCTGCAAAATCTGACGCTGACGACTCCGATGGCAGCATCGCTTCCTGGGAGCTGCGAGTGGAGGGGAAGCTCCTGGATGACGTATGACGTAGCTGTGCTTCCGCGGGCTGGCCAGGATGTAGAGACTGTCCTGTGGGGTGGTGGACTTCACTGGGGACATCAACCCCGATGCCTCTGAATGGCAGCGTTGGGTTGTTGGTGCTGCAAGGCACCGTGTCCAGCTGGAGAGAGGGATAAGGCCGTAATGGGAGCACTGGGGGGGCGGGCAGCAGGAAATGGAGCAGACTTCAGGACAGGACAGGACAGGTAGGCAGGGATGGAGAGAACAGAGCTGAGCTCACGGGAGCTGTGGTACGTCAGGCCCGCAGCCAGCATTGCACCTTGAGTAGGGTACCAAGGAGAAGGGACAGTTCGTGTTCTTGGGTGGACAAGAGGATGTGTGGATGGTCAGAGCAGTGGTGGAAGAAAGGTTTTATCATTCTGAGTCCTCTGAACCCTCAGGGATGGATTTAGCTTTCCTTGGGGAAGGCTGGACTTTCCTGATACAGGTGTCACCTCTTGGAATAGACTTCACAAGCCGAGCACTGGGTAGGCTGAGCAGCTGGAGACCATCTACATGTGGAGAGGGAGGGGCATGTCCATCTGTCTGGGGACAACCGTACGTGCACCAGGATCAGAGTCGTGCTGGAGGACGACGGGATGACAAAGTGCAACATCTGGAAATGGGAGTTAGGCAAATCCAGTTTAAATTTCGAGCATATATTGCAACAACCAGAGGTGCTTCATTGGCACAAAATAACCTCTCACTGGGAAATTTTAAATCCCAGGAGGATGTGTTTGTGAGCCGTTATCTGTGTGAAGTAAGGAATGAGTTGAAATCCTCTGGGCTGTACTCTGTGGGAAGTCAGATTACGTGGTTAGAGTCTTCCCAGTATGAGCTGTGCCGTAACCAGCAAAGACTGAGAAGTAAATGGAGAGGCAAAACCTAAAAGGAAATACTATTGCTCAGTGTGGGATAAGCTGTAAGATTTACTGTCACCTGATAGATCAGACCAAGAAATCAGCATTCATCAACCCCCCCCAAGGTGTTAAAATGAAGGTGTGCAGGGGCCTTGGAGTCATGGACTGGTTTGGGTGGGAGAGACCTCAGAGCCCCCCCAGCCCCACCCCCTGCCATGGGCAGGGACCCCTTCCATAGCCCAGGGTGCTCCCAGCCCCATCCAGCCTGGCCTTGGGCACTCCCAGGGATGGGGCATCCACAGCTTCTCTGGGCACCTGTCCAAGTGCCCCCCACCCTCTGCGGGAAGAATTCCTTCCCCATGGCCCAGCTCCATCTCCCTCTGCCCGTTCCAACCCGTCACCCCTTGTCCTGTCACTCCCTGCCCTTGGAAAAGCCCCCCCAGCTTTCTTGTACCTCCCCCAGCACTGGAAGGGGCTCCAAGGTCTCCCCGGAGCTTCCCTGCTCCAGGCTGAACCCCCTGGAGTCGGTTTGGTGGCTCCCCCGGGGCAGCTCCCACAGGTCCCGCGTTCACCGTCCTTTACAGCAACAGCAGGAGTCAGGAGGCTCTTCCTGTACGTGTGCGCTGTTCCCGCTGCTGAGGTTTTGCAGCTTCCCCGCGTTTGTCAGTCAAGACTCACCTCGACTGACCCCACTTGTTCATAGGGGAGTTGGCGTTCAAGGGAAAGGTGCAGCTGGGCAGGGGGTGGCGAACACACGCCAGTGCTGGCAGCCATAACCCTTTCTGTTTCTCCTGCTCGTGCAGCTCAGCAAGCAGAAGCGCAAGTTTTCCTCCTTTTTTAAGAGTTTGGTCATTGAACTGGACAAGGATCTCTACGGGCCTGACAATCACCTCGTGGAGGTAAGAGGTCGTGCAGCCTGTGCCTGCGGACCTGGTACTCGCAGGGAGCAGCACCGCGGTGCCCGCCCTCTGCTTTGCGTCACCTCGTCTGCAAAGTCTTGCTCTTCTGAGGCTGTCCTCTGCGGAGCGGCCCAAACCCATGGCTGCCGCGGTGGGGTAGCGCATGTCTCAGCCCAGAACGCGCACAAGGATGGAAAAAGGTGCTCCTTCCCCTCGCAGCTGCGGCGTGCCAGCAGCAGAGCGGGTTGTGCGCTGAAGCGGAGCTGTAAGGGCAGAGCAAGAGATGACTGGGACGGGGGGGTTGTGTGTTCTTTCGGGGTTGTAATCGCAAGACCCTCAGAAGGCTGGTTCTGCCCTGTCCCTGCCTGGTGTGCGGTGCAGCACACACCCCCACGGACACCAGTGGGAAGACTGACTGGTCCTGCTTTCCCGTTGGCAGTGGCACAGGACTCCCACAACCCAGGAGACAGATGGCTTCCAGGTGAAGAGACCGGGCGACGTCAGCGTGCGGTGCACCCTGCTGCTCATGCTGGACTACCAGGTCAGTGCACTGCTCTGGGGGGAGGATGCAGGCATGGGGACGCAGTGCAGCCCGGCAAACTGATCCTATCACGTGCGTCAAACCCCGATGCTGGGCTCAGTGTTGCATCGTCGGGGAGGTTGGAGTGACACCAAACTGGTGGATTAGCTAACACGTACAGGGGACACCTGCAGGAAGAAGGTGCATTTCCACCTCAGGCTCCTTGGAGAACAGTTGAGTGATGTGTGGTCCTACACAGACCCTCACGGGGGTGGCTGTCACTAGTGGTACCTGATCTAGCTCGGGATGATCTGCTCCATCACCATCTCCAGCACCGAGGGCAGGCTGACAGCCCCACAGTTCCCTGGATCCTCCTTCTGGCCCTTCTTGTGGAAGGGGTCGCATTGTCTAAACCAGTTCCCTGATCCCAGTCACAGGAACCAAAAGCCCAGTCGGCAGGGCATAGGTTATTCGGCCTTGGGGCAGAATGTATGCGAGGTTCCTGGGCATGGTCTCTGACGCTTTAAAGCTGCAGTAAGGCTAAGCCGCTCCAAAAACCCCTGTCTCTTCAGGTTTGGGTGCACACTGCCACGGTCTGTTCCCCTGGCAGAAACGATGGGGATGTGCAGCTGATGTGACAAACCGTCCCTGGAGGAAACGTTGCTGTCCTAGGGAACCGATAGCTCCGCGCTGCTGAGGGGAGCCAGCGTCTCCCTTTTCAGTGCCAGATCAGTCCCAGCTATGTTTCGATTGTGTAACTCTGGGAACTCAACTCTCGACTACTCTCTTCCCCATGGAAATAGCATTTTGCTGTTCCCTCTCCATGCGGATAGCGTACATCCCCGCTGAAGATGCGGTTTATGTTAACAGAGGTTTATGTAAACCTGAAATGCTGATACAGGCAGTGAGAATCGTTGTTAGACAATATAACGGTGTTTGTTGTGGTCCCCGTTACTGGGAATCTGTGCGTTAACCCAGATGTTCTCTTGTCCCTAAGCCCAGATTTGTTATGAGCTGGCTGCGGGTGACACCCAGCAGGTTAATCCCTGCCTAATGATGTGGCTGCTGTAACACTTGGAGAGGCATCACACTCCAGAGTGTCCACGGCATATTACTGGAGATGCAGAGCAGCGTAGTCGAGTTTGCTCATGCAGGTCAGATACTCCCAGCCGCTGTGGCTGGGCATGTTTGCCGGTGTACACATGGGTGGGAATGCGCCTGAGAGGGAGCGTCGCAGGTGCAGCCTTGGTCTGCGGCAGCTGAGCGGTTGTTAGCAGCAGCAGAAGCATCGCCCTGCTCTCCTCCTCTCCGTTTGTCGTTAACCACCGGCAGGTCAGGGGAAGGACCGCTCGTTTTCTCCTCCACTGCCTAACGTCCTTTCCCGAGCCTGCCTGTGGTTGTCACTGCCCCAGGCATGTGACACAGGTAGCGTGCACAGCACGTGCAGCATCCCTCTTTCTCCTGAAGGCCTGGGCAGTTCCTGGAGCAGCAGCAGTGGGAATGTCTGAGCCACGCGTGCTGTTGTGGGGTGCTGCTGCGTAGCGTCCCCTGGGAGCGATCATAGCTGCGTCTCCAGCTGCTTTCCCTCTACTGCCGTCTTCACCTCCTCTGTTGCAGCCTCCACAGTTTAAATTGGACCCACGATTGGCTCGTCTGCTAGGAATACACACCCAGACCCGATCTGCCATCATCCAGGCGCTCTGGCAGTACATCAAAACGAACAAGCTGCAGGACTCCCACGACAAGGAATACATTAACTGTGACAAGTACTTCCAGCAGGTAACTCCCCTTTGCACAGAGCAGTTCGTGCGATGCACACTGCGATATCCAGCCGCGGATTTGGGTGCGCGGGGATGTCGCCTTCCCTCAGGGATGTGCGGTATGGACAGTACTGGATGGCTTGCAGCACTCCCAGCTGATACCGAACGCACCCTCCCCACGTGCCAGCCTGTCAGAGAAACACAGCTGGAGGTGCAGCACTCCCACAGGAGCGGGGCCCTTCCCGGGGAGGAGGGTTTTCTCTCTGCTTCAGTGTGTTGATTTACGGGGGTGTTTCTCCTGATGCATCGTTTGTACTAAGCAGCATGAAATAATCTGCTGATGGTGATTGCCGAATCCTACGCAGTCCCAGCAGTCCCTTCTGCTGGGTTTGCTTCCCTCCTCTCTCCCTGTTCACGACGGGCAGAAGACATGGAAATAGCATGAGAAAAGCTATTTTTCGTAAATCCGCTTCAGGCCATAAATTCGTCGCAGTGATGCGCGATGTTTCAAAGCAGCACGTTAAGACTTTTCACAGTCGATCCTTTGTCGATGCGGTGCAGGGGTTCACACCGCCGTGGGGTGAGCTGGACAGCGCGCTCATTTCTGTTCATTCACATTTCAGCTTCAGAACGTGCTGGAATCGGGGCTTGCTGGACCCCCCTCCTCTTTGCTTGTCTCAGCGGAGCCCCCTGTTAGCTCCTGAGTCTCCTCTGTGGCAGAGCCCCTGGGAACACCATCAGCACTGGGAATTGTTCTTCCCATCCTCCCATCAGTCAGACGCGAGGGTTGAGAAGCAGCGGGACCCTTTCCTAGAAGCCTGAAGCTCACTCCCTGCAAGAGCTGGCTGATGTGGAATTGCTTCCATGGGAACGTGGTGCTTGCGCAGATTGAGATGATCCGTGGGATCGATCTGAGTGCTCCCTTCTTCTGTAGACCTCTGGCAAATCTCCCAAGTGGCTCCTCGTGCCCTCAGAACTGGTGGTAGTACTTAGAAATGAATCCATTAAATCACATGAAGCATTTGAGGATGAGTATGTGTGGGTTTCCCCCTCTAAGGCTGAGGTATGGAGGGCAGAGGAATGGGTTAGGAATGCCTTCCAGCCTGATGATCTTGCCGTAGACCAGCAGCTTGTAGGCATGTAAGTGCTGGAAACACCCGGGTCATAGCTGGCAGTGCGCCGGTCACGGGGGAGCAGAATGCAACCCACCGATGTCTCTGGCGTTCCCTTTCAGGTCCCCTCAGCCGGCGTGCCAGCTTTTCCGACCCCGCACTGCACGCTTGTGGTTGTATCTAGTGGCACTGTACAGCCGGGAAAAGGGTCCCCACACGCGACATCCCACACCCCAGAGTCACCGCAGCTGTAGCGGCGGTCAGAGCTGGTGGTTATTGACTGTGTTTAAGTGGAATGTGAGAAGCTTTAGGGAAATTCCCTCTGGCCTTGGTTTCCAGTCTCCCACCCTTCCCCTCACTATGGGGTGCCCTTGCTCCTTCTCCCTTAAAGCTCTCGGCTCTTGGGCATCACGTGAGGAGCTGGACGTGGGTCTTGAGCTCACAGCAGCAGATGGAGCTGGTGTGCAGAGAAGATTGGTCAGATTTTGGGGTTGAAGAAGGACCCTTTTCTGTTCCGAAACGCTGTTCATGTCAGCTGGGAGAGTTGGGATCACTGTGTCACCTGCAAAGGCACAGAGAAAGCTGCAAAGGCATTTCAAAAGCCAGAGCGACTTCTGGGTATCTCTGCTACCGAATCCCTTCACTCCAGCACACTGGGATTCCAGAAGATCCCTGTCTGAGGAGCCACAGCACCTCAGGGGAACAGTCTGACTTCGTATGCACGTTCTGCAGCGTGGTGGCCCGCCCTTTCCAGGGCTGCCTGTGTCCTTTGTCCTGGAGTGACAGAGCATGTGTCTGTTCACAGACATGGCACTACAAGCAGTGGCTCTTCTGTCAGGTGGAAATAGTGTCCCTGAGGGGAAATACTGCAGGAAATACTGGAAAAAAACCCAAACTGTTTTTGTGTTTCCTCTGGTAAAACCAAATCCTTCTTTAGGCTGTGCCGGTGCCAAGGCTCAGTGAGGGTGGAGGTGTTCGCTCTCTCCCGCTGGGACGCAGCTGACCCTGAGGTCCCACTGAAGTGGCCTGAGCCCTTCAGCAGCTCAGAGTGGGACACCTGAGCTTGGTGTCGTGGGATGCATCTGTCGTTGCACGTGCAGCAGCCACCCGCAGGGACAGGAGGGGCCAGATGCTGACTGTTCCAGGGACCAGACTTCCAGCTTTCAGAATCCCCTGACTTGTCTGAATTCCTTCCTGAATCGCATGGTGGGTTTGGGCAAGGTTAACACGTTCTGTTGTGTTCCAGATCTTTGACTGTCCACGGCTAAAGTTTTCTGAAATCCCTCAGAGACTCACCAACCTGCTGCTGCCCCCAGACCCGATAGTGATAAACCACATCATCAGGTGAGTCGGGGCGGTACGGCCTTGGGCAAAACACTTGCTCCTAAAACACAGAAACCCCTGCAGTAGCAGGGACCAGAATCCAGCTTTTATGACTTCCAGGGGTATACCTTGGACTGTGTTGTTGTTCCTTCTCTGTGGCATTCGGGGCTGTATAAGTCTGAATTCTTTCTAGTGGAATGGCACCAGTTCCCTGGGAGTATGCAAACCAGCGGATTTTTCTCCCCACTGAACACCATTGGGAGGTTTCTTCCCTGAGGGTAGAGGAATGAGAGTTTGAATCCACTAGAGGGAGAAAAACGGGAACTGAGATCAGATGCTGTAGATGATGGGCAGCCGTTGTGGTTGCCGAGTTACCGTGTGGTTGTGCAGGGCGTCACAGGTTCAGGGACAGCAGCCTGACAGGGGCTGGGTCAGCTCGTTGGGCATTAGTCACTCTGAGAATGCCTCGAGTCCGAGGTCTCAGGGGTTTCTGACAAGGAATGCCTGGATTCAGAGGAGGGCACTGTGGCCAGCATACCGAGCCCCGGCATCCTCGTCCAAACAGGTACGTTTGTGCGCAGTGGGTGAAACGCACGTTCAGGCTGTCTGGAGCACAGCCAGCGCGTTCTGTACCGAAGGGACAACTCGGTGTGTGTGGGAGGATGAGGAGGTTTGGGCTGATGGCAGCCCTGTGGGTAAGGTATTCCAGTCTCCCACAAGCTCCTTTGTGGTCCTGGTCAGGACTTGGGTTCTGGGTGCTCAAACATTGATTGAGTGTAGGACTCTGATCCCTGCAGAAGGTTCGTGTTTCTCGGTACGCTTCAAACCGGGTTCTTTATTGTAGGTCTGTAATGTACGTGGTAAGTTTACATAGCACATGGGCTGGCAAAACAAAACCTGCTGGTATGGGAAGCGGCGCAGTCAAAGAGCAGCACGTGTGTGCTGTCTGTGGAGACAGCTCGGTAACCCGTGGTGGGCCAACAGAAGCCGAGTTCCCCCAGACACAGTCACCGTCCTGCAGAAAAACAACAGAGAGCTGGTGGTTATGTTCCCAGGACAGAGAGGTGGCAGAGAGATTCTGGAGGCAGGACGTTCCTGGGGGACACAAGCTGAAGGGCAGGACCCTGGATAAGTAGCACTCTGCCAGGCTGTGTGCACCACAGCCCCCACAGCGCCACGCAGCACTGACGGTGCTGTGTAAGGGGGAATATTCTACTCCTGAGAAAGGAGGATACTTTGCAATGGAATCTTTACAGTCTCAGGCCAAGCTGAAGTAAATCTGGAAGTCTGGCACTGGGTCTAAAGGAAGTAAGGAATTTTCAGACTCATAAAATCACAGTGTGCAGTAGAAGGGATTTCTGGTGCTCATCTAGAGTTCCCCACTCCCAGCGCAAAGCAGGATCAGACTGTGTCAGGATGCCTGGGGGCCTGGTCCTGCTGAGCTTTAATCAGACTCTCACCGACCCTCTGCCCTGCCCCCTCAGTTCCTTTTTTAAGAGTGAATGTGGCCAACCACTGAAACAATTTGCCACCAGCTTGGCACGGTTTAACCCCAGCCGGCACCTCAGCACCACACAGCCGCTCGCTCACTGCCCCCAGCGGGAGAGGGCAGAGTCAGAAGCGTGAAAGTGGGAAAACTCGTGGGTTGAGATAAAGACAGTTTAAGAATGGAATTAAAATAAAATAGAACCCCAACAACAACATAATAATAGTAATTAAGTATTGTAACGAAAAGGAAAATTACCGAGAGAAAGAAACCCCAGGAAGGACAAGTGAAAACAGTCACTCGCCACCAGCCAACTGACGCCCAGCAAGTCCCTGGGTAGTGCCCCCTCCTTGTTACTGCTGAGTGTGACGTCACATGGGCTGGGGTACCCCTTGGGTCACTGGGGGCAGCTGTCCCGGCTGTGCCCCCCCAGCCCCCTCGCTGGTGGGCTGAGGAGCAGAAGAGGCCTTGAGCCTGTGTCAGCCCTGCTCAGCGGGAACCAGAACATCCCTGGGTTACCCGCACTCCTTCCAGCCCAGCCCCAGAGCACAGCCCCGTGCCAGCTGCTGCGAAGGGATGAACTCTGCCCCAGCCAGTCCAGCCCAAACTGCTGCAGGGAATGTTTCAGCACTGGGGATGTTAAAGTGCTTTGCTCAGGTAAATCCTCAGGGCTGTCTTTTACAAGAAGGTCACCGTTACTCACCCCAGCACGGGAGCGCGTGCAGGGGCTGAAGCGTGACGCGTTGTGAGCTCGCCCCAGAAATACTGGTGTTGGAGAACCGCTCTGCCGACACAAACCACCCCCTTTGTGAAGAAGCCAAAACGTGCAGTGGGGTTGAAGAAAGCCTCGAACCCTGGTAAATACTTGAACTGTTCGGTAGAGTCCAGGAGAAGCCAGACGTGAAGGGAGCGGGGAGCTGGAAATGGGTTTCCATGCAGGACTCAGGGAATTGCGTAGTGGCCAACGGCTGCGCCCTGCGCTGGGCACTGGGGAGGCCACATCTCCAGTCCTGGGGTCAGTTCGGGCCCCTCCCGGCAAGAAAGACCCTGAGGGGCTGGAGCATGTGCGGAGAAGGGCCCGGAGCTGGGGAGGGGCTGGAACACAATTCCTGTGGGGAGCAGCTGAGGGGGCTGGGGGGGTTCAGCCTGGAGAAGAGGGGTCTCAGGGCAGACCTGATTGCTCCCTACAGCTCCCTGACAGGAGGGTGCAGAGAGGGGGATGGGTCTCTTGTCCCAAGGGACAAGGGATGGGACAAGAGGGACCGGCCTTGCGTTGTGCCAGGGGAGGGTTAGGTTGGCTGTGGGGAACAATTCCTTCCCGGGAAGGGCTGTCAGGGTTGGAAGGGGCTGCCCAGGGAGGGGGGAGTCCCCATCCAGGGGGTTTTAGGAGTCGTGAAGGATGAGGCACTGGGGGACATGGGTTAGGGGGGGGCTGGGCTGGGCTGTGCTGGGTAACGGTGGGACTGGGTCTTAGTGGTTCTGTGGTTCTATACAATGTGTGGGTCCCCTGTTCTGGAAATCTCCTTCAGTGCGGGGGAGTGGTAAGTGGTTAACATGATGCTGAAAACAGTCCAGGCCCAATCCCGGATACTGGAAGCCAGTTGGTACTAATGGAGGTAATAGGCGTCGTACGCTGGGGAGGGTCACTACAGCTTCTGTTACGGGAGGGCCTGGCCGGCTGCGTTCTGTGAAGAGCTGAGCAGGCGACTTGCCGAACAAAGCGGTGGTCCCCAGACTCACTGCTGCTTCTTACGGAGACGCCTGGAATCACGACAGTGCTGCATGGCTGCCAGAGCCGTTACAGTGCCAGGAATTGTAAGAGACGGAACGGAGACCCAAATAAAGTGTTCCCAGAACGTGTGCACAGGTCTAACTACCCCGTCTCAACAACGATGCACTCGAGCAGGGAGCACCCTGGGCTATGGAAGGGGTCCCTGCCCGTGGCAGGGCGGCACTGGGGGGGCTTTGAGGTCCCTTCCCAACCAAACCATTCCGTGATCTGCCACGGAGGACTGCCTTGGAGTTGAGTTAGAACAGGGCTCAGGAAAACGTTAGGCACGTTGGTGAATGCTGTGTCCGTTCGCAGCTGCCAGTGGTGATGGGCTGGGCAAAAACTCCAGCTCCAAAGTCTCGACATTCTGACTGATGGAAGATGAGGCAATATTCTGGGATATACGGACATGGAAAGGTACCCTGTTCTTAAACTCCTCCCACAGCGTCCGCAGCAGGCTGCATTGAGGGGTGTGTGCGGGGCTGGGTAAACACTTAACTCATTATGATGGTTCTCGTTATCCTCTGTTACACTCTCCCTAGCGTTGACCCCAACGATCAGAAGAAGACGGCTTGTTATGACATCGATGTGGAAGTGGAAGACCCATTAAAGGGACAGATGAGCAGTTTTCTTCTCTCAACAGCTAACCAGCAGGAGATTACGGCACTGGACAACAAGGTAGGAGCCCCAGAGCAGTCCCGTGGCGTATGCCCTTGTGGCGTACCCTCGCGTGGGTTTGTGTCATGTGTCAAAGACTAGTGGTGGGAGATAGGGAATCCTCAACTGGATGAGCTTCCAGGGGGTGAATCAGCCGTGTGCAATGGGAATGCAGAGAGGTGAGTGGCATTCCCAGCTGGGACTTGATCCAGGGCCTGACACGGCTGTCCAGGTGACGGAAGCAGAGCTCCACAGGTACTGTGAGTCCCCGGCATTCAGGAATCACCTGAACTGTGGGACTGAGAAGCCATGGAACGTGCTGAACGTACAGCAAAGCCAAGAGAGTCTCGTGTGCTGTGTGCACGGATGAGGAGCGCTCCCCGCAGCAGTGCAGCCATGGGAAAGGCATGGCCGGCAAATCCCTGGGAGCAGGTTGGCAGATGTGTTTTCAGTCTTACTGGAGGAGGGGTGAGCTCTGCAGGCATGTCAGGGGTGCCTGTCATGGGGACTCTGAATGGCCCATCTGCCTTGGTAAGGGCGCCACAACAGCGGCTTTTCCGAGCAAGGGAGGTAGCAGCGTGACGCTGGGCCAGAGCGGATCTGTGACACACAGTCAGGCCCAGTTCCTGTTTGTCTCTAGTACAAACAAATCTGTTAAACTCCGGTCTCTGCAGTGTCAAAGGGGGGTTGGACACCTGCATCCTTATGGACTCTGGTACCTGCTGCAGCATCTCTTAGTTCATGGCTCTCGAGAAAGGTCCTTCGCAGCAGCACAGCCGCTCGGGCAGTTGGTTCCCAGGCTCCGCAGGCTCGCCCCCAGCAAGTATGGGATTGTTGTTTCCCGTCCAGCTCACCTTTTCCTGCCTGGATCACCCCTGTTCTGGGCATTTGCTGTGGTCAGTGGAGCTGCTGAAGTCACGCTGGGTGAACAGGCATCGACCACTGCATTATCAGTGGTACCACCTATTGCTGTGCTCCCAGAGTCCTCTAGTGGGACCTTGGGACATGCCAACGGATTTCTCTCCGGCATGGCTCCATTGTCTTCCCAGATAAGGAGTAATTGCACATTGGCAGCAGCTCTCTCCTGTTCACACGTGGTGTAGCTGTGCCTACGCTCATGGCCTTGGTGGTGTAGCCGGATCGGGGTGGGTGGAGTTACCTTCTCCCACATGCCTGGCCACATCAGTGGTTTTCCGTAGACATGGAATTCACCAAGATAGCTTGACAGTCCCAGACTAGGATTTTAGACAAACAGGGTGGCAAAAGTTTACTGTGTGTGTATGTGCGAACGATTCATGAACTCTCCTCCCATTGATCATTTTTGACTTGTTACCCAGGATGATTACAGGACTCGACTTCGGAATCTGCGCTCTTCCCTGCTGGTTACTGCTCGTTTCTTCCCTAATATTCTGAAGATAGGAATCACTTTCCATAAACCTTCCATACTCCCGATTTCCTATTGTTCACGCTCCTTTTGGCAGCCACGGTGCGTTCAGTAGCCGTTCCCATGAGAAAAGTCTGGATGTCATGGCTGTTACTCAGTTCACTTAACGGGACGTGGTCAGGCAATCACTGGGAGTTTCAGGGACCGCAGCAGGGTATTGCAGGTGTGACGGTGATTACCCAGGGCCACATGTGCTGCCTTGCGCTGGGCACTGGCCAAAGACATTTCTGTATGGCACCTTCCTGAGAAATCCCAGACTCAGCAGGAAGGCCAGTTGTAGCCAGGAAGTCATGGCATGGCGCAGGGACGTGGCTTGGCTCCCCAGCATCGTATGCAGCGTGCCATTGGCTGCCCGCGCAGGAGGAGCAGGAGAGTCCAGTACACACTTGTCTTGCAGACGTACAGGTGAAACCAAAGTGCAGTTGCAGGATCGCTGTTGACTCCCGCTGGGAACCTGCCCTAGTCGGGGTGCAGAACTGCCACCGTACCAGACCCGCAGAGGTGCGAATGGGGCTGACCTCGGCGCCGCGAGAGTGCGGGACCAGTTAGGTAACAGCTGCTTTGGTTTTTCTGTCAGATTCATGAGACAATCGAGTCCATAAATCAGTTAAAAATACAACGGGATTTCATGCTGAGTTTCTCCAAAGATCCCAAAGGATACATCCAAGACCTCCTCCGTTCCCAAAGTAGGGATCTCAAGGTAAGAGTGAACCGTGGAACTGGCGTGTGCGCGTTGTGTCTAGATGTCTGTGGAGCCTATAGCTGAGACAGGCAGGATAGAGAACTGCTGGAATCCTGCGATCCCAGAGCGGAGGGGATGCAGGAAGGACAGCTTAGGCCATGTTCCGCCTCCAGTGGTGTGGAACGGGGGCGGCAGGTGAACCTGTGGTCAGAGAAGGCTGTCAGAGTGCAGGGCTGTGTACTGCGTGAAACTAAAGCTATAGTTTATGCTCAGGAGGAGCATCCTATAGTGCAGCGACCCTGCTGGGGAGTTTTCTTAGGTCAGAATTTAGTTTCAGTTGAGAAATGGGTTAACTGTCACCTGCCTTTGAGTTTGGCTTTGGGATACCCATGGAAAAATGGGTACAAATGGCCAGCAAAAATGAACAATTTGTTCCTCATAAACTTGCACACTTGGCGTCTTCACCTCAGACGCCTCAAAACTGTTGTATTACTGAATCCACAGAATTCTTGTAATAAAAACATTGTGGTTTTCAAATATAAATATCTGGTTTGTTAGTCAACAGTCTTCCAAAAACCTACCATGTTATGATTATTGATACTGTATCCAGAAGGGGTCAGGCATCTGAAAGGATGCTGAAATGAAGCAGCCTTCAACCCCGAGAGCTTATGGACTCCGTAGATAAATGTGGACCCAGTGTAAATCTGAACGTTCCTCTGTGTGGTAGAAGAGCTTTAGTCTGCTCCCAAGGGACGGGTGATAGAACGAGAGGGACTGGCCTCAAGTTGTGCCAAGGGAGGTTGACGTTGGCTATTGGGAACAATTCGTTCCCGGGAAGGGCTGTCAGGCACTGGAAGGGGCTGCCCAGGGAGGGGGTGGTCCCCGTCCGGGAGGGGTTTAGGAGCTGTGAGGACGAGGTGCTTGGGGACATGGGTTAGTGGGGGGCCGGGCTGTGCTGGGTAATGGTGGGACTTGATGGGCTTAAAGGTCTTTCCCAACATAAAGAATTGTGGGATTGTGTAGTGAAACACGCTGCTGTTGTTGCCCCAGGTGATGACTGATGTAGTTGGAAACCCAGAGGAAGAACGCAGAGCTGAATTTTACCACGAGCCATGGTCTCAAGAAGCTGTGAGCAGATACTTCTACTGCAAGGTATGACGGAGCTGCCCGCCCTGCGGCTTAGAAACGAACCTTCCGCCGCTGCACAACAGAGTCTGGTGACCTGTGGCGTTTGTCTTCTCCTTTCAGATCCAGCAGCGCCGGCAGGAACTGGAACAATCTCTGGGGGTGCGCAACACATAAGTACTGCTCACAAGATCCCGCTGGCGTCACGGCCACCAAACCAGGGGACTTTTCAGTGTTACTTAGCTCACTGTTACACATGGACCTGCTTCCTGGCTGGATGAGAATGTGCCATCACACCAGGCAGAACCCCAGCTTTAGTGACCCCTGGAAACCCTGCCCACGGGGGGGCTCGAACCATTCCAGGCCAGAGGCAGCACCGCACCGGTTCCGTGTTACAGGAGATCAAAGGTTCATTCATCAACGCGCGTCATTTTAGTGGAAATTCCGGCACTGCACGGCAAATCCGAACAGGCTGCGCATGGAATCCTTGGGGGGCGTTTCTGGGGGGGCGAGGTGGGTGTTCTAGGAGACAACAGGTTTAGAGAAATAAATGCAGTTCTCATCCCACGTTACCCAAGAGTCTCAAATAGTCGCTTCTCTGGAATTAGCCACGATAGTCCTCGTTAGAGCTGTGGAATGCTTTATATTCCCGAATAGAGTCTGTATCCAGCTGCAGCAGGGCAAGATGCCATCTCACTGTGTGAAAGAACAAACTAGGAGGACTTTCATTCCTGGAATGAAGAGCCCCTTTGGAAGAAAGCCGTGCAGTCAGGACGCGTTCTGCAGACGCCAGTTCTGCCTCTGCCCCTTGGCCCTGCGGTGACAGGTAGGCTGAGCTGTGCACCGCTGGGTGGGTGTGATCGCTGTGCCGCACTGACCCGAAGGGAATCGTCCCTGGCATAACAGCTTCCTAGGCATCCCCAGCATCAGCGGTGTTAGTCAAGCTGAGGGTGAAGCAGGGAATGAGGCGTTCTAGGACAACGAAAGTGACTTCATGGCACTTGGCTGAAGTGCTCCGCGCACAGCAGCTGCTAACAGGAGCACACGTGTGAAGCAGGAGATTGCTGAAGTGTCCTCCGTGTGCCAGTAGGGTCAGCACGGGAAAGAGCTGCCCTAAGGGGTAAGTTGCTGCAGAGTCCAAAGGCTGAAGTTCATGGAGTGTGGCAGCTTTCACTTCAGGATGGTAACAGACCCCTGGGTTGGCCTGACGTTTGGACCCGGGTGAATGGCTGCTCGCGTGAATCACTTGGCTCCCCACGCGACACGTGCTGGGCAGACCGGATGCTGCTGGTTTACAGAGCACCATCAGCCCAAGGAGCACAGGGAACATATCCCTCGGAAACCACCTGCTCCATAGATGCGTGACAAATTCAGACTGTGGGAATTGCTACCATCTGCACTGGGAACATCTGCAGGGACATCTCCATGGAAGCCTTCTCCCGCCTCGTTTTTTTGTAGTTAGTTTGTTACTCGTGACCCAACACGAGTCTGGTCCAAAAGCAGCTGCCACAGTACAGCTCTGTCGAGGGGACATGGCACTCCAAATCCTCCTCCAGGTCGCTCCTTCTCACCTGCTTCCCGGTGCTTTCCTGGGCAGAGAACCCAACTCACATGTGGTTTGGGAGGGAGGCGACGCTTCCGGATAATGCGTTTTGCTGCCGTGTTTTCTGTTTCTCCTCTGCTCTTTGCCGATGTCTTTGGCAGTTGAACTCAGAAGTTCCTTTTGGCCAGCCCCAGAGGGTCTTCCCTGCCAGCTGGTTCTGTGGCACCGCTGCTCCCACGCTGAGTGCCACGGCTTTGCCTCTGCGCGCTGTGCCACATCTGTGGGCAGTCGCATCCTGGCAGTATCGCCACGCAGGGCCAGCAGAGGGGGAGAAAGCAGAGCTGTTGCCTCTTGGCCTGGGACCTTGTACCAGGAGCAGCCTCACTTGGAGGTTTGTGTGTTAAAACCTCTTTTTACAGCAAAACGTGAAATCCTGCAGTCTTAACTGAGTGCAGTGCGGGGCATTGGGCTGCTGGGCAGGGAATGGCTTGGGACCGTGTTGGCTTTAGGGCTCCACTGACTGGCCTCTGAGGAAGCGTTAGGAGGGAGAACAGTGGGGTCGGGGTCGTGTGCTGTGCTTCCCCGTTCCCTGCGCTGCGGTGTCGGCTGGGGGTGTGTGCCGGGTAGGAAACTGTGTGTGATGAACAGAGCAGCCACGTTCAGGGGTGCATTCACCCCAGGAATGAGAACTGCAGAGAAGGATGTGCCAGGGCGTGGGAAGGGCATGGGACAGGGATGGATGCCTGCAGGGTGCCTGCCGGGCGATTCTGGGTTTTGAGGACTTGCCCATTGACGGGCAAACACCTGTACAGAGACATTTCCATCATACCCCAGCTGGCAGCACAGTGGAGCACAGCCTGCTTTGAGGAGCTCCGGGAGATCCAACCGGCTGGAGCCATTTCCGAGTCCCTTTCAGAGCACATTAGCACAACGAATGTGGTGTTGGTGCCCAGCTTTCACAGCAGCATCCCTGGGAGGTGAATCCAGGTTAAACACCAACGCTGTGCTGTGTGTGCGAGTCGGCCGCTGTAGATGGCCGTCCAAAAATCCACATTCTTCCATCCCACTGTCCATATTCCTGCTGTACACAGAAACACTGGTCACCAGCAGGGAGCCTTAGGAAGGGCTGTCGGGTGCGTTTCCTTCGGTGAAAATGGAGTTTGAGGTTTGGATGCTTTTTTCCTGCTCTCAGGCCTTTCCCTGAAGAGACACAGCGAGGAATCTTGTCCTGTGTTCCAGGAGCACAGCCAGGAGCTGGCTCGTGGGCAAAAGAGACGTTATATTGCAGAGAAACAATGGAGCAGCCCTGGGAGGGCCTGGGGGACGTGCTGCTCGGGTGTGCGGGAGTGCGGGGCACGGCACGCTGGCAGGTTGCGAATGGCCAGTTCATTTCAGTGCAGGATGGTTGTCTCTGTGTGTACAAAAGGAAACATTTCGGGGTCTTCACTTGCTGCCACAGCACCACACAGACCTGTGCACGCTGCAGAAGGGCGTCCTGTGCACAGAGCCGTTACGTACACATGGTGATAGGGGTTGTTAGGGAATACGGCATCACACCAGGGAAGGGTAAAACAGGCTCTGGACTACCAATGGGAAGGGATCTGTCTTGGAGCTGAGGTGCTGACGTGGCAGTTTGAAACACCCTTTTCGGTCCTTGAGCTGTTGGCCATGAGTTGGGATTCAGACGAGTGTCTCTTGGCAATTAAGGGGAAAACAAACATTTGGGTATGGAACAGAGAGAAGAAAACACCCCTGGGAAATGCAGTCAGCAGGTGGAGCGGAGCAGCACTGCCATGCCAGCGGGACATGGCACGGGATGCTGCACAGAGCTGCTGGCCACAGCACAGGCCGCCAGGTCAGGGTGTGCGCAGGGAGAAGGTACGTGGGACAGCCGGTCCCGGCCTGGTGCAGCCCGGGCGGTGGCTGCGCAGGGCAGAAACACATTCTGAGACGCTGTGTCAAACCACTTCCCGCTGGTCTCAGTGATTCCCCTGGGACTGGGTCAGACGCCCCGTGAGCTGCCGGTCTTTACGCCGTGCTGTCTGGTGTTCATCCCGCAGAAGGCAAGTGACAGTATCAGTGTGTGTTTCGATACTGGTGCATGCCCCGGGGCTCCCAGCTGTGCCCAAATGCTCCTCAGGCATTGGGCTGTTCTGGCCTGTTGTCGTGGTGAGGACCCTCTTTCGGCAGTGCCCAGAGAGGGGGAGAAGAGAACGCCCTGGTTTCCTGAAGAACAGGTCCTTTCTGTAGCGGCTCTGCTGTTTGACAGGATGTGTCTGCTCTGGCGATCCTGGCTGATGAACACCTTTTCCAGCCTCGCTGAAGAAAGGAACTGCATTAAAAACATCCTGCTGTGGGTGTGTGGGAGTGAGCAAATCCTGGGAAAGGGAAGGGAGGAGAGAGAGAGAAACTCCTCGGCTCCGCAGCCACCGCATCTTCGTTGGCGGATGCAGGGACTCGTAGAACAGCTTTTACCAATAAATACTTTGTTCCTTTGAACTCTTGCGCTGACCTCGTGTGTCCTAACAAAGACAGGTACTGTGGGGTTCTTTCTGCTCCGATAATGTTCCGAGTGTTTGGGGGTTTTGTTCGTGTGTGCACGCGGGCTGCGAACACAGGTTTTAACAGGACTTGACAGGTGAGAGCTGTTGCTCTTCAGCTCTTTCTTAGGTGACTTTGTTTCTTCACTGCATTCCGTCTTCAGGCATTTCTATCCTGAACGTGAGAAATCCTTCCTGCTGGAGAGGGCTGGCTCCTTTCCCAGACAGTTTCTCGGTCACTTGGAGCACGTTTGTCATTGTCACTGGTACCGGCAGCAGACAAGTTCCCACTGGGCTGAAGCGTGGGTCTGGAGTGGTGCTGCAGGCACTGGACAGCCGCCACCTGGACCGTGGTTGGAATCGTGCAGGTGCCATCTTGGCAGGGCTCGTCCCGAGGCTCCGCTTTAATCGGCGAGTCGGTTCCTCCTCGGTTTACGTGCCAGGAGTTACAGCTCAAGCTGGGTGTCTCAGGGGGCACCCTGCCTGGCAGCTGTGACTGGATTTGAGTCGTGCAGGTCGCTTGATGTCCTGACAGCACTTGTGCTCATCCAGCCCTGATTGCAGGGTCTGGGCTCTTCTCCTCTTCTCATTTGCCCCCAGACACCCTTTTTTGTCTGTCTTGAGACATTTCCTGATCTTCTGGTACAGAATGTCCTGCAGGTGAGAAGTTCCTGACACTTGTGTATCCACCAGTTACTTTCCCTGGAGAAATGCAGAGGCTAAAGCAGATCCGCCTGGCCTTAGGCATCGATTCCTTTAGTCACTGGTCCCGAGTCCTGGCACAAGTTGGTCTCGGTGCAGAGCCCAGAGCGGGCTGTGCCGGCAGCCTTCCAAGAGAGGGACTGCACAGCCCATAATAGCAGAGACCTGGGGCAGGACGATCCAGAGGCACTTGCCCAGCTCCGTGCAGAGGGATTTGTTTGTGGGTTCAAGTCTCTTTGCCCAACAGACTGTCAGGACATGACATGAGGAGGTGGAGCAGGACAGAGGGAAGGGTGGAAGAGGAAGGAAGACCCAGAATTATTCCAGCAGCTCAGGGAAGGGAAAGCAGGAGTGACCTTTCGTGTGAAGAAAGCAAACAAACTTGGAACCAAAATCATGAACGTCTGTGTAGATGCTCCTCACTGCCTGGGGAAGGCTCTTGGGAAGGTTGCCCGGGAAACCTCTGCGGCTGAGATTAACAAAAGTTAAATCTGCCTTTGAAAAATGCATCTCTGAACAGTCCGGAACGGAGACGGGAGAGCAGGTGGCAGCTGCAGGCGCCATCGTGCAGTGGCAATGGTCCTGGCCTTTGACCCTTTGCTCTCGCAGCAGCCACAGCAGCACTTCCTCAGGACTCCGGGAGCAGGACTGCGAACTTCCCCAGTTTCCTGTTGGTTCTTGTTCCTCTCCTGTTCCATCTGCACCCCTTCCCTTCCCCATCACTGTCCTGCTCGCTCTTGATTTTTCGTTTTTCCTTTTTAAAAATGTTCCTTGTGTCTTTTCTTTCACTCCCTCATTCCTGCCTTGTGCTGTGCCCCATCTTGAGGCCCTGGAAGTGACAGCAGGAGTGACAGGTTGTCAGAAACAGCTCCTCCAGCCCATGGCTGGTTTTACCTTCCCCACCTCTGTCCCACTCTGCATCTCAGTGTTTCTCTGTCCTTCTCCCCTGGTTCGGGCCTACTTTTCCTCTCCCTGTGCCACTCCCAGTCCCCGTCTTTATCCTTCCTTCCTCTGCCAGCTCTGGTGTCCCTCCCTGACCCTGTCTCCTCCCCATCTCACTGTCCTTTCCCCTGCACCTTTGTCTCTGCCCCTCAGTCTGTCTCCCTTGTCCTGCTTTTCTCCCTGTAACCCTCTGTCCTGCTCCCAATCCCTCTCTTCTGATCCCTGACAGCCTTTCTCTCCCCTCCACCCCGGAGAATCTTGGAATGGTTTGGGTGGGAGGGACCTCAAAGCCCACCCAGTCCCCCTCCAGCCACGGGCAGGGGGACACCCTCCACTAGACCAGGTTGCTTCAAGCCTCATCCAGCCTGGCCTTGATCCTCTCTCCCTGACCTTGTCTCCACCGCTCTGGCCTGCTCCCTGCCCCCTTTGTTTCCCATTCTGTCCTCCCTTCCCCGTTTCTCTCATGCTCCACTGCCTTTGTCATTCTCTGTTGCTCTGTCCCACTCCCTGGCCCATCATTTCCCACAGGATCCCTCTGCCCAGCTGCCTCCGTTCATTTTTAATCCCGCTCTCTCACTTTGCCCAGCCCAGGTGTTCTTCATCCTAATCCCTGTAATTTTCCCTTCTCTTTCTGGTCCCAATCCCTCTTTCTCCCTCTCCTCCTCTGTCCCTGCTTCCCTCCATCCCTGTCCTGCTCCCTTTCCCTCCCTCACCACCGTGCCTATGGCTTTCCTTGTCCCGGCCTTTATCCCCCTGCCCCCTTCCCTGCTTCCTTCTTTGTGCCCCCGTTTCTGACCGGCTGCCGCCCCCTCCAGGCTCCAGCCGACGCGTGTGGCCCCGGGAGCAACTGCCCGGGCACCCGGGAGGGACCGGGAGGGGCCGAGCAGGACCGAAGAGCCCCTCGGCGTCCGCTTCGCTCTCCCGGCTGCACCTGCACCGGGCAGGGGCTGAGGGGGCCCTGGCGCTGCCCCCTGCCCAGTGGAGCTCCAGCCCGGGCTGGGGGGCATCGCTACGGCCCCTCCCGGTGAAGGGGCGGCTGCCGGGGCAGGGGCTGACGCCGGGACTGCCCGGCCGGGGTGCGGGCGGTGACCCGGGGGAAGGCAGGGGGCCGAGGCCGGAGGGGGCAGCACCGGGGGCTCACGGAGAGCGGGGCGGAGGGGTATGTCCGGTGGAGGGGCCGCGACACTGCCCGGCGGGGCCGACGCGACCCGACCCGGCCCGGCCCGAGTGCTCGGGGAGCTGCGCTCGGGGTGCGGCGGGCTGCCGGGGCCGCGGCGGGTGCCCGGGACCGGCCGGGAGTTGTCGGCTTCGGGCGGCCACTGCCGCCTTTGCCAGGGAGGCTGGGGGGGACAGTTCCCTTCCCCCCCCGCCCCGACACACCGCGGCGGAGAAAGCGCTGCCCGTGCGCTCGGGCCACAGACTGAACGCCCGCTGCTGCCGCAAAATACGGAACGGCGACGGCGCATGCGCAGTATCGCGTGACATCCGGCTCGCCGCTGTCGCACAGCAGTCGTAAGTCGCTGCGTAGGGGAGGCCGCGCATACGCGTTGGTGCACGCTCGTGGCTGTGCCCGGGCGGCGGTCGGTATCGCGACACGGGCGCAGCGTCTTGGTGCGTACCGTCTCCTGCTGTACGACGCCTGAAATGCGTTATCGCAGCTCTGGCGCGGCGCCGGGAAGGCGAAGCCGCCGCGCTCCCAGCTGGTCCCGGGGAGAAGGCGCCGCCGCCGCCCCACGAGGAAGGTTCCCGCAGCGGCCCGGGCTGCCAGCGCGTCCCCGGAGGGCGCGAGCGAGGCCGTGTGTCTGGGGAGCCCTGTCTGGGCAGAGCTGTGAGAGGCCCGTTTGTTCCCTCAGGTGGAAGCAGCCGAGTGAGCGGAGTTACGGGTGGAAAGGGAGGCGAGAAGGAGAAAGAAGTGTCTGAACGAGCAAATTCTCCCGGCAGCGCCCAGAGAGAGCTGCGGTGAGTCCCGGGCCCCCGGGGCCCTGTCCCTCTTCCGCATCCCTGTCACTCGCTGTGCCTCCCGCCCCCCCTCCAGCTCCCTGTCTTTTCCGTGCTGCTGCGATTCGTTTTCTGCTCCCCTGTCCCTCTTCTCCCTGTTCTTGTGTGCCGCTTCTCCCTCTTTGTCTCCCCCCTCTGGTTCTGTCCTGCAGCCCCTGGCTGGTTTTTCCTTCTCCATCCCTTTGTTCTGCTCTGCATTCAGCTCTTTCTTTCCCCACGGTGTCTCTGCCCTGTTCCCTCTCGTTCTTCTCCTCTCTGCCCTGGATGTGCTGTTCGGTGTCCCTGCTGGCCCGTCTCTCTGTCTCTGTCCTTCTCTTGCTCTCGCTGTCCCTGTCAAGAGGAGCACAGCACTGCACTGACATTGCTCCCTCCTCAGCATTCTTAGCCAGAACCCAGTGGGCCAGGGCCGGAAACTGTGGGCGGCAACTGTTAGGGTTAGTGTCTGGAGAAGCAGAAAGCCCACAGCTCCAGGGATAATTGGGATTGCAAAGGCCTGCCAAGAGGAGCTCAGCACTGCACTGACATTGATCTGTGTCCTCTTGCTACAGTCACACAGTTTAATTTTTCATTATTCATAGCAGACACGTCAGAGATTACCAAAAGAAATACAAAATAGTAGATTTTCAACGACATTAACAATATTTCCTGTCAGACCTCGGCCATTGTGCAGGGAGTTTAGTGGTGAAGTGCCCCTTCTTATCCCAAAACACTCTTGCACTGCCAGGGTGGGGAATGGCCATACTAGGGGTCAGTTGCCTGGTTACAGTGGGGGAAGTGAGAGTGAAATAATTCACCCCCTGCCAGCCCTGAACCTTATCGCAGTCTGGGGAGATCAGTACCAGCTGGGAATGCCAACAAGAGCCTGCCCCAATTAAGGCCAGGATGGGAGATTGCTTAGGCCTGAAGTCAATTATTTCATGACTCTCTAAATAGAGGGAGGCTCCATGGCTGACCCTTGGTTTCTCCTGGTCTGCAGGGGCTGCACCCAGCATCTCCCTCGGAGTGGGACGGTGCTCAGAGTTCCACACCCCCCAGTCTGGGAAAGGAGAGAGCGGTCGACACGGCCTGGGCTGAAAACCCTCCTGGAGGCTCAGCCCTGCTCCCGTGGAGAGACGCGCTGACATGCGACGGGAAGGCTTGCACCGGGCTCCAGGGGCGTCTGAACAGGTACCTTCCTAGCAAGATGTGTATCTCCATGGCCATTTCTGTCTCTGGCAGGGGGGAGCGTGTGCGTGCAGCTGTGTGCTGGGAACTGTGTTAACCCTTTGCTGGAGTTGCTGTGCTGATGGATGGAGAGTTGGGTCCTCCTGGATCCTAATGGGTCCCAGGGAGCCCCAGGCCCTCCCCAGCCTGTTCCAGTGCCCCCTGCCCTTCCCCAGTGGGACCCAGGGCCTGCCAGGCCCCCCCCAACGGGACCCAGTGCCCCCAGTCCATCCCCAGCCTGTTCCAGGGCCCCCTGCCATTCCCCATTGGGTCCCAGTGCCCCCAGTCCAGCCCCAGTCTGCACTAGGAACACCCAGTCACTCCTCAGTCTTTCCTGAGGGCCCACCTGCCCTCCTCAGCCTGCGCAAGGGACTCCCAGGCTCTCCCCAGGCGGTCCCAGTGCCCCCAGTCCAGCCCCAGTCTGTCCCAGGGACTTTCTGGCTCCCCGGACCCTAACCCCAGACTACAGCTCCCAGCCCCGAGCAATAATATATATGGCTGCCCGGTGGCCCCATCTTCTGGGCCCACAGCCCGCCATGCGCTGGGATCCCCCAGCGCCGGGATCCCCCAGCGCTGAGCGGCAGAGCCACTGCCCGGACACCAGCTCCCGGCGTGCTCTTGTCTGTTCCACGTGGCAGTCAGAGGTCTGAGGACGGAACACCTTAGAGCTGAAACCCCATGGGGAAGCCCAACGCCCACTCCGGGGTGATGCGGCTGCGCTCGCTGTTTCCGCCACCTGGTGGCCGGTCCTGAAGCACGGCAGAACAGGGATCTGGGATTGGGACAGAGAGAGAGAAAAAAGCAGCAGGGCCAGAGAAACAGAGGCAGAAAGAGCAGCAGGAAGGGAGCAGGGCAGAGAGAGCAGCAGCAGGATGGAGACGCAGGGAAAATGGGAGAGTCAACAGGACAGAGGCACAGGAATGTGGGCAGGGAGCAGGACTAAGGGATACAGGGAGAAACAATGGGACAGGAAGCGGGACAGAGGGACAGACAAGAGCAATGACCATGGGAGAAAGAGAGAAACCGTGAGAAGGACAGCAGCTGGGGGGGGAGAGAGAGAGAGATGAGGAGCCCAGCAGGGAGAGAAAGAACCAAAGGGGCAGGGGCATGCGCGATGCTGGCGAGCTGTACGTTGGGGAAGCACCAAGTCCATCCATGAGTTGATCAACACCCTTGGGTGGGTGCAGGGTTTTATCCGGGCCGTGGGTCCCCTGGGGGTTTGGGACCGGAGGCTCCAGCCCTCCTGCTGTGGCAGCTGTCCAGCTGCTGGAGGCCAGCCAGGCTGGGGCAGCCCCGGGCATCAGCCGGAGTGAAGGGGAGGGGGGCAGAGGGCGGGCACCCCCCTGGCCTCAGGCTGGGCTGGGTTGTCTGTGCCTGGGCACGGGGTGCCGAGGAGCAGCCGGACACTCCTGGGCTGTGGCCCGGGGCTGCCGGGGCCAGAGCCAGAGAGGCCAGATGGAGGAAGAAGGAACCAGCGGCTGTCTGGCCAGCAGCTGCCTCCCACTGCCAGCATGAGACCCAGGTTCTGTGCGGGGCGGGGAGGCTCCCTCTCTGCAGCCCGCAGCAGGCCGGGCTGCCAGCGCGCACCGTGGGGGCTGTGCGCGTCCCCAGAGCGCGGTCCAGCCGCGGAGTGCATGAGCAAGGCCGTGTGTCTGGGAAGCCCTGTCTGGCCAGGGCTGTGAGACGTCCGTTTGTTCCCTCAGGTGGAAGCAGCCGAGTGAGCAGAGTTACGGGTGGAAAGGGAGGCGAGAAGGAGAAAGAAGTGTCTGAGCCGGCAAATTCTCATGGCAGCGCCCAGAGACAGAGCTGCGGTGAGTCCCAGGCCCCTGGGGCCCTCTCATCCCTCCACTGCATCCCTGTCCCTCCCTGTCCCCCCTCCCCTCCAGCTCCCTGTCTTTTCCGTGCTGCTGCGATTCGTTTTCTGCTCCCCTGTCCCTCTTCTCCCTGTTGTTGTGTGCCGCTTCTCCCTCTTTGTCTCCCTCCTCTGGTTCTGTCCTGCAGCCCCTGGCTGGTTTTTCCCTCTCCATCCCTTCGTCCTGCTCTGCATCCAGCTCTTTCTTTCCCCACGGTGTCTCTGCCCTGTTTCCTCACGTTCTTTTCCTCTCTGCTCCGGACGTGCTGCTTGGTGTCCCTGCTGGCCCGTCTCTCTGTCTCTGTCCTTCTCTTGCTCTTGCTGTCCCTGTGCCTTGCTCAGGGCCGTCGGGTTTTTCACTGTGTATCTCGCTGTCTCTGCCCTGCTTCCCGTTCATCCCTTGCTCTCTCTGACCCTTTGTGCTGCTCCCTGCCCCTTTAGTTCTTTCTACCCCTGCAGGGCTCCTCATCTCTCTCTCCCCAAGCTGCTGTCCTTCTCACGGTTTCTCTTCTTCTCCCATGGTCATCGCTCTTGTCTGTCCCTCTGTCCCGCTTCCTGTCCCATTGTTTCTCCCTGTATCCCTTAGTCCTGCTCCCTGCCCACATTCCTGTGCCTCTGTCCTGTTGAGTCTCCCATTTTCCCTGCGTCTCCATCCTGCTGCTGCTCTCTCTGCCCTGCTCCCTTCCTGCTGCTCTTTCTGCCTCTGTTTCTCTAGCCCTGCTGCTTTTTTCTCCATCTCTGTTCTGATCCCTGTCCCTTTTTTCCCTCGCTGTCCTTCTGCCCTGCTTCCTCTCCCTGTCTTTTCTGTCTGTCTCTCTCTGGCCCATTCCCGCTCCCTTCCCTTCCCCCACAGTGTTTTTTCCTTCCTCTTCCCTCTCTCTCTCCCACTGCCCATCGCAGTTGCTTTTCCCTCCAGCACTGTCCTGCTCTCTGTCCCTTTTCTCTCTCTCGTTCTCTGACGCCCCCTGGGCCATGTTTCATTCCCCCGTCTCTGCTGTGTGGCCCGTCGCTATTTTTCCCCTCTTCCAGCCCTGTGTCCTGCTCCCTGACCTTGGTTCTCTTTGCCTTTCTTCTGCCCCTCGTCCCCTTTTCCTTCTCGCTCCATCTCTGTCCTGCTGGCGATGCCAGGCTTTTCCCCTCCATCCCTGTCCTGCTCCATGTCTCTTATTTGTGCCTGTCTCTTGCGCTCTCCTGCCTCCCTGGCCCTTTTTTCCTCTCTCTGCATCGCCCTGTCTCACTCCCTGGCCCCATCTGTCTCTGACGGTCTCTGTCCTGCTCCGTGTCCTCCTTTTCCCCCTCTCTCACCGGGGGGTTCCTATCATCCCCCAGGCTTCTTCCTGCCTTTATTTGTTCTTCCCGTTCTTCTGCCCCGATGCTTCTGTCCCCACCTTTGTCCTGACCCTCATTACTGCTCGCTGTGCCTCTGTCCTGCTTCCTGGCCCTGTGTTTGCTGTCTGTATTTCTCTGTCCCACTGCCTGTCCAGTCACTTCCTGCTCTCCCTCCCTGCCTAGCCAGCTCTCCCCTTTTCTCTTCTCCTCTCCCCTGCTCCTTGGCCCTTTTTTCTCTCTCTCTATCCCTCCCTCCCTCTCCATCCTCTCCCCCATTGCTGGGGTTTTAATTCTCATTTTTTCCCATCTCTGCACATCTGACCTTTTCTTTGTTTCTCCATCCCGTTCTCCCCTTCCCTGTCCTGGTTTTCTCCCTGGCTGTATGTCCTGCGCCCCGACACCATCTCTGTCCCTCCTTTGTCCTTCTTCTCCTTCCCCCTGCCACCTCTCTCTCCCTCTGTCCTGCTCACCGGCCCTACACGTTCTCGCTCCAGCTCTGCAGGGCCCCTCGGCCCCATTTTTCTTGGCTTCTCTCCCTCTCTGGCTGTTTCTGACCTTTCTGTCTCTGCTCCTTCGTCTCCTCCCTTGGCTTCTTTTTCTCTCTCCCGTCCTCTGTCCTGCTCCCATCACGGCATTTTCTTCTTCTGTTTCTCTGCCCCGCTCCCCCTCCCTCTTTTTCTTTCTCCACCCCGCTGTACTGCTCTCTGGCCTTCCTTCCCACCCTCCACCCCCCCTCATTATCCTTGTGTCCCTTGTCATCTCTCCACCCCTCTGTCCCACTCCCCATCCCTGATTTTCCTATTCCATTTCTCTGTGCAGCTTTCGGTCCCTGTTTTGCGTTAGGGTTAGGGTTCCGTCTCCCTGTCCTTGTTCCTGTTGCTCTTGCTTGCTCTCTATCTATCCCAGTGTGCTGCTCCCCAGCCCTCTGTGTTTCTCTGGGTCCCATTTTCTTGCTCCCTATCCCTCCCCTCTATCCCTCTCTCCTTCCTCCCTCCTGGATTTTCCTCTCTCCGTCCCTCTGCTCCCATTGCTCCTTCCTCCATCCCTCAGTCCTGCTCCCTGCCCCTTTTCTCCTCTCGCTGTCCGTCCGTCCCGCTCCCTCTCCCGTTATTCTGCCTTTGTCCCTCTGTCCTGGTGCCTGTCTCCTGCTGTCTAGGAGTATGCCCTGGTCCATCCAGCCGTCCCCGTTCTCCTTCTTCTCTTCCCTGCTCCGGCCCTACTTTCTCCTCCTCCCTCTCTGTCCCGCAGTCCATCAGCATCTTTTTTTCCTTCTCCATCTTTTTGTCTTCACCTGCATTTGGTGCCCCCCAGCCCCACCCCCAGTCCCTCTGTCCTCTTCCTTTCCCTGCTCTTTGTCTCTGCACGTCCCGCACTCTGTTCCCGTCTCTCTCCCTGCCCTTGCGCCTTCCTTTTCCTTCCTTCTTTTTCCCCACGTTCCTCTCTCCTGCTGCTCCTCTCAGCTTTCCTCCCGTTCCTTTGTCCCGCTCCCTGGCCCTTACGGCCGTCAATCCCTCTGGCCCGTTGCCCGTCGTTAGTTTTGCCAGCTGCATCCCACCGCCCTGCTTCCCGTTCGTCTCCTCCAGCTCCGTCCTCCTGGTCCGCTCCCTGGCGGGATTTTCCCTTTCTCCAGCTCTGACCCGCTCCCCACCCCGCTCTGTCTCTGTCACCCTTCCCGGTTCCCTGTGCCCCTCTCTCTGCAGTCTCGTGTCCCGCTCCCCATCCCTCTCTGTGCCGCCCCATCCCTCTGTCCCTGGCCTCGTGCCTGGTTTTCCTTGCTCCATGCCTGTCCCGCTGCCCAGTGCTGGCCGGTTCCTTTTCCTGACTTGTTTGGGGTGTTTTCTCCTCTCTTGGTGGCTCTGCTGCTGTTCTTGGCCCTGATGTTTTCCCTCTCTCCATCCCTGCCCTGCTGGCTCTTCCCTCCCCCAGTGTCCTGCTGGCTCTTCTCCGTCCTCTCTGGGCATGTTTCCCCTCGCTCTATCCCTCTGGCTGCTCCCTGGCAGGATCTGGTTATTCTCTGGAGTTCCGCTCAGCCCGGCGCTGTTCTGTCGTTCCCCGTCTCTCTCTGCTGCTCCCCGTCCTCCCCTTTCTCTCTCCTTCTTTTCTTCTTCCTCTCCCTCTGCTTTTCCCTACCCTTGCATCCCACTCCCTGCCTCCGTCCCTCTCTGTCACACGGTCTCGCTCCCCACCCCTCTCTTTCCTTCCACCCTTCAGGTGTGTGTGTCGTCCTCGTCCCCCCCTTTTCCGTGTCCCCGTGTTTCTCTCCATCCTTCTCTCATTCTCCCCTGGCTTCTCTTGCTCTCCCTCTCCCCGGCTGCCCACGGCTGTTTTTTCCTTTTCCGCTCCTCGGTCCCGCTCCCTGTCCGCGCTGCCCTTTGTTCTGCCTCCAGCCCGTCGTCGTTCTCTCCAGCTCTGGCCTTTCCCTGTACCTTGTTCTCTCTGCTCCCCGCTCCTTCTCCCCCGTCTCATTGCTCGTTCTGCCGTCGCCCTCTCTCTGTTCACCCCTGACCCCCTGAGCTGGTCCCTTCCCTCTCTTTCTCCGATTCTCTGTCTTACCTGTCCCCCTCTCCCTGTCCCTCTCTCTCTCCTGCTCCCTGTCCCCGTGATTTATGGCCTCGGCTCCGTCCCGCTCTCTCCTCCAGCGCTTTCCTCATGCCGCAGCTGGGTCGCACTCGTTGGCTCTCGGTCCCAGCGTCCCGCTCCCCGTCCCTCCCTCGCCCACCATCGCCCCTTTGGTCTCCCTGTCCCTGCCCCGTTTCCCTGTCCCTCTGTCCTTCGTCCTGTCTGTCCTTGGCCCTCTGGCTGCTGCCCAGCGCTGGCTTTTCTCCTTTCTCCGTCTCGCTCCTGTCGCTCTCTTCTCTGCGGCTCTGACGTGTCTTTCTCCGTCTCCCCCTGCTCCCTGTCCCTTTTCCCTCCTTCTCTGTCCCCCGTGCTCCCCCTCCTTGACTCCACGGCTCCGTGCCACGGCCTGTCGCAGCGTTTCTCGCTGTCTCCCCTTGGCCAGCTGGCTGTTCCGTTTTCCCCTCTGTCCTGTTCCCTGCTGGGTTTTTCTCGCCCTGCACTCCCTCACTGCTTTTTCTTTCTCCATCCAGCAGCGAAGCAGCAGAAGAATCACAGAACCGGTGCCCGCAGGGTCTGCCCGCGTGAGCGAAGCACAGCGCGGCTGCGCGGGGGGTGGGCTGTGTCTGGGCAGCCTCGTGTTGGCAGCGCTGTGTGACCCCCCTCCGCTCTCTCAGGTGGATGACGGTCGAGTGCCTGGAGCTGCAGAGGAGGAAGGGAGGGGAGAGAGAGACCCCCGAGCCGCCCCGTTCTGCCAGCAGCTCTGAGGGCGGGAGCTGCGGTGAGTCCCAGAGCCTCGGGGCCACGCCAGGTCCCTGTCCCTGGGTTGGAATTTCTTCCCTCTCTGTCCCAGAGCCCATTTTTGTCTTTATCACCCTCCGTCTGGCTCCCTGTCCCTGCGCTTGAATTCTTCTGTCTCTCTGCCCTTTCGCTCATCGCGGCTTTTTGCTGTTTCTCGGTCTCTCGCTGTCCCCCTCCCTGTCTCCTTTTGACCTCCCCCCTCTCTGCCCTCTGGCCCGTCCCCATTCCTTGTTTCCCCCATCTCTCAGGCTGGTTCCCTCTCCCTTTGGATCGATTCCCCCTCTCTCCTGTCACCATCTCCAGCTGCCGAGGGGCTGCCCGGGCAGGCCGAGAGGGAACCATCGGGGAGGTGAAGGTCTCCTGCCGGCAGCGGGGTCTGTGGTGAGTCGTGTGTCCCCCTCTCTGCGTCCGGGGCTGCCTGTGACCCCCTTCTCCAGACCTCTGCCTCCCCCCACCCCTCTCTCTTCCCATCCCCCTCCCTGTGCGGTCCTGGCATGCTGTGAGATGCAGCCAGACCCCGCGGAAAGGGCGTTGGGGGAGCACTTGGCTCTCAGTGGGTTTATTGCTGGGGCTTTCCACGTGCAGATTCGTTCCAAGGGATCCAGGAGCTGAGAGCGCCGTCCAGAAACATCTCCGGTTCTGTGAGTGTCGTATTCCCAGCGTTCTCTCCGCCAGCGCTTTGGGGACTCCTTCCTCCTTCGCACGCCGTCGTTCGTGGCTCTGCAAACGGAGCTGCAGTCAAACCGAGCGCGTTGGCTGTGGTCGGAATAGCGACGTCCGTCCGCAGTGTCAGGAAAAGCCCTGCAGTTCCCGTGGTCCCAGGCGCTGCTGTGACTCTTGGAGGGCGGAGAACAGAGCTGCATTCCAGGGGGATGCGCTCTGCCCCGCGGGTGCATCGTGCCAGGCGCAGGACGAGCCGTCGGCATCGGCAGTGCCCGGCAGGGAGGTGCCCGTGGCTGGGATTTGCTGCCAGCTGCCATCTCCCCCCCGTCTGCTGGAGCCGGGCGGAACCTCGACGCGGCTCCATCCTCCCCGACGCGGCTCCATCCTCCCCGACGCGGCTCCATCCTCCCCGACGCGGCTCCATCCTCCCCGACGTGGCTCCATCCTCCCCGACGTGTTTTCCCTGAGCGACTGAGCGGGACTTTGCGGTGGGGGTGACGATGCGCTGCGTGGGCATAAAACCGGATTTGCTGTCGGTGTGACCCCAGCGGCTGTTGTTAATGTGCCGGGGAACCGAGTGCAGCTCAAACCCCTCCCGCTCAGCAGGGCCCGGGGAAAGGAGATCCCGGGCGTGCGCACCCCCCCCCCGCCACGGGCCAGGGGCTGACGTTCCTGTCCCGGCCCCAACTCCTGCCCACGGCGCGGCCGCTGTGTCGGGTGGGAGCCCCGAGCGGCAGGAAGGAGGGAGCTGGGTGGGGGTCGCTGGTTCCCTCGAGGGGAGCAGGAGCTGCCCAAACCCTGAGTGGGGCGGGGACACCCACACACCCCCCCGGTTATTCCAGAGTGCGGGTGGGGGTTAGGGAATGGGTCAGCAGTGCAGGGGCAGTTCTGAGCTGTCCCGGGGTCGCTGCTGCCGCCCTGTGGCTGAGGCTGTGTACTGCCGGCGGGGGAACGCGCATGCGCATTGGTGTGCTTTGACTTGCTCGATGCTGCTGCTCAGCGGCCAGGGTTCGATACTGCAGCCAGGGAGTCGCGCATGCGCAGTTCTGCTCCTCGGCTTGCTCTCTACCCGGCGCCCACTCTTAGGAACTGCCGCCGGAGGGCTGCGCGTGCCCCGCGCTGCGCTTTGCCTTGCTGGATTCTGCCGTTCTACGACCCAAGTGTGGTAGTGCCGCCCGGCGGGCGAGGAAGCGCATCGCTTCGCCTTGCCTCGCTCGCTGCTGTCGCCCTGAGAGCAGCAACTGCTGCAGCGGGGTGCGGCTCGTGCGCACGGCAGCGCTGCGGCTGGCTCCCTGCTGCCACCGTGTGGGGACAGTTCGGTACTGCAGGCGGGGAGACGCGAAGGGGCATCGCCGCTCCCTGCCCTGCTCTCTGCTGCCACCGCGTTGGGAAAGTTCGGTACTGCAGGCGGGGAGACGCGACGGTGCATTAGCGCGCCTCGCCCTGCTCTCTGCTGCCACCGTGCGAATGAAATGCGGTACTGCAGGCGGAGAGGCGCGCATGCGCTTTACGGCGCCTCTCTCGGTTCTCTGCTGCCACCGTGCGAATGAAATGCGGTACTGCAGGCGGAGAGGCGCGCATGCGCTTTACGGCGCCTCTCTCGGCTCTCTGCTGCCACCGTGCGAATGAAATGCGGTACTGCAGGCGGAGAGGCGCGCATGCGCTTTACAGCGCCTCCCTCGGCTCTCTGCTGCCACCGTGCGAATGAAATGCGGTACTGCAGGCGGAGAGGCGCGCATGCGCTTTACAGCGCCTCTCTCGGCTCACTGCTGCCACCGTGCGAATGAAATGCGGTACTGCAGGCGGAGAGGCGCGCATGCGCTTTACAGCACCTCTCGGCTCTCTGCTGCCACCGTGCGAATGAAATGCGGTACTGCAGGCGGAGAAGCGCGCATGCGCTTTAGAGCGCCTGTCGGCTCACTGCTGCCACCGTGCGAATGAAATGCGGTACTGCAGGCGGAGAGGCGCGCATGCGCTTTGCAGCGCCTCTCTCGGCTCTCTGCTGCCCCCGTGCGAATGAAATGCGGTACTGCAGGCGGAGAGGCACGCATGCGCTTTACAGCGCCTCGCTCAGCTCTCTGCTGCCACCGTGTGGGGACAGTTCGGTACTGCAGGCGGGGAGACGCGAAGGGGCATCGCCGCTCCCTGCCCTGCTTCCTGCTCCCACCGTGCGAATAGAGTTCCGTACTGTCGGCGGGGTGGCGCGCATGCGCATTGCTGCGCCTTGCCTTGGTGGCTGCCGGCGCGAGCTGGAAGGGACCTTAAAGCTCATCTCATTCCCCTCCTCGGACACCTCCCAGGAGCCCACGGAGATCTTGCCGCCGCAGCCCTTCCCGTTCGCCCTGCGCTCCGTGTTCCCGTGCCCGGTAACAGCGGCGCGATGCTGCCGCGCCCGCGGGGCGCTGTCGCCGCGCTCGGCGCTGCCCCCCGGACAGAGACGCCGGTGCCGCTCCAACGCGCGCGGTTTTGGCGGGCGCCGGACGGGCGAAGCGCGGAACTGCAGCGCCTGTGCCGCCCCGGCACGCGCCGCCCGCCGCGCGCTCGCTGCTGCTGCCGCCCGGTACCCGGAGACCGGTCCTGCAGTCCTGGGAGCGCGCGCCGCTTACGCCGCGCCCCGTCCCCGGCCCCCCCCATCGCACTCCCCCCCCTCCCCCCCCCCCCCCCCCCCCCCCCCCCGTTGACGCATGCGCGGTACCGCGGAGCAACATGGCGGCGCGCGGAGCGCCGGTCCCAGCGGCGGGGGAGGATCGAGCCCGCAGGTGAGGCGAGCGGACCCCTTGGGCGTTTGCGGGGGTGTCCTCGGGCCGGTGGCCGCCTGTAGGGTCGGGACGTGAAGCTCCAGCCCTCCCGCTGCGGCAGCTGCCCGGCTGCTGGAGGCGGGCCGGGCCGGGGTAGCTCCGCGTTCAGCCCGGAGCGGGGGGGGGGGGGGGCGGAGAGCGGGCACCCCCGGGCGCTGACCCGGACGCCTCCCCGGATCTCCCCGTTGCCTCTCCCAGCCCCGCTCGCCCCGTGCAGCAGCCCCTGGCTCCAGCAGCCCCCCCAGCCTGTCCCGTAGACCCCGGCCGCCCCGAGCCCTGCGGTGCCGGTGGCTGGTGGCCCTGGGGGCGTCTCCAGTAGCCCCGGCAGGAGCAGGCGAGTGATGCCGGTAACGGTCGCTGCTGCTGCCTTTCAAGGCTGCCCTGAAGACGCAGTTGTCTGTTCCTGCCCTGGGGATGCCGCTGGCTGCACCCGCCTCAGGCTGAGCTGGGTTGTCTGTGCCTGGGTGCGGGGTGCCGAGGGGCAGCCGGACACTCCCGGGCTGTGGCCCGGGGCTGCCGGGGTCGGAGCCGGAGAGGCCAGATGGAGGAAGAAGGAACCAGCAGCCGTCTGGCCGGCAGCTGCCTCCTGCTGCCAGCATGACAGAGCCAGTTTCTGGCAGGGGGGAGGCTCCCTCTCTGCAGGCCGCAGCAGGCCGGGCTGTCAGCGCGCACCGCGGGGGCTGTGCGCGTCCCCAGAGCGCGGTCCGGCCGTGAAGTGCGCGAGCGAGGCCGTGTGTCTGGGGAGCCCTCTCTGGGCAGAGCTGTGAGAGGCCTGTTTGTTCCCTCAGGTGGAAGCAGCCAAGTGAGCGGAGTTACGGGTGGAAAGGGAGGCGAGAAGGAGAAAGAAGTGTCTGAGCCGGCAAATTCTCCCGGCAGCGCCCAGAGAGAGCTGCGGTGAGTCCCGGGCCCCCGGGGCCCTGTCCCTCTTCCGCATCCCTGTCACTCGCTGTGCCTCCCGCCCCCCCTCCAGCTCCCTATCTTTTCTGTGCTGCTGCGATTCGTTTTCTGCTCCCCTGTCCCTCTTCTCCCTGTTCTGGTGTGCCGCTTCTCCCTCTTTGTCTCCCCGCTTTGGTTCTGTCCTGCAGCCCCTGGCTGGTTTTTCCCTCTCCATCCCTTCGTCCTGCTCTGCATCCAGCTCTTTCTTTCCCCACGGTGTCTCTGCCCTGTTTCCTTACGTTCTTCTCCTCTCTGCTCCGGACGTGCTGCTTGGTGTCCCTGCTGGCCCGTCTCTCTGTCTCTGTCCTTCTCTTGCTCTTGCTGTCCCTGTGTCTTGCTCAGGGCCGTCGGGTTTTTCACTGTGCATCTCGCTGTCTCTGCCCTGCTTCCCGTTCATCCCTTGCTCTCTCTGACCCTTTGTGCTGCTCCCTGCCCCTTTGGTTCTTTCTCTCCCTGCAGGGCTCCTCATCTCTCTCTCTCTCTCCCAGCTGCTGTCGTTCTCACGGTTTCTCTCTTTCTCCCATGGTCATCGCTCTTGTTTGTCCCTCTGTCCCGCTTCCTGTCCCATTGTTTCTCCCTGTATCCCTTAGTCCTGCTCCCTGCCCACATTCCTGTGCCTCTGTCCTGTTGACTCTCCCATTTTCCCTGCGTCTCCATCCTGCTGCTGCTCTCTCTGCCCTGCTCCCTTCCTGCTGCTCTTTCTGCCTCTGTTTCTCTAGCCCTGTTGCTTTTTTCTCCATCTCTGTTCTGATCCCTGTCCCTTTTTTCCCCTCGCTGTCCTTCTGCCCTGCTTCCTCTCCCTGTCTTTTCTGTCTGTCTCTCTCTGGCCCATTCCCTCTCCCGTCCCCGTGTCCAGTTCCCTTCCCTTCCCCCACAGTGTTTTTCCCTTCCTCTTCCCTCTCCCACTGCCCATCGCAGTTGCTTTTCCTTCCAGCACTGTCCTGCTCTCTGTCCCTTTTCTCTCTCTCGTTCTCTGACGCCCCCTGGGCCATGTTTCATTCCCCCGTCTCCGCTGTGCGGCCCGTCGCTATTTTTGCCCTCTTCCACCCCTGTGTCCTGCTCCCGGACCTCGGTTCTCTTTGCCTTTCTTCTGCCCCTCGTCCCCTTCTCGCTCCATCTCTGTCCTGCTGGCGATGCCAGGCTTTTCCCCTCCATCCCTGTCCTGCTCCATGTCTCTTTATGTGTGCCTGTCTCTCACACTCTCCTGCCTCCCTGGCCCTTTTCTCTTCTTTCTGCATCGCCCTGTCTCGCTCCCTAGCCCCGTCTGTCTCTGACGGTCTCTGTCCTGCTCCGTGTCCTCCTTTTCCCCCTCTCTCACCGGGGGGTTCCTGTCATCCCCCAGGCTTCTTCCTGCCTTTATTTGTTCTTCCAGTTCTTCTGCCCCGATGCTTCTGTCACCACCATTCTCCTGCCCCTCATTACCGCTCGCTGTGCCTCTGTCCTGCTTCCTGGCCCTGTGTTTGCTGTCTGTATTTCTCTGTCCTGCTGCCTGTCCAGTCGTTTCCTGGTCTCCCTCCCTGCCCAGTCAGCTCTCCCCTTTTCCCTTCCTCTTCTCCTCTCCCCTCCTCCGTGGCCCTTTTTTCTCTCTCTCTATCCCTCCCTACCTCTCCATCCTCTCCCCCTTTGCTGGGGTTTTAATTCTCATTTTTTCCCATCTCTGCACATCTGACCTTTTCTTTGTTTCTCCATCCCGTTCTCCACTTCCCTGTCCTGGTTTTCTCCCTGGCTGTATGTCCTGCGCCCTGTCACCATCTCTGTCCCTCCTTTGTCCTTCCTCTCCTTCCCCCTGCCGCCTCTCTCTCCCTCTGTCCTGCTCACCGGCCCTACATGTTCTCGCTCCAGCTCTGCAGGGCCCCTCGGCCCCATTTTTCTTGGCTTCTCTCCCTCTCTGGCTGTTTCTGACCTTTCTGTCTCTGCTCCTCCATCTCCTCCCTTGGCTTCTTTTTCTCTCTCCCGTCCTCTGTCCTGTTCCCATCACGGCATTTTCTTCTTCTGTTTCTCTGCCCCGCTCCCCCTCCCTCTTTTTCTTTCTCCACCCTGCTGTACTGCTCTCTGGCCTTCCTTCCCACCCTCCACCCCCCCTCATTATCCTTGTGTCCCTTGTCATCTCTCTACCCCTCTGTCCCACTCCCCATCCCTGATTTTCCTATTCCATTTCTCTGTGCAGCTTTCGGTCCCTGTTCTTCCTCTGGCTCTGTCTCCCTGTCCTTGTTCCTGTTGCTCTCGCTTGCTCTCTATCCCAGTGTGCTGCTCCCCATCCCCCTGTGTTTCTCTGGGTCCCATTTTCTTGCTCCCTGTCCCTCCCACCTGGATTTTCCTCTCTCCGTCCCTCTGCTCCCATTGCTCCTTTCTCCATCCCTCAGTCCTGCTCCCTGCCCCTTTTCTCCTCTCGCTGTCCGTCCGTCCCGCTCCCTCTCCCGTTATTCTGCCTTTGTCCCTCTGTCCTGGTGCCTGTCTCCTGCTGTCTAGGAGTATGCCCCGGTCCATCCAGCCGTCCCCGTTCTCCTTCTTCTCTTCCCTGCTCCGGCCCTACTTTCTCCTCCTCCCTCTCTGTCCCGCATTCCATCAGCATCTTTTTTTCCTTCTCCATCTTTTTGTCTTCACCTGCATTTGGTGCCCCCCAGCCCCACCCCCAGTCCCTCTGTCCTCTTCCTTTCCCTGCTCTTTGTCTCTGCACGTCCCGCACTCTGTTCCCGTCTCTCTCCCTGCCCTTGCGCCTTCCTTTTCCTTCCTTCTTTTTCCCCACGTTCCTCTCTCCTGCTGCTCCTCTCAGCTTTCCTCCCGTTCCTTTGTCCCGCTCCCTGGCCCTTACGGCCGTCAATCCCTCTGGCCCGTTGCCCGTCGTTAGTTTTGCCAGCTGCATCCCACCGCCCTGCTTCCCGTTCGTCTCCTCCAGCTCCGTCCTCCTGGTCCGCTCCCTGGCGGGATTTTCCCTTTCTCCAGCTCCGACCCGCTCCCCACCCCGCTCTGTCTCTGTCACCCTTCCCGGTTCCCTGTGCCCCTCTCTCTGCAGTCTCGTGTCCCGCTCCCCATCCCTCTCTGTGCCGCCCCATCCCTCTGTCCCTGGCCTCGTGCCTGGTTTTCCTTGCTCCATGCCTGTCCCGCTGCCCAGCGCTGGCCGGTTCCTTTTCCTGACTTGTTTGGGGTGTTTTCTCCTCTCTTGGTGGCTCTGCTGCTGTTCTTGGCCCTGATGTTTTCCCTCTCTCCATCCCTGCCCTGCTGGCTCTTCCCTCCCCCAGTGTCCTGCTGGCTCTTCCCCATCCTCTCTGGGCATGTTTCCCCTCGCTCTATCCCTCTGGCTGCTCCCTGGCAGGATCTGGTTATTCTCTGGAGTTCCGCTCAGCCCGGCGCTATTCTGTCATTCCCCGTCTCTCTCTGCTGCTCCCCGTCCTCCTCTTTCTCTCTCCTTCTTTTCTTCTTCCTCTCCCTCTGCTTTTCCCTACCCTTGCATCCCACTCCCTGCCTCCGTCCCTCTCTGTCACACGGTCTCGCTCCCCACCCCTCTCTTTCCTTCCACCCTTCAGGTGTGTGTGTCGTCCTCGTCCCCCCCTTTTCCGTGTCCCCATGTTTCTCTCCATCCTTCTCTCATTCTCCCCTGGCTTCTCTTGCTCTCCCTCTCCCCGGCTGCCCACGGCTGTTTTTTCCTTTTCCGCTCCTCGGTCCCGCTCCCTGTCCGCGCTGCCCTTTGTTCTGCCTCCAGCCCGTCGTCGTTCTCTCCAGCTCTGGCCTTTCCCTGTACCTTGTTCTCTCTGCTCCCCGCTCCTTCTCCCCCGTCTCATTGCTCGTTCTGCCGTCGCCCTCTCTCTGTTCACCCCTGACCCCCTGAGCTGGTCCCTTCCCTCTCTTTCTCCGATTCTCTGTCTTACCTGTCCCCCTCTCCCTGTCTCTCCCTCTCTCCTGCTCCCTGTCCCCGTGATTAATGGCCTCGGCTCCGTCCCGCTCTCTCCTCCAGCGCTTTCCTCATGCCGCAGCTGGGTCGCTCTCGTTGGCTCTCGGTCCCAGCATCCCGCTCCCCGTCCCTCCCTCGCCCAGCATCGCCCCTTTGGTCTCCCTGTCCCTGCCCCGTTTCCCTGTCCCTCTGTCCTTCGTCCTGTCTGTCCTTGGCCCTCTGGCTGCTGCCCAGCGCTGGCTTTTCTCCTTTCTCCGTCTCGCTCCTGTCGCTCTCTTCTCTGCGACTCTGACGTGTCTTTCTCCGTCTCCCCCTGCTCCCTGTCCCTTTTCCCTCCTTCTCTGTCCCCCGTGCTCCCCCTCCTTGACTCCACGGCTCCGTGCCACGGCCTGTCGCAGCGTTTCTCGCTGTCTCCCCTTGGCCAGCTGGCTGTCCCGTTTCTCCCCTGTCCTGTTCCCTGCTGGGTTTTTCTCCCCCTGCACTCCCTCACTGCTTTTCCTCTCTCCATCCAGCAGCGAAGCAGCGGAAGAATCACAGAACCGGTGCCCGCAGGGTCTGCCCGCGTGAGCGAAGCACAGTGCGGCCGTGCGGGGGGCGGGGGGGGGGGCTGTGTCTGGGCAGCCTCGTGTTGGCAGCGCTGTGAGACCCCCCTCCACTCTCTCAGGTGGATGACGGCCGAGTGCCTGGAGCTGCAGAGGAGGAAGGGAGGGGAGAGAGAGACCCCCGAGCCGCCCCGTTCTGCCGGCAGCTCTGAGGGCGGGAGCTGCGGTGAGTCCCGGAGCCTCGGGGCCACGCCAGGTCCCTGTCCCTGGGTTGGAATTTCTTCCCTCTCTATCCGAGAACCCGTTTTTTCTTTATCACCCTCCGTCTGGCTCCCTGTCCCTGCGCTTGAATTCTTCTGTCTCTCTGCCCTTTCGCTCATCGCGGCTTTTTGCTGTTTCTTGGTCTCTCATTGTCTCCCTCCCTGTCCCCTTTTGACCTCCCCCCTCTCTGCCCTCTGGCCCATCCCCATTCCTTGTTTCCCCCATCTCTCAGGCTGGTTCCCTCTCCCTTTGGATCGATTCCCCCTCTCTCCTGTCGCCATCTCCAGCTGCCGAGGGGCTGCCCGGGCAGGCCGAGAGGGAACCATCGGGGAGGTGAAGGTCTCCTGCCGGCAGCGGGGTCTGTGGTGAGTCGTGTGTCCCCCTCTCTGCGTCTGGGGCTGCCTGTGTCCCCCTTCTCCAGGCGTCTGCCTCCCCCCACCCCTCCCTCTGCCCATCCCCCTCCCTGTGCGGTCCTGGCATGGTCCGAGATGCAGCCAGACCCTGCGGAAAGGGCGTTGGGAGAGCACTTGGCTCTCAGTGGGTTTATTGCTGGGGCTTTCCGTGTGCAGATTTGCTCCAAGGGATCCAGGAGCTGAGAGCGCCGTCCCGAAACGTCTCCGGTTCTGTGGGTGTCGTATTCCCAGCGTTCTCTCCGCCAGCGCTTTGGGGACTCCTTCCTCCTTCGCACGCCGTCGTACGTGGCTCTGCAAACGGAGCTGCAATCAAACCGAGCGCGTTGGCTGTGGTCGGAATAGCGACGTCCGTCCGCAGTGTCAGGAAAAGCCCTGCAGTTCCCGTGGTCCCAGGCGCTGCTGTGACTCTTGGAGGGCAGAGAACACAGCTGCATTCCAGGGGGATGCGCTCTGCCCCGCGGGTGCATCGTGCCAGGCGCAGGACGAGCCGTCGGCATCGGCAGTGCCCGGCAGGGAGGTGCCCGTGGCTGGGATTTGCTGCCAGCTGCCATCTCCCCCCGTCTGCTGGAGCCGGACGGAACCTCGACGCGGCTCCATCCTCCCCGACGTGTTTTCCCCGAGCAACTGAGCGGGACTTTGCGGTGGGGGTGACGATGCGCTGCGTGGGCATAAAACCGGATTTGCTGTCGGTGTGACCCCAGCGGCTGTTGTTAATGTGCCGGGGAACCGAGTGCAGCTCAAACCCCTCCCGCTCAGCAGGGCCCGGGCAAAGGAGATCCCGGGCGTGCGCAGCCCCCCCCGCAACGGGCCAGGGGCTGACGTTCCTGTCCCGGCCCCGACTCCTGCCCACGGCGCGGCCGCTGTGTCGGGTGGGAGCCCCGAGCGGCAGGAAGGAGGGAGCTGGGTGGGGGCCGCTGGTTCCCTCGAGGGGAGCAGGAGCTGCCCAAACCCTGAGTGGGGCGGACACAGACACACACACACACACACACAGACACACACGGTTATTCCAGAGTGCGGGTGGGGGTTAGGGAATGGGTCAGCAGTGCAGGGGCAGTTCTGAGCTGTCCCGGGGTCGCTGCTGCCGCCCTGCGGCTGGGGGAGCGCGCATGCGCATTGGGGTGCTTTGCCTTGCTCGATGCTGCCGCTCAGCGATCAGGGTTCGATACTGCAGCCAGGGAGCCGCGCATGCGCAGTGCTGCTCCTCGGCTTGCTCTCTACCGTTACCCGGCGCCCACTCTTAGGAACTGCCGCCGGAGAGCTGCGTGTGTCCCGCGCTGCGCTTTGCCTTGCTGGATTCTGCCGTTCTACGACCCAAGTGTGGTAGTGCCGCCCGGCGGGCGAGGAAGCGCATCGCTTCGCCTTGCCTCGCTCGCTGCTGCCGCCCTGAGAGCAGCAACTGCTGCAGCGGGGTGCGGCTCGTGCGCACGGCAGCGCTGCGGCTGGCTCCCTGCTGCCACCGTGTGGGGACAGTTGGGTACTGCAGGCGGGGAGACGCGAAGGGGCGTCGCCGCTCCCTGCCCTGCTCCCTGCTGCCACCGCGTGGGGAAAGTTCGGTACTGCAGGCAGGGTCACGCAAAGGTGCTTTAGCGCGCCTCGCCCTGCTCTCTGCTGCCACCGTGCGAATGAAATGCGGTACTGCAGGCGGAGAGGCGCGCATGCGCTTTACAGCGCCTCTCGGCTCTCTGCTGCCACCGTGCGAATGAAATGCGGTACTGCAGGCGGAGAGGCGCGCATGCGCTTTACAGCACCTCTCGGCTCTCTGCTGCCACCGTGCGAATGAAATGCGGTACTGCAGGCGGAGAGGCGCGCATGCGCTTTAGAGCGCCTCTCTCGGCTCTCTGCTGCCACCGTGCGAATGAAATGCGGTACTGCAGGCGGGGAGGCGCGCATGCGCTTTAGGGCTCCTCTCTCGGCTCTCTGCTGCCACCCTGCGAATGAAATGCGGTACTGCAGGCGGAGAGGCGCGCATGCGCTTTACAGCGCCTCTCGGCTCTCTGCTGCCACCGTGCGAATGAAATGCGGTACTGCAGGCGGAGAGGCGCGCATGCGCTTTAGCGCGTCTCGCCCTGCTCTCTGCTGCCACCGTGCGAATGAACTCGGGTACTGCAGGCGGAGAGGCGTACATGCGCTTTACAGTGCCTCGCTCAGCTCTCTGCTGCCACCGTGTGGTGAAAGTTCGGCACTGCAGGCGGGGAGACGCGAAGTGGCATCGCCGCTCCCTGCCCTGTTCCCTGCCGCCAACGTGCGAATACACCTCGGTACTGCCGGCGGGGTGGCGCGCATGCGCACTGCTGCGCCTTGCCTTGCTGGCTGCCGGCGCGAGCTGGAAGGGACCTTAAAGCTCATCTCAATCCCCCACTCGGACACCTCCCAGGAGCCCACGGAGATCTTGCCGCCGCAGCCCTTCCCGTTCGCCCTGCGCTCCGTGTTCCCGTGCCCGGTAACAGCGCCGCGATGCTGCCGTGCCCGCGGGGCGCTGCCGCCGCGCTCGGCGCTGCCCCACGGACAGAGACGCCGGTGCCGCTCCAACGCGCGCGGTTTTGGCGGGCGCCGGACGGGCGAAGCGCGGAACTGCAGCGCCGGTGCCGCCCCGGCACGCGCCGCCCGCCGCGCGCTCGCTGCTGCTGCCGCCCGGTACCCGGAGACCGGTCCTGCAGCCCCGGGAGCGCGCGCCGCTTACGCCGCGCCCCGCCCCCGGGCCCACCCCACCCCCCACCCCCCCCCCCCCCCACCCCCCCCCGTTGACGCATGCGCGGTACCGCGGAGCAACATGGCGGCGCGCGGGGCGCCGGTCCCAGCGGCGGGGGAGGATCGAGCCCGCAGGTGAGGCGAGCGGACCCCTTGGGCGGATGCGGGGGTGTCCCCGGACCGGCGGCCGCCTGTAGGTTCGGGACATGAAGCTCCAGCCCTCCCGCTGCGGCAGCTGCCCGGCTGCTGGAGGCGGGCCGGGCTGGGGTAGCTCCGCATTCACCCGGAACGGAGAGAAGGGGGGGGGCAGATGGCGGGCACCCCCGGGCGCTGACCCGGACGCCTCCCCGGATCTCCCCGTTGCCTCTCCCAGCCCCGCTCGCCCCGTGCAGCAGCCCCTGGCTCCAGCAACCCCCGCAGCCTGTCCCGTAGACCCCGGCCGCCCCGAGCCCTGCGGTGCCGGTGGCTGGTGGCCCTGGGGGCGTCTCCAGTAGCCCCGGCAGGAGCAGGCGAGTGATGCCGGTAACGGTCGCTGCGGCTGCTGCCTTTCAAGGCTGCCCGGAAGACGCAGTTGTCTATTCCTGCCCTGGGGATGCCGCTGGCTGCACCCGCCTCAGGCTGAGCTGGGTTGTCTGTGCCTGGGCACGGGGTGCCGAGGGGCAGCCGGACACTCCCGGGCTGTGGCCCGGGGCTGCCGGGGCCGGAGCCGGAGAGGCCAGATGGAGGAAGAAGGAACCAGCGGCCGTCTGGCCGGCAGCTGCCTCCCGCTGCCAGCATGAGAGAGCCAGTTTCTGGCGGGGGGGAGGCTCCCTCTCTGCAGGCCGCAGCAGGCCGGGCTGCCAGCGCGCACTGCGGGGGCTGTGCGCGTCCCCAGAGCGCGGTCCGGCCGCGGAGTGCGCGAGCGAGGCTGTGTGTCTGGGGAGCCCTGTCTGGGCAGAGCTGTGAGAGGCCTGTTTGTTCCCTCAGGTGGAAGCAGCCAAGTGAGCGGAGTTACGGGTGGAAAGGGAGGCGAGAAGGAGAAAGAAGTGTCTGAGCTGGCAAATTCTCCCGGCAGCGCCCAGAGAGAGCTGCGGTGAGTCCCGGGCCCCCGGGGCCCTGTCCCTCTTCCGCATCCCTGTCACTCGCTGTGCCTCCTGCCCCCCCCCCCAGCTCCCTGTCTTTTCTGTGCTGCTGCGATTCGTTTTCTGCTCCCCTGTCCCTCTTCTCCCTGTTCTGGTGTGCCGCTTCTCCCTCTTTGTCTCCCCGCTTTGGTTCTGTCCTGCAGCCCCTGGCTGGTTTTTCCCTCTCCATCCCTTCGTCCTGCTCTGCATCCAGCTCTTTCTTTCCCCACGGTGTCTCTGCCCTGTTCCCCCGCGTTCTTCTCCTCTCTGCTCTGGATGTGCTGCTCGGTGTCCCTGCCGGCCCGTCTCTCTGTCTCTGTCCTTCTCTTGCTCTTGCTGTCCCTGTGTCTTGCTCAGGGCCGTCGGGTTTTTCACTGTGCATCTCGCTGTCTCTGCCCTGCTTCCCGTTCATCCCTTGCTCTCTCTGACCCTTTGTGCAGCTCCCTGCCCCTTTGGTTCTTTCTCTCCCTGCAGGGCTCCTCATCTCTCTCTCTCTTCCCCCAGCTGCTGTCCTTCTCATGGTTTCTCTTCTTCTCCCATGGTCATTGCTCTTGTCTGTCCCTCTGTCCCGCTTCCTGTCCCATTGTTTCGCCCTGTATCCCTTAGTCCTGCTCCCTGCCCACATTCCTGTGCCTCTGTCCTGTTGAGTCTCCCATTTTCCCTCCGTCTCCATCCTGCTGCTGCTCTCTCTGCCCTGCTCCCTCCCTGCTGCTCTTTCTGCCTCTGTTTCTCTAGCCCTGTTGCTTTTTTCTCCATCTCTGTTCTGATCCCTGTCCCTTTTTTCCCCTCGCTGTCCTTCTGCCCTGCTTCCTCTCCCTGTCTTTTCTGTCTGTCTCTCTCTGGCCCATTCCCTCTCCCATCCCTGTGTCCAGTTCCCTTCCCTTCCCCCACAGTGTTTTTCCCTTCCTCCTCCCTCTCCCACTGCCCATCGCAGTTGCTTTTCCTTCCAGCGCTGTCCTGCTCTCTGTCCCTTTTCTCTCTCTCGTTCTCTGATGCTCCCTGGGCCGTGTTTCATTCCCCCGTCTCTGCTGTGCGGCCCGTCGCTATTTTTCCCCTCTTCTAGCCCTGTGTCCTGCTCCCGGACCTCGGTTCTCTTTGCCTTTCTTCTGCCCCTCGTCCCCTTCTCGCTCCATCTCTGTCCTGCTGGCGATGCCAGGCTTTTCCCCTCCATCCCTGTCCTGCTCCATGTCTCTTTATGTGTGCCTGTCTCTCACACTCTCCTGCCTCCCTGGCCCTTTTCTCTTCTTTCTGCATCGCCCTGTCTCGCTCCCTAGCCCCGTCTGTCTCTGACGGTCTCTGTCCTGCTCCGTGTCCTCCTTTTCCCCCTCTCTCACCGGGGGGTTCCTGTCATCCCCCAGGCTTCTTCCTGCCTTTATTTGTTCTTCCCGTTCTTCTGCCCCGATGCTTCTGTCCCCACCTTTGTCCTGACCCTCATTACTGCTCGCTGTGCCTCTGTCCTGCTTCCTGGCCCTGTGTTTGCTGTCTGTATTTCTCTGTCCCACTGCCTGTCCAGTCACTTCCTGCTCTCCCTCCCTGCCTAGCCAGCTCTCCCCTTTTCTCTTCTCCTCTCCCCTGCTCCTTGGCCCTTTTTTCTCTCTCTCTATCCCTCCCTCCCTCTCCATCCTCTCCCCCTTTGCTGGGGTTTTAATTCTCATTTTTTCCCATCTCTGCACATCTGACCTTTTCTTTGTTTCTCCATCCCGTTCTCCCCTTCCCTGTCCTGGTTTTCTCCCTGGCTGTATGTCCTGCGCCCCGACACCATCTCTGTCCCTCCTTTGTCCTTCCTCTCCTTCCCCCTGCCACCTCTCTCTCCCTCTGTCCTGCTCACCGGCCCTACACGTTCTCGCTCCAGCTCTGCAGGGCCCCTCGGCCCCATTTTTCTTGGCTTCTCTCCCTCTCTGGCTGTTTCTGACCTTTCTGTCTCTGCTCCTTCGTCTCCTCCCTTGGCTTCTTTTTCTCTCTCCCGTCCTCTGTCCTGTTCCCATCACGGCATTTTCTTCTTCTGTTTCTCTGCCCCGCTCCCCCTCCCTCTTTTTCTTTCTCCACCCCGCTGTACTGCTCTCTGGCCTTCCTTCCCACCCTCCACCCCCCCTCATTATCCTTGTGTCCCTTGTCATCTCTCCACCCCTCTGTCCCACTCCCCATCCCTGATTTTCCTATTCCATTTCTCTGTGCAGCTTTCGGTCCCTGTTTTGCGTTAGGGTTAGGGTTCCGTCTCCCTGTCCTTGTTCCTGTTGCTCTTGCTTGCTCTCTATCTATCCCAGTGTGCTGCTCCCCAGCCCTCTGTGTTTCTCTGGGTCCCATTTTCTTGCTCCCTATCCCTCCCCTCTATCCCTCTCTCCTTCCTCCCTCCTGGATTTTCCTCTCTCCGTCCCTCTGCTCCCATTGCTCCTTCCTCCATCCCTCAGTCCTGCTCCCTGCCCCTTTTCTCCTCTCGCTGTCCGTCCGTCCCGCTCCCTCTCCCGTTATTCTGCCTTTGTCCCTCTGTCCTGGTGCCTGTCTCCTGCTGTCTAGGAGTATGCCCTGGTCCATCCAGCCGTCCCCGTTCTCCTTCTTCTCTTCCCTGCTCCGGCCCTACTTTCTCCTCCTCCCTCTCTGTCCCGCAGTCCATCAGCATCTTTTTTTCCTTCTCCATCTTTTTGTCTTCACCTGCATTTGGTGCCCCCCAGCCCCACCCCCAGTCCCTCTGTTCTCTTCCTTTCCCTGCTCTTTGTCTCTGCACGTCCCGCACTCTGTTCCCGTCTCTCTCCCTGCCCTTGCGCCTTCCTTTTCCTTCCTTCTTTTTCCCCACGTTCCTCTCTCCTGCTGCTCCTCTCAGCTTTCCTCCCGTTCCTTTGTCCCGCTCCCTGGCCCTTACGGCCGTCAATCCCTCTGGCCCGTTGCCCGTCGTTAGTTTTGCCAGCTGCATCCCACCGCCCTGCTTCCCGTTCGTCTCCTCCAGCTCCGTCCTCCTGGTCCGCTCCCTGGCGGGATTTTCCCTTTCTCCAGCTCTGACCCGCTCCCCACCCCGCTCTGTCTCTGTCACCCTTCCCGGTTCCCTGTGTCCCTCTCTCTGCAGTCTCGTGTCCCGCTCCCCATCCCTCTCTGTGCCGCCCCATCCCTCTGTCCCTGGCCTCGTGCCTGGTTTTCCTTGCTCCATGCCTGTCCCGCTGCCCAGTGCTGGCCGGTTCCTTTTCCTGACTTGTTTGGGGTGTTTTCTCCTCTCTTGGTGGCTCTGCTGCTGTTCTTGCTCCTGATGTTTTCCCTCTCTCCATCCCTGCCCTGCTGGCTCTTCCCCAGTGTCCTGCTGGCTCTTCTCCGTCCTCTCTGGGCATGTTTCCCCTCGCTCTATCCCTCTGGCTGCTCCCTGGCAGGATCTGGTTATTCTCTGGAGTTCCGCTCAGCCCGGCGCTGTTCTGTCGTTCCCCGTCTCTCTCTGCTGCTCCCCGTCCTCCCCTTTCTCTCTCCTTCTTTTCTTCTTCCTCTCCCTCTGCTTTTCCCTACCCTTGCATCCCACTCCCTGCCTCCGTCCCTCTCTGTCACACGGTCTCGCTCCCCACCCCTCTCTTTCCTTCCACCCTTCAGGTGTGTGTGTCGTCCTCGTCCCCCCCTTTTCCGTGTCCCCGTGTTTCTCTCCATCCTTCTCTCATTCTCCCCTGGCTTCTCTCGCTCTCCCTCTCCCCGGCTGCCCACGGCTGTTTTTTCCTTTTCCGCTCCTCGGTCCCGCTCCCTGTCCGCGCTGCCCTTTGTTCTGCCTCCAGCCCGTCGTCGTTCTCTCCAGCTCTGGCCTTTCCCTGTACCTTGTTCTCTCTGCTCCCCGCTCCTTCTCCCCCGTCTCATTGCTCGTTCTGCCGTCGCCCTCTCTCTGTTCACCCCTGACCCCCTGAGCTGGTCCCTTCCCTCTCTTTCTCCGATTCTCTGTCTTACCTGTCCCCCTCTCCCTGTCCCTCTCTCTCTCCTGCTCCCTGTCCCCGTGATTTATGGCCTCGGCTCCGTCCCGCTCTCTCCTCCAGCGCTTTCCTCATGCCGCAGCTGGGTCGCACTCGTTGGCTCTCGGTCCCAGCGTCCCGCTCCCCGTCCCTCCCTCGCCCACCATCGCCCCTTTGGTCTCCCTGTCCCTGCCCCGTTTCCCTGTCCCTCTGTCCTTCGTCCTGTCTGTCCTTGGCCCTCTGGCTGCTGCCCAGCGCTGGCTTTTCTCCTTTCTCCGTCTCGCTCCTGTCGCTCTCTTCTCTGCGGCTCTGACGTGTCTTTCTCCGTCTCCCCCTGCTCCCTGTCCCTTTTCCCTCCTTCTCTGTCCCCCGTGCTCCCCCTCCTTGACTCCACGGCTCCGTGCCACGGCCTGTCGCAGCGTTTCTCGCTGTCTCCCCTTGGCCAGCTGGCTGTTCCGTTTTCCCCTCTGTCCTGTTCCCTGCTGGGTTTTTCTCGCCCTGCACTCCCTCACTGCTTTTTCTTTCTCCATCCAGCAGCGAAGCAGCGGAAGAATCACAGAACCGGTGCCCGCAGGGTCTGCCCGCGTGAGCGAAGCACAGCGCGGCTGCGCGGGGGGTGGGCTGTGTCTGGGCAGCCTCGTGTTGGCAGCGCTGTGTGACCCCCCTCCGCTCTCTCAGGTGGATGACGGTCGAGTGCCTGGAGCTGCAGAGGAGGAAGGGAGGGGAGAGAGAGACCCCCGAGCCGCCCCGTTCTGCCAGCAGCTCTGAGGGCGGGAGCTGCGGTGAGTCCCAGAGCCTCGGGGCCACGCCAGGTCCCTGTCCCTGGGTTGGAATTTCTTCCCTCTCTGTCCCAGAGCCCATTTTTGTCTTTATCACCCTCCGTCTGGCTCCCTGTCCCTGCGCTTGAATTCTTCTGTCTCTCTGCCCTTTCGCTCATCGCGGCTTTTTGCTGTTTCTCGGTCTCTCGCTGTCCCCCTCCCTGTCTCCTTTTGACCTCCCCCCTCTCTGCCCTCTGGCCCGTCCCCATTCCTTGTTTCCCCCATCTCTCAGGCTGGTTCCCTCTCCCTTTGGATCGATTCCCCCTCTCTCCTGTCACCATCTCCAGCTGCCGAGGGGCTGCCCGGGCAGGCCGAGAGGGAACCATCGGGGAGGTGAAGGTCTCCTGCCGGCAGCGGGGTCTGTGGTGAGTCGTGTGTCCCCCTCTCTGCGTCCGGGGCTGCCTGTGACCCCCTTCTCCAGACCTCTGCCTCCCCCCACCCCTCTCTCTTCCCATCCCCCTCCCTGTGCGGTCCTGGCATGCTGTGAGATGCAGCCAGACCCCGCGGAAAGGGCGTTGGGGGAGCACTTGGCTCTCAGTGGGTTTATTGCTGGGGCTTTCCACGTGCAGATTCGTTCCAAGGGATCCAGGAGCTGAGAGCGCCGTCCAGAAACATCTCCGGTTCTGTGAGTGTCGTATTCCCAGCGTTCTCTCCGCCAGCGCTTTGGGGACTCCTTCCTCCTTCGCACGCCGTCGTTCGTGGCTCTGCAAACGGAGCTGCAGTCAAACCGAGCGCGTTGGCTGTGGTCGGAATAGCGACGTCCGTCCGCAGTGTCAGGAAAAGCCCTGCAGTTCCCGTGGTCCCAGGCGCTGCTGTGACTCTTGGAGGGCGGAGAACAGAGCTGCATTCCAGGGGGATGCGCTCTGCCCCGCGGGTGCATCGTGCCAGGCGCAGGACGAGCCGTCGGCATCGGCAGTGCCCGGCAGGGAGGTGCCCGTGGCTGGGATTTGCTGCCAGCTGCCATCTCCCCCCCGTCTGCTGGAGCCGGGCGGAACCTCGACGCGGCTCCATCCTCCCCGACGCGGCTCCATCCTCCCCGACGCGGCTCCATCCTCCCCGACGTGGCTCCATCCTCCCCGACGTGTTTTCCCTGAGCGACTGAGCGGGACTTTGCGGTGGGGGTGACGATGCGCTGCGTGGGCATAAAACCGGATTTGCTGTCGGTGTGACCCCAGCGGCTGTTGTTAATGTGCCGGGGAACCGAGTGCAGCTCAAACCCCTCCCGCTCAGCAGGGCCCGGGGAAAGGAGATCCCGGGCGTGCGCACCCCCCCCCCCGCCACGGGCCAGGGGCTGACGTTCCTGTCCCGGCCCCAACTCCTGCCCACGGCGCGGCCGCTGTGTCGGGTGGGAGCCCCGAGCGGCAGGAAGGAGGGAGCTGGGTGGGGGTCGCTGGTTCCCTCGAGGGGAGCAGGAGCTGCCCAAACCCTGAGTGGGGCGGGGACACCCACACACCCCCCCGGTTATTCCAGAGTGCGGGTGGGGGTTAGGGAATGGGTCAGCAGTGCAGGGGCAGTTCTGAGCTGTCCCGGGGTCGCTGCTGCCGCCCTGTGGCTGAGGCTGTGTACTGCCGGCGGGGGAACGCGCATGCGCATTGGTGTGCTTTGACTTGCTCGATGCTGCTGCTCAGCGGCCAGGGTTCGATACTGCAGCCAGGGAGTCGCGCATGCGCAGTTCTGCTCCTCGGCTTGCTCTCTACCCGGCGCCCACTCTTAGGAACTGCCGCCGGAGGGCTGCGCGTGCCCCGCGCTGCGCTTTGCCTTGCTGGATTCTGCCGTTCTACGACCCAAGTGTGGTAGTGCCGCCCGGCGGGCGAGGAAGCGCATCGCTTCGCCTTGCCTCGCTCGCTGCTGTCGCCCTGAGAGCAGCAACTGCTGCAGCGGGGTGCGGCTCGTGCGCACGGCAGCGCTGCGGCTGGCTCCCTGCTGCCACCGTGTGGGGACAGTTGGGTACTGCAGGCGGGGAGACGCGACGGTGCATTAGCGCGCCTCGCCCTGCTCTCTGCTGCCACCGCGTTGGGAAAGTTCGGTACTGCAGGCGGAGAGGCGCGCATGCGCTTTACGGCGCCTCTCTCGGTTCTCTGCTGCCACCGTGCGAATGAAATGCGGTACTGCAGGCGGAGAGGCGCGCATGCGCTTTACGGCGCCTCTCTCGGCTCTCTGCTGCCACCGTGCGAATGAAATGCGGTACTGCAGGCGGAGAGGCGCGCATGCGCTTTACAGCGCCTCCCTCGGCTCTCTGCTGCCACCGTGCGAATGAAATGCGGTACTGCAGGCGGAGAGGCGCGCATGCGCTTTACAGCGCCTCTCTCGGCTCACTGCTGCCACCGTGCGAATGAAATGCGGTACTGCAGGCGGAGAGGCGCGCATGCGCTTTACAGCACCTCTCGGCTCTCTGCTGCCACCGTGCGAATGAAATGCGGTACTGCAGGCGGAGAAGCGCGCATGCGCTTTAGAGCGCCTGTCGGCTCACTGCTGCCACCGTGCGAATGAAATGCGGTACTGCAGGCGGAGAGGCGCGCATGCGCTTTGCAGCGCCTCTCTCGGCTCTCTGCTGCCCCCGTGCGAATGAAATGCGGTACTGCAGGCGGAGAGGCACGCATGCGCTTTACAGCGCCTCGCTCAGCTCTCTGCTGCCACCGTGTGGGGGAATTTCGGTACTGCAGGCGGGGAGACGCGAAGGGGCATCGCCGCTCCCTGCCCTGCTTCCTGCTCCCACCGTGCGAATAGAGTTCCGTACTGTCGGCGGGGTGGCGCGCATGCGCATTGCTGCGCCTTGCCTTGGTGGCTGCCGGCGCGAGCTGGAAGGGACCTTAAAGCTCATCTCATTCCCCTCCTCGGACACCTCCCAGGAGCCCACGGAGATCTTGCCGCCGCAGCCCTTCCCGTTCGCCCTGCGCTCCGTGTTCCCGTGCCCGGTAACAGCGGCGCGATGCTGCCGCGCCCGCGGGGCGCTGTCGCCGCGCTCGGCGCTGCCCCCCGGACAGAGACGCCGGTGCCGCTCCAACGCGCGCGGTTTTGGCGGGCGCCGGACGGGCGAAGCGCGGAACTGCAGCGCCTGTGCCGCCCCGGCACGCGCCGCCCGCCGCGCGCTCGCTGCTGCTGCCGCCCGGTACCCGGAGACCGGTCCTGCAGTCCTGGGAGCGCGCGCCGCTTACGCCGCGCCCCGCCCCCGGCCCCCCCCATCGCACTCCCCCCCCTCCCCCCCCCCCCCCCCCCCCCCCCCGTTGACGCATGCGCGGTACCGCGGAGCAACATGGCGGCGCGCGGAGCGCCGGTCCCAGCGGCGGGGGAGGATCGAGCCCGCAGGTGAGGCGAGCGGACCCCTTGGGCGTTTGCGGGGGTGTCCTCGGGCCGGTGGCCGCCTGTAGGGTCGGGACGTGAAGCTCCAGCCCTCCCGCTGCGGCAGCTGCCCGGCTGCTGGAGGCGGGCCGGGCCGGGGTAGCTCCGCGTTCAGCCCGGAGCGGGGGGGGGGGGGGGGCGGAGAGCGGGCACCCCCCGGGCGCTGACCCGGACGCCTCCCCGGATCTCCCCGTTGCCTCTCCCAGCCCCGCTCGCCCCGTGCAGCAGCCCCTGGCTCCAGCAGCCCCCCCAGCCTGTCCCGTAGACCCCGGCCGCCCCGAGCCCTGCGGTGCCGGTGGCTGGTGGCCCTGGGGGCGTCTCCAGTAGCCCCGGCAGGAGCAGGCGAGTGATGCCGGTAACGGTCGCTGCTGCTGCCTTTCAAGGCTGCCCTGAAGACGCAGTTGTCTATTCCTGCCCTGGGGATGCCGCTGGCTGCACCCGCCTCAGGCTGAGCTGGGTTGTCTGTGCCTGGGTGCGGGGTGCCGAGGGGCAGCCGGACACTCCCGGGCTGTGGCCCGGGGCTGCCGGGGTCGGAGCCGGAGAGGCCAGATGGAGGAAGAAGGAACCAGCAGCCGTCTGGCCGGCAGCTGCCTCCTGCTGCCAGCATGACAGAGCCAGTTTCTGGCAGGGGGGAGGCTCCCTCTCTGCAGGCCGCAGCAGGCCGGGCTGTCAGCGCGCACCGCGGGGGCTGTGCGCGTCCCCAGAGCGCGGTCCGGCCGTGAAGTGCGCGAGCGAGGCCGTGTGTCTGGGGAGCCCTCTCTGGGCAGAGCTGTGAGAGGCCTGTTTGTTCCCTCAGGTGGAAGCAGCCAAGTGAGCGGAGTTACGGGTGGAAAGGGAGGCGAGAAGGAGAAAGAAGTGTCTGAGCCGGCAAATTCTCCCGGCAGCGCCCAGAGAGAGCTGCGGTGAGTCCCGGGCCCCCGGGGCCCTGTCCCTCTTCCGCATCCCTGTCACTCGCTGTGCCTCCCGCCCCCCCTCCAGCTCCCTATCTTTTCTGTGCTGCTGCGATTCGTTTTCTGCTCCCCTGTCCCTCTTCTCCCTGTTCTGGTGTGCCGCTTCTCCCTCTTTGTCTCCCCGCTTTGGTTCTGTCCTGCAGCCCCTGGCTGGTTTTTCCCTCTCCATCCCTTCGTCCTGCTCTGCATCCAGCTCTTTCTTTCCCCACGGTGTCTCTGCCCTGTTTCCTTACGTTCTTCTCCTCTCTGCTCCGGACGTGCTGCTTGGTGTCCCTGCTGGCCCGTCTCTCTGTCTCTGTCCTTCTCTTGCTCTTGCTGTCCCTGTGTCTTGCTCAGGGCCGTCGGGTTTTTCACTGTGCATCTCGCTGTCTCTGCCCTGCTTCCCGTTCATCCCTTGCTCTCTCTGACCCTTTGTGCTGCTCCCTGCCCCTTTGGTTCTTTCTCTCCCTGCAGGGCTCCTCATCTCTCTCTCTCTCTCCCAGCTGCTGTCGTTCTCACGGTTTCTCTCTTTCTCCCATGGTCATCGCTCTTGTTTGTCCCTCTGTCCCGCTTCCTGTCCCATTGTTTCTCCCTGTATCCCTTAGTCCTGCTCCCTGCCCACATTCCTGTGCCTCTGTCCTGTTGACTCTCCCATTTTCCCTGCGTCTCCATCCTGCTGCTGCTCTCTCTGCCCTGCTCCCTTCCTGCTGCTCTTTCTGCCTCTGTTTCTCTAGCCCTGTTGCTTTTTTCTCCATCTCTGTTCTGATCCCTGTCCCTTTTTTCCCCTCGCTGTCCTTCTGCCCTGCTTCCTCTCCCTGTCTTTTCTGTCTGTCTCTCTCTGGCCCATTCCCTCTCCCGTCCCCGTGTCCAGTTCCCTTCCCTTCCCCCACAGTGTTTTTCCCTTCCTCCTCCCTCTCCCACTGCCCATCGCAGTTGCTTTTCCTTCCAGCACTGTCCTGCTCTCTGTCCCTTTTCTCTCTCTCGTTCTCTGACGCCCCCTGGGCCATGTTTCATTCCCCCGTCTCCGCTGTGCGGCCCGTCGCTATTTTTGCCCTCTTCCACCCCTGTGTCCTGCTCCCGGACCTCGGTTCTCTTTGCCTTTCTTCTGCCCCTCGTCCCCTTCTCGCTCCATCTCTGTCCTGCTGGCGATGCCAGGCTTTTCCCCTCCATCCCTGTCCTGCTCCATGTCTCTTTATGTGTGCCTGTCTCTCACACTCTCCTGCCTCCCTGGCCCTTTTCTCTTCTTTCTGCATCGCCCTGTCTCGCTCCCTAGCCCCGTCTGTCTCTGACGGTCTCTGTCCTGCTCCGTGTCCTCCTTTTCCCCCTCTCTCACCGGGGGGTTCCTGTCATCCCCCAGGCTTCTTCCTGCCTTTATTTGTTCTTCCAGTTCTTCTGCCCCGATGCTTCTGTCACCACCATTCTCCTGCCCCTCATTACCGCTCGCTGTGCCTCTGTCCTGCTTCCTGGCCCTGTGTTTGCTGTCTGTATTTCTCTGTCCTGCTGCCTGTCCAGTCGTTTCCTGGTCTCCCTCCCTGCCCAGTCAGCTCTCCCCTTTTCCCTTCCTCTTCTCCTCTCCCCTCCTCCTTGGCCCTTTTTTCTCTCTCTCTATCCCTCCCTACCTCTCCATCCTCTCCCCCTTTGCTGGGGTTTTAATTCTCATTTTTTCCCATCTCTGCACATCTGACCTTTTCTTTGTTTCTCCATCCCGTTCTCCACTTCCCTGTCCTGGTTTTCTCCCTGGCTGTATGTCCTGCGCCCTGTCACCATCTCTGTCCCTCCTTTGTCCTTCCTCTCCTTCCCCCTGCCGCCTCTCTCTCCCTCTGTCCTGCTCACCGGCCCTACATGTTCTCGCTCCAGCTCTGCAGGGCCCCTCGGCCCCATTTTTCTTGGCTTCTCTCCCTCTCTGGCTGTTTCTGACCTTTCTGTCTCTGCTCCTCCATCTCCTCCCTTGGCTTCTTTTTCTCTCTCCCGTCCTCTGTCCTGTTCCCATCACGGCATTTTCTTCTTCTGTTTCTCTGCCCCGCTCCCCCTCCCTCTTTTTCTTTCTCCACCCTGCTGTACTGCTCTCTGGCCTTCCTTCCCACCCTCCACCCCCCCTCATTATCCTTGTGTCCCTTGTCATCTCTCTACCCCTCTGTCCCACTCCCCATCCCTGATTTTCCTATTCCATTTCTCTGTGCAGCTTTCGGTCCCTGTTCTTCCTCTGGCTCTGTCTCCCTGTCCTTGTTCCTGTTGCTCTCGCTTGCTCTCTATCCCAGTGTGCTGCTCCCCATCCCCCTGTGTTTCTCTGGGTCCCATTTTCTTGCTCCCTGTCCCTCCCACCTGGATTTTCCTCTCTCCGTCCCTCTGCTCCCATTGCTCCTTTCTCCATCCCTCAGTCCTGCTCCCTGCCCCTTTTCTCCTCTCGCTGTCCGTCCGTCCCGCTCCCTCTCCCGTTATTCTGCCTTTGTCCCTCTGTCCTGGTGCCTGTCTCCTGCTTTCTAGGAGTATGCCCCGGTCCATCCAGCCGTCCCCGTTCTCCTTCTTCTCTTCCCTGCTCCGGCCCTACTTTCTCCTCCTCCCTCTCTGTCCCGCATTCCATCAGCATCTTTTTTTCCTTCTCCATCTTTTTGTCTTCACCTGCATTTGGTGCCCCCCAGCCCCACCCCCAGTCCCTCTGTCCTCTTCCTTTCCCTGCTCTTTGTCTCTGCACGTCCCGCACTCTGTTCCCGTCTCTCTCCCTGCCCTTGCGCCTTCCTTTTCCTTCCTTCTTTTTCCCCACGTTCCTCTCTCCTGCTGCTCCTCTCAGCTTTCCTCCCGTTCCTTTGTCCCGCTCCCTGGCCCTTACGGCCGTCAATCCCTCTGGCCCGTTGCCCGTCGTTAGTTTTGCCAGCTGCATCCCACCGCCCTGCTTCCCGTTCGTCTCCTCCAGCTCCGTCCTCCTGGTCCGCTCCCTGGCGGGATTTTCCCTTTCTCCAGCTCCGACCCGCTCCCCACCCCGCTCTGTCTCTGTCACCCTTCCCGGTTCCCTGTGCCCCTCTCTCTGCAGTCTCGTGTCCCGCTCCCCATCCCTCTCTGTGCCGCCCCATCCCTCTGTCCCTGGCCTCGTGCCTGGTTTTCCTTGCTCCATGCCTGTCCCGCTGCCCAGCGCTGGCCGGTTCCTTTTCCTGACTTGTTTGGGGTGTTTTCTCCTCTCTTGGTGGCTCTGCTGCTGTTCTTGGCCCTGATGTTTTCCCTCTCTCCATCCCTGCCCTGCTGGCTCTTCCCTCCCCCAGTGTCCTGCTGGCTCTTCCCCATCCTCTCTGGGCATGTTTCCCCTCGCTCTATCCCTCTGGCTGCTCCCTGGCAGGATCTGGTTATTCTCTGGAGTTCCGCTCAGCCCGGCGCTATTCTGTCATTCCCCGTCTCTCTCTGCTACTCCCCGTCCTCCCCTTTCTCTCTCCTTCTTTTCTTCTTCCTCTCCCTCCGCTTTTCCCTACCCTTGCATCCCACTCCCTGCCTCCGTCCCTCTCTGTCACACGGTCTCGCTCCCCACCCCTCTCTTTCCTTCCACCCTTCAGGTGTGTGTGTCGTCCTCGTCCCCCCCTTTTCCGTGTCCCCATGTTTCTCTCCATCCTTCTCTCATTCTCCGCTGGCTTCTCTTGCTCTCCCTCTCCCCGGCTGCCCACGGCTGTTTTTTCCTTTTCCGCTCCTCGGTCCCGCTCCCTGTCCGCGCTGCCCTTTGTTCTGCCTCCAGCCCGTCGTCGTTCTCTCCAGCTCTGGCCTTTCCCTGTACCTTGTTCTCTCTGCTCCCCGCTCCTTCTCCCCCGTCTCATTGCTCGTTCTGCCGTCCCCCTCTCTCTGTTCACCCCTGACCCCCTGAGCTGGTCCCTTCCCTCTCTTTCTCCGATTCTCTGTCTTACCTGTCCCCCTCTCCCTGTCTCTCCCTCTCTCCTGCTCCCTGTCCCCGTGATTAATGGCCTCGGCTCCGTCCCGCTCTCTCCTCCAGCGCTTTCCTCATGCCGCAGCTGGGTCGCTCTCGTTGGCTCTCGGTCCCAGCATCCCGCTCCCCGTCCCTCCCTCGCCCAGCATCGCCCCTTTGGTCTCCCTGTCCCTGCCCCGTTTCCCTGTCCCTCTGTCCTTCGTCCTGTCTGTCCTTGGCCCTCTGGCTGCTGCCCAGCGCTGGCTTTTCTCCTTTCTCCGTCTCGCTCCTGTCGCTCTCTTCTCTGCGACTCTGACGTGTCTTTCTCCGTCTCCCCCTGCTCCCTGTCCCTTTTCCCTCCTTCTCTGTCCCCCGTGCTCCCCCTCCTTGACTCCACGGCTCCGTGCCACGGCCTGTCGCAGCGTTTCTCGCTGTCTCCCCTTGGCCAGCTGGCTGTCCCGTTTCTCCCCTGTCCTGTTCCCTGCTGGGTTTTTCTCCCCCTGCACTCCCTCACTGCTTTTCCTCTCTCCATCCAGCAGCGAAGCAGCGGAAGAATCACAGAACCGGTGCCCGCAGGGTCTGCCCGCGTGAGCGAAGCACAGTGCGGCCGTGCGGGGGGCGGGGGGGGGGGCTGTGTCTGGGCAGCCTCGTGTTGGCAGCGCTGTGAGACCCCCCTCCACTCTCTCAGGTGGATGACGGCCGAGTGCCTGGAGCTGCAGAGGAGGAAGGGAGGGGAGAGAGAGACCCCCGAGCCGCCCCGTTCTGCCGGCAGCTCTGAGGGCGGGAGCTGCGGTGAGTCCCGGAGCCTCGGGGCCACGCCAGGTCCCTGTCCCTGGGTTGGAATTTCTTCCCTCTCTATCCGAGAACCCGTTTTTTCTTTATCACCCTCCGTCTGGCTCCCTGTCCCTGCGCTTGAATTCTTCTGTCTCTCTGCCCTTTCGCTCATCGCGGCTTTTTGCTGTTTCTTGGTCTCTCATTGTCTCCCTCCCTGTCCCCTTTTGACCTCCCCCCTCTCTGCCCTCTGGCCCATCCCCATTCCTTGTTTCCCCCATCTCTCAGGCTGGTTCCCTCTCCCTTTGGATCGATTCCCCCTCTCTCCTGTCGCCATCTCCAGCTGCCGAGGGGCTGCCCGGGCAGGCCGAGAGGGAACCATCGGGGAGGTGAAGGTCTCCTGCCGGCAGCGGGGTCTGTGGTGAGTCGTGTGTCCCCCTCTCTGCGTCTGGGGCTGCCTGTGTCCCCCTTCTCCAGGCGTCTGCCTCCCCCCACCCCTCCCTCTGCCCATCCCCCTCCCTGTGCGGTCCTGGCATGGTCCGAGATGCAGCCAGACCCTGCGGAAAGGGCGTTGGGAGAGCACTTGGCTCTCAGTGGGTTTATTGCTGGGGCTTTCCGTGTGCAGATTTGCTCCAAGGGATCCAGGAGCTGAGAGCGCCGTCCCGAAACGTCTCCGGTTCTGTGGGTGTCGTATTCCCAGCGTTCTCTCCGCCAGCGCTTTGGGGACTCCTTCCTCCTTCGCACGCCGTCGTACGTGGCTCTGCAAACGGAGCTGCAATCAAACCGAGCGCGTTGGCTGTGGTCGGAATAGCGACGTCCGTCCGCAGTGTCAGGAAAAGCCCTGCAGTTCCCGTGGTCCCAGGCGCTGCTGTGACTCTTGGAGGGCAGAGAACACAGCTGCATTCCAGGGGGATGCGCTCTGCCCCGCGGGTGCATCGTGCCAGGCGCAGGACGAGCCGTCGGCATCGGCAGTGCCCGGCAGGGAGGTGCCCGTGGCTGGGATTTGCTGCCAGCTGCCATCTCCCCCCGTCTGCTGGAGCCGGACGGAACCTCGACGCGGCTCCATCCTCCCCGACGTGTTTTCCCCGAGCAACTGAGCGGGACTTTGCGGTGGGGGTGACGATGCGCTGCGTGGGCATAAAACCGGATTTGCTGTCGGTGTGACCCCAGCGGCTGTTGTTAATGTGCCGGGGAACCGAGTGCAGCTCAAACCCCTCCCGCTCAGCAGGGCCCGGGCAAAGGAGATCCCGGGCGTGCGCAGCCCCCCCCGCAACGGGCCAGGGGCTGACGTTCCTGTCCCGGCCCCGAGTCCTGCCCACGGCGCGGCCGCTGTGTCGGGTGGGAGCCCCGAGCGGCAGGAAGGAGGGAGCTGGGTGGGGGCCGCTGGTTCCCTCGAGGGGAGCAGGAGCTGCCCAAACCCTGAGTGGGGCGGACACAGACACACACACACACACACACAGACACACACGGTTATTCCAGAGTGCGGGTGGGGGTTAGGGAATGGGTCAGCAGTGCAGGGGCAGTTCTGAGCTTTCCCGGGGTCGCTGCTGCCGCCCTGCGGCTGGGGGAGCGCGCATGCGCATTGGGGTGCTTTGCCTTGCTCGATGCTGCCGCTCAGCGATCAGGGTTCGATACTGCAGCCAGGGAGCCGCGCATGCGCAGTGCTGCTCCTCGGCTTGCTCTCTACCGTTACCCGGCGCCCACTCTTAGGAACTGCCGCCGGAGAGCTGCGTGTGTCCCGCGCTGCGCTTTGCCTTGCTGGATTCTGCCGTTCTACGACCCAAGTGTGGTAGTGCCGCCCGGCGGGCGAGGAAGCGCATCGCTTCGCCTTGCCTCGCTCGCTGCTGCCGCCCTGAGAGCAGCAACTGCTGCAGCGGGGTGCGGCTCGTGCGCACGGCAGCGCTGCGGCTGGCTCCCTGCTGCCACCGTGTGGGGACAGTTGGGTACTGCAGGCGGGGAGACGCGAAGGGGCGTCGCCGCTCCCTGCCCTGCTCCCTGCTGCCACCGCGTGGGGAAAGTTCGGTACTGCAGGCAGGGTCACGCAAAGGTGCTTTAGCGCGCCTCGCCCTGCTCTCTGCTGCCACCGTGCGAATGAAATGCGGTACTGCAGGCGGAGAGGCGCGCATGCGCTTTACAGCGCCTCTCGGCTCTCTGCTGCCACCATGCGAAAGAAATGCGGTACTGCAGGCGGAGACGCGCGCATGCGCTTTAGAGCGCCTCTCTCGGCTCTCTGCTGCCACCGTGCGAAAGAAATGCGGTACTGCAGGCGGAGAGGCGCGCATGCGCTTTACAGCGCCTCTCGGCTCTCTGCTGCCACCGTGCGAATGAAATGCGGTACTGCAGGCGGAGAGGCGCGCATGCGCTTTACAGCGCAGCTCTCGGCTCTCTGCTGCCACCGTGCGAATGAAATGCGGTACTGCAGGCGGAGAGGCGCGCATGCGCTTTAGAGCGCCTCTCTCGGCTCTCTGCTGCCACCCTGCGAATGAAATGCGGTACTGCAGGCGGAGAGGCGCGCATGCGCTTTACAGCGCCTCTCGGCTCTCTGCTGCCACCGTGCGAATGAAATGCGGTACTGCAGGCGGAGAGGCGCGCATGCGCTTTAGCGCGTCTCGCCCTGCTCTCTGCTGCCACCGTGCGAATGAACTCGGGTACTGCAGGCGGAGAGGCGTACATGCGCTTTACAGTGCCTCGCTCAGCTCTCTGCTGCCACCGTGTGGTGAAAGTTCGGCACTGCAGGCGGGGAGACGCGAAGTGGCATCGCCGCTCCCTGCCCTGTTCCCTGCCGCCAACGTGCGAATACACCTCGGTACTGCCGGCGGGGTGGCGCGCATGCGCACTGCTGCGCCTTGCCTTGCTGGCTGCCGGCCCGAGCTGGAAGGGACCTTAAAGCTCATCTCAATCCCCCACTCGGACACCTCCCAGGAGCCCACGGAGATCTTGCCGCCGCAGCCCTTCCCGTTCGCCCTGCGCTCCGTGTTCCCGTGCCCGGTAACAGCGCCGCGATGCTGCCGTGCCCGCGGGGCGCTGCCGCCGCGCTCGGCGCTGCCCCACGGACAGAGACGCCGGTGCCGCTCCAACGCGCGCGGTTTTGGCGGGCGCCGGACGGGCGAAGCGCGGAACTGCAGCGCCGGTGCCGCCCCGGCACGCGCCGCCCGCCGCGCGCTCGCTGCTGCTGCCGCCCGGTACCCGGAGACCGGTCCTGCAGCCCCGGGAGCGCGCGCCGCTTACGCCGCGCCCCGCCCCCGGGCCCACCCCACCCCCCACCCCCCCCCCCCCCCCACCCCCCCCCGTTGACGCATGCGCGGTACCGCGGAGCAACATGGCGGCGCGCGGGGCGCCGGTCCCAGCGGCGGGGGAGGATCGAGCCCGCAGGTGAGGCGAGCGGACCCCTTGGGCGGATGCGGGGGTGTCCCCGGACCGGCGGCCGCCTGTAGGTTCGGGACATGAAGCTCCAGCCCTCCCGCTGCGGCAGCTGCCCGGCTGCTGGAGGCGGGCCGGGCTGGGGTAGCTCCGCATTCACCCGGAACGGAGAGAAGGGGGGGGGCAGATGGCGGGCACCCCCGGGCGCTGACCCGGACGCCTCCCCGGATCTCCCCGTTGCCTCTCCCAGCCCCGCTCGCCCCGTGCAGCAGCCCCTGGCTCCAGCAACCCCCGCAGCCTGTCCCGTAGACCCCGGCCGCCCCGAGCCCTGCGGTGCCGGTGGCTGGTGGCCCTGGGGGCGTCTCCAGTAGCCCCGGCAGGAGCAGGCGAGTGATGCCGGTAACGGTCGCTGCGGCTGCTGCCTTTCAAGGCTGCCCGGAAGACGCAGTTGTCTATTCCTGCCCTGGGGATGCCGCTGGCTGCACCCGCCTCAGGCTGAGCTGGGTTGTCTGTGCCTGGGCACGGGGTGCCGAGGGGCAGCCGGACACTCCCGGGCTGTGGCCCGGGGCTGCCGGGGTCGGAGCCGGAGAGGCCAGATGGAGGAAGAAGGAACCAGCGGCCGTCTGGCCGGCAGCTGCCTCCCGCTGCCAGCATGAGAGAGCCAGTTTCTGGCGGGGGGGAGGCTCCCTCTCTGCAGGCCGCAGCAGGCCGGGCTGCCAGCGCGCACTGCGGGGGCTGTGCGCGTCCCCAGAGCGCGGTCCGGCCGCGGAGTGCGCGAGCGAGGCTGTGTGTCTGGGGAGCCCTGTCTGGGCAGAGCTGTGAGAGGCCTGTTTGTTCCCTCAGGTGGAAGCAGCCAAGTGAGCGGAGTTACGGGTGGAAAGGGAGGCGAGAAGGAGAAAGAAGTGTCTGAGCTGGCAAATTCTCCCGGCAGCGCCCAGAGAGAGCTGCGGTGAGTCCCGGGCCCCCGGGGCCCTGTCCCTCTTCCGCATCCCTGTCACTCGCTGTGCCTCCTGCCCCCCCCCCCAGCTCCCTGTCTTTTCTGTGCTGCTGCGATTCGTTTTCTGCTCCCCTGTCCCTCTTCTCCCTGTTCTGGTGTGCCGCTTCTCCCTCTTTGTCTCCCCGCTTTGGTTCTGTCCTGCAGCCCCTGGCTGGTTTTTCCCTCTCCATCCCTTCGTCCTGCTCTGCATCCAGCTCTTTCTTTCCCCACGGTGTCTCTGCCCTGTTTCCTTACGTTCTTCTCCTCTCTGCTCCGGACGTGCTGCTTGGTGTCCCTGCTGGCCCGTCTCTCTGTCTCTGTCCTTCTCTTGCTCTTGCTGTCCCTGTGTCTTGCTCAGGGCCGTCGGGTTTTTCACTGTGCATCTCGCTGTCTCTGCCCTGCTTCCCGTTCATCCCTTGCTCTCTCTGACCCTTTGTGCAGCTCCCTGCCCCTTTGGTTCTTTCTCTCCCTGCAGGGCTCCTCATCTCTCTCTCTCTTCCCCCAGCTGCTGTCCTTCTCATGGTTTCTCTTCTTCTCCCATGGTCATTGCTCTTGTCTGTCCCTCTGTCCCGCTTCCTGTCCCATTGTTTCGCCCTGTATCCCTTAGTCCTGCTCCCTGCCCACATTCCTGTGCCTCTGTCCTGTTGAGTCTCCCATTTTCCCTCCGTCTCCATCCTGCTGCTGCTCTCTCTGCCCTGCTCCCTCCCTGCTGCTCTTTCTGCCTCTGTTTCTCTAGCCCTGTTGCTTTTTTCTCCATCTCTGTTCTGATCCCTGTCCCTTTTTTCCCCTCGCTGTCCTTCTGCCCTGCTTCCTCTCCCTGTCTTTTCTGTCTGTCTCTCTCTGGCCCATTCCCTCTCCCATCCCTGTGTCCAGTTCCCTTCCCTTCCCCCACAGTGTTTTTCCCTTCCTCCTCCCTCTCCCACTGCCCATCGCAGTTGCTTTTCCTTCCAGCGCTGTCCTGCTCTCTGTCCCTTTTCTCTCTCTCGTTCTCTGATGCTCCCTGGGCCGTGTTTCATTCCCCCGTCTCTGCTGTGCGGCCCGTCGCTATTTTTCCCCTCTTCTAGCCCTGTGTCCTGCTCCCGGACCTCGGTTCTCTTTGCCTTTCTTCTGCCCCTCGTCCCCTTCTCGCTCCATCTCTGTCCTGCTGGCGATGCCAGGCTTTTCCCCTCCATCCCTGTCCTGCTCCATGTCTCTTTATGTGTGCCTGTCTCTCACACTCTCCTGCCTCCCTGGCCCTTTTTTCCTCTCTCTGCATCGCCCTGTCTCGCTCCTTGGCCCTGTCTGTCTCTTACGGTCTCTGTCCTGCTCCGTGTCCTCCTTTTCCCCCTCTCTCAGCAGGGGGTTCCTATCATCCCCCAGGCTTCTTCCTGCCTTTATTTGTTCTTCCCGTTCTTCTGCCCCGATGCTTCTGTCACCACCATTCTCCTGCCCCTCATTACTGCTCGCTGTGCCTCTGTCCTGCTTCCTGGCCCTGTGTTTGCTGTCTGTATTTCTCTGTCCCGCTGCCTGTCCAGTCGTTTCCTGCTCTCCCTCCCTGCCCAGCCAGCTCTCCCCTTTTCCCTTCCTCTTCTCCTCTCCCCTCCTCCGTGGCCCTTTTTTCTCTCTCTCTATCCCTCCCTACCTCTCCATCCTCTCCCCCTTTGCTGGGGTTTTAATTCTCATTTTTTCCCATCTCTGCACATCTGACCTTTTCTTTGTTTCTCCATCCCGTTCTCCACTTCCCTGTCCTGGTTTTCTCCCTGGCTGTATGTCCTGCGCCCTGTCACCATCTCTGTCCCTCCTTTGTCCTTCCTCTCCTTCCCCCCGCCGCCTCTCTCTCCCTCTGTCCTGCTCACCGGCCCTACACGTTCTCGCTCCAGCTCTGCAGGGCCCCTCGGCCCCATTTTTCTTGGCTTCTCTCCCTCTCTGGCTGTTTCTGACCTTTCTGTCTCTGCTCCTCCGTCTCCTCCCTTGGCTTCTTTTTCTCTCTCCCGTCCTCTGTCCTGCTCCCATCACGGCATTTTCTTCTTCTGTTTCTCTGCCCCACTCCCCCTCCCTCTTTTTCTTTCTCCACCCCGCTGTACTGCTCTCTGGCCTTCCTTCCCACCCTCCACCCCCCCTCATTATCCTTGTGTCCCTTGTCATCTCTCCACCCCTCTGTCCCACTCCCCATCCCTGATTTTCCTATTCCATTTCTCTGTGCAGCTTTCGGTCCCTGTTTTGCGTTAGGGTTAGGGTTCCGTCTACCTGTGCTTGTTCCTGTTGCCCTCGCTTGCTCTCTATCCCAGTGTGCTGCTCCCCAGCCCTCTGTGTTTCTCTGGGTCCCATTTTCTTGCTCCCTGTCCCTCCCCTCTATCCCTCTCTCCTTCCTCCGTCCTGGATTTTCCTCTCTCCGTCCCTCTGCTCCCATTGCTCCTTTCTCCATCCCTCAGTCCTGCTCCCTGCCCCTTTTCTCCTCTCGCTGTCCGTCCGTCCCGCTCCCTCTCCCGTTATTCTGCCTTTGTCCCTCTGTCCTGGTGCCTGTCTCCTGCTGTCTAGGAGTATGCCCCGGTCCATCCAGCCGTCCCCGTTCTCCTTCTTCTCTTCCCTGCTCCGGCCCTACTTTCTCCTCCTCCCTCTCTGGCCCGCAGCCCATCAGCATCTTTTTTTCCTTCTCCATCTCTTTGTCTTCACCTGCATTTGGTGCCCCCCAGCCCCACCCCCAGTCCCTCTGTCCTCTTCCTTTCCCTGCTCTTTGTCTCTGCACATCCCGCACTCTGTTCCCGTCTCTCTCCCTGCCCTCGCGCCTTCCTTTTCCTTCCTTCTTTTTCCCCACGTTCCTCTCTCCTGCTGCTCCTCTCAGCTTTCCTCCCGTTCCTTTGTCCCGCTCCCTGGCCCTTACGGCCGTCAATCCCTCTGGCCCGTTGCCCGTCGTTAGTTTTGCCAGCTGCATCCCACCGCCCTGCTTCCCGTTCGTCTCCTCCGGCTCGGTCCTCCTGGCCCGCTCCCTGGCGGGATTTTCCCTTTCTCCAGCTCCGACCCGCTCCCCACCCCGCTCTGTCTCTGTCACCCTTCCCGGTTCCCTGTGCCCCTCTCTCTGCAGTCTCGTGTCCCGCTCCCTGTCCCTCTCTGTGCCGCTCCATCCCTCTGTCCCTGGCCTCGTGCCTGGTTTTCCTTGCTCCATGCCTGTCCCGCTGCCCAGCGCTGGCCGGTTCCTTTTCCTGACTTGTTTGGGGTGTTTTCTCCTCTCTTGGTGGCTCTGCTGCTGTTCTTGGCCCTGATGTTTTCCCTCTCTCCATCCCTGCCCTGCTGGCTCTTCCCTCCCCCAGTGTCCTGCTGGCTCTTCCCCATCCTCTCTGGGCATGTTTCCCCTCGCTCTATCCCTCTGGCTGCTCCCTGGCAGGATCTGGTTATTCTCTGGAGTTCCGCTCAGCCCGGCGCTATTCTGTCATTCCCCGTCTCTCTCTGCTGCTCCCCGTCCTCCCCTTTCTCTCTCCTTCTTTTCTTCTTCCTCTCCCTCTGCTTTTCCCTACCCTTGCATCCCACTCCCTGCCTCCGTCCCTCTCTGTCACACGGTCTCGCTCCCCACCCCTCTCTTTCCTTCCACCCTTCAGGTGTGTGTGTCGTCCTCGTCCCCCCCTTTTCCGTGTCCCCGTGTTTCTCTCCATCCTTCTCTCATTCTCCCCTGGCTTCTCTTGCTCTCCCTCTCCCCGGCTGCCCACGGCTGTTTTTTCCTTTTCCGCTCCTCGGTCCCGCTCCCTGTCCGCGCTGCCCTTTGTTCTGCCTCCAGCCCGTCGTCGTTCTCTCCAGCTCTGGCCTTTCCCTGTACCTTGTTCTCTCTGCTCCCCGCTCCTTCTCCCCCGTCTCATTGCTCGTTCTGCCGTCCCCCTCTCTCTGTTCACCCCTGACCCTCTGAGCTGGTCCCTTCCCTCTCTTTCTCCGATTCTCTGTCTTACCTGTCCCCTTCTCCCTGTCCCTCCCTCTCTCCTGCTCCCTGTCCCCGTGATTTATGGCCTCGGCTCCGTCCCGCTCTCTCCTCCAGCGCTTTCCTCATGCCGCAGCTGGGTCGCACTCGTTGGCTCTCGGTCCCAGCGTCCCGCTCCCCGTCCCTCCCTCGCCCACCATCGCCCCTTTGGTCTCCCTGTCCCTGCCCCGTTTCCCTGTCCCTCTGTCCTTCGTCCTGTCTGTCCTTGGCCCTCTGGCTGCTGCCCAGCGCTGGCTTTTCTCCTTTCTCCGTCTCGCTCCTGTCGCTCTCTTCTCTGCGGCTCTGACGTGTCTTTCTCCGTCTCCCCCTGCTCCCTGTCCCTTTTCCCTCCTTCTCTGTCCCCCGTGCTCCCCCTCCTTGACTCCACGGCTCCGTGCCACGGCCTGTCGCAGCGTTTCTCGCTGTCTCCCCTTGGCCAGCTGGCTGTCCCGTTTCTCCCCTCTGTCCTGTTCCCTGCTGGGTTTTTCTCCCCCTGCACTCCCTCACTGCTTTTCCTCTCTCCATCCAGCAGCGAAGCAGCGGAAGAATCACAGAACCGGTGCCCGCAGGGTCTGCCCGCGTGAGCGATGCACAGCGTGGCCACGCGCGGGGCGGGGGGGGGGGCTGTGTCTGGGCAGCCCCGTGTTGGCAGCGCTGTGAGACCCCCCTCCGCTCTCTCAGGTGGATGACGGTCGAGTGCCTGGCGCTGCAGAGGAGGAAGGGAGGGGAGAGAGAGACCCCCGAGCCGCCCCGTTCTGCCGGCAGCTCTGAGGGCGGGAGCTGCGGTGAGTCCCGGAGCCTCGGGGCCACGCCAGGTCCCTGTTCCTGGGTTGGAATTTCTTCCCTCTCTGTCCCAGAGCCCGTTTTTGTCTTTATCACCCTCCGTCTGGCTCCCTGTCCCTGCGCTTGAATTCTTCTGTCTCTCTGCCCTTTCGCTCATCGTGGCTTTTTGCTGTTTCTCGGTCTCTCGCTGTCCCCCTCCCTGTCCCCTTTTGACCTCCCTCCTCTCTGCCCTCTGGCCCATCCCCATTCCTTGTTTCCCCCATCTCTCAGGCTGGTTCCCTCTCCCTTTGGATCGGTTCCCCCTCTCTCCTGTCGCCATCTCCAGCTGCCGAGGGGCTGCCCGGGCAGGCCGAGAGGGAACCATCGGGGAGGTGAAGGTCTCCTGGCGGCAGCGGGGTCTGTGGTGAGTCGTGTGTCCCCTTCTCTGCGTCCGGGGCTGCCAGTGTCCCCCTTCTCCAGACGTCTCCCTCCCCCCACCCCTCCCTCTGCCCCTCCCCCTCCCTGTGCGGTCCTGGCATGGTCCGAGATGCAGCCAGACCCCGCGGAAAGGGCGTTGGGAGAGCACTTGGCTCTCAGTGGGTTTATTGCCGGGGCTTTCCACGTGCAGATTCGCTCCAAGGGATCCAGGAGCTGAGCGCGCCGTCCCAAAACATCTCCGGTTCTGTGAGTGTCGTATTCCCAGCGTTCTCTCCGCCAGCGCTTTGAGGACTCATTTACACAACATTGTTCGTGGCTCTGCCAACGGAGCTGCAATCAAACCAAGCGCGTTGACGGTAAACACACACATTTTTTCCACATATCCCATCGTGCCCTTTCCAGGCACAAGTTCCCTTTTTGAATGGCCCGTTCCAATTCCCGGCCACTTCACGAGTGCAGTTCCAAAACTACTGTCCAATGGGAACTGGAGACCCTAAAGCTGTGGGACACCACCACTGCCTTACCTTTGTACCATTAGCTTCTAATAAATCTTCTGACCTTCAACTTCCTGTCTCTGGCCTTTCTGTGCCGCTGCCACTCAACCAACCCCACTTCAGTCTGTCGGATTTATGGGAACAATCCAGGCGGTGCCTCAAGTACAGTGTTTGTAGCCACCTGCTTGTCGCCAAGGCCACTGACATTCCCTACTTCCTACATGAGCTGTTCCAGTTTGTGTGACAGACGATTCCTTTACTCCCTGCACACAACTGCCAGTCCGTTCTGTCAGCTCCCCTTTCCCAGCTTTCCTCGGTTTGGCTAAAATCACTTGCCAGTTATTCTAAGGCTGGAGGTCCTGCTGCCCACAGCCAGGATTCTCCACATGTCCAACACCAGGTGAGATTAAAGACAGCTGTAATGTCCTCTCCTGTCCTCATGGACTGGTTGATCCCCCATTCTTCAGCATTATCAGTTCCCACCCACCCACCCACTGAGCCCACAGTGAAGAAGCCCATTCCCACCCACCCAACAGTTTTCCCCTTAAACTTACGGTGATCGGCTTCGACTGTCCTCGAGGGACCCAGGGTGTCACTGGCGATGGACAGAGTTGCTCGGCTGTGCCCTCCTGGGTGGCGGTGTAGAGTTCTGTAAGCAAAGACAGGACAGTCTGGTCCTGCCACTTCACAGGAAGGGCAGAAGCTCCCAAGAAATTGCTGAGGTGTTTCTCAACATTGCCCGTCACCGTTATCTCCTTATGGATTGCTGTGAGCCAGCAGCTTTTATTGGGTTAAGCCTCGAGTTCCTGCTGCAAAGCCGCGATCTCAGCCCCTCGTGCTCAGCTGTTCTCTCAGGCGGCAAGTCCTGCAGCCCCTGAGAGCACCCCTGGAACTGCTTTTTCGCACTGTGCTTACACTTGGCATGAGCTTGTACCTGGAGGATTCTGTCTGTTAAAGCCTGGCTGTCATCCCAGGGCTCTTGAGCCCATTGTTTCCCTGGGGGAGAGGGTTTCGCCTTAACCTTCTCCAAAACTTCCTCCAATGAAGGGGTTTTGTCCCTATCTCGATGGGGAAATTACAGCACAGGGAGGTACCTCTTAAAATGCAAACTTCTCCCTTAACTCCCATGCGGCACCACTTCACACCCCACCCCTTCACCTTTCAACAGCTTCTGGACTCCATCACCGCTGGCTGTGAGCTGTGTGGGAATGTCGGACCAGCCCCCTTGCTTTCAAGACCCTCTCACTCAGGGGTGCAGGGCTCAGGGAGGCTAGACCGGCCCGTCCTTCCCCTGGTATAGACCGCACACAGCCTGCACACGCTGTTTGCCGGGATCCTGTCCGTGACACCAGTAAAATCCTACCACTCCCATAAGTGGATTCTGGCAATCAGAGCCCAAACCAGAAGCAGGGTCGGGGTGCACCAAGAGTGAAGTTTATTGTGACAGGCTTCCCCGGGGGAATGAGGGTGAATAGCCATAAAGCCAGGTAGAGGATTCTTAGAGGGAGGAGACGGGGAGAAAGGGAAAGGCACTCAGGGTGGCAGTGAAGAGCAGATAGAGAGGGGAGAAAGAGTGTCACCCCCTGGGGTCCAGCAGCGTCCCGCTGCTCCCATGGCAAGTCAGTGGCAGTCTGGCCCTAGGTGCTGGCACCAGCTCTCTGTCTCTTTCCCCATTATATAGGACTGCACCACACGGCCCAGCCAGCCCCAACGGTGCTGCTGGGGACAGGGGTGAACTTGTGGCCAATCAGGTGACTTCCTTCTTGTCCTGTCCTAAACAACACCGAGCCCCTCATGCAGTTTATAAACCACCAAGGGCTCCTCCTCACTGCCTCCTAGCTTCAGCTCCGCCGTGGGCTGCAGCAGTGCAGTCAGCAGCTGCACTTTACCAGAGCACAGTGTTGGATACACAATGGTTTCTATGAATGTCTTCCTGCACAGATGCAGGACGAGCTGTCGGCATCACCCGTGCCTGGCAGGGAGGTGCCTGTGGCCGGGATTTGCTGCCATCTCCCTTCCTGTGCTGGAGCCAGAAGGAACCTCGACACAGCTCCACCATCCCAGACATTTTCCCTGAGTGACTGAGCAGACGGGAGTGACGATGGATAGTGTGGGCACAAAAAAGGATTTTCTGTCTGTAAAACCCCAGCGGCTGTTGTTAATGTGCCGGGGAACCGAGTGCAGCTCAAACCCCTCCCGCACAGCACAGCCCGACGGCAAAGGAGATCCCAGCTGTGCACAGAGTCCCTCAGCTGTGGGCCAGGGGCTGACGTTCCTGTCCCGGCCCCGACTCCTGCCCACAGCACGGCCGCTGTGTCGGGTGGGAGCCCCGAGCGGCAGGAAGGAGGGAGCTGGGTGGGGGCCGCTGGTTCCCTCGGGGGGAGCAGGAGCTGCCCAAACCCTGAGGGTGGGGGGCCAACACTAACGGTTATTCCTGAGTTCTGCTCCCGGGGGAGCAGGGAGGGAGCAGGAATGCTGCTCACCATAGGCCTGAGGGATTGATGCCAGGTGGTGCTGACCAGGGAAGGGAAGTGACAGAACGAGAAGAAAAAGTGGGAGAGTGAGAAAGAACTCACCAGCCCCGGTACCGGGATGCGCACTGCAGCTCAGCGATCACACATAAGCGGTGCTGTGCTTTGCCTGACTCGCCGCTGTCGTCAGCTGGAAGGGACCTTAAAGATCATCAGATTCGGACCGCCATGGACACCTGCCCCGAGCCCACGGAGCTTTCCGCGCCGCAGCCTTTCCTGTTCGCTCTGCGCTCTGTGTTCCCGTGCCGGCTAACCGCGGGGAAACGCTGCGGTCCGTGCGCGGTGCTGCTGCTGCGCTCGCTGCTGCCACCCGGTCACCAATGTTTAGTAGTGCAGCGGCGAAGACACGCATGCGCAATACTAGCTGGCCACCGCCCGCCCCCCCCCCCCCCCCACTCCCCCGGACGGGCAAAGCTTAACACTGCAGCTCCGGTGCCGCCCCGGGTCGCCTCGCCTGCCGCGCGCTTGCTGCTGTTGCCGCTCCGTTGCTGGAGGTCGGTCCTGCAGGGTCCTAAAACCCTAAAGCAAATCCGAACTCCCGGCATACCCAAAGGATTCAGTATGACCGACCGCCGGCGGCATCCAGCTGCACTACAATGCCCGGGAGCATCAAGGCAACGGACTATAGTTCCCGGCATGCTGCGGGGAACAAACATGGCCGACGGGCAACGTCGCGTTTGCGTATGACACTTCCCGGCATGCTGCGGGGAACAAACATGGCCGACGGGCAACGTCGCGTTTGCGTAGTACAGTTCCCGGCATGCATCGGGAACAAACATGGCCGACGGGCAACGTCGCGTTTGCGTAGTACAGTTCCCGGCATGCAGCGGGGAACAAACATGGCCGACGGGCAACGTCGCGTTTCCGTAGGACACTTCCCGGCATGCAGCGGGGAACAAACATGGCCGACGGGCAACGTCGCGTTTGCGTATGACACTTCCCGGCATGCAGCGGGGAACAAACATGGCC